>OY804602.1:34141090-34741090 GCA_963680895.1 Fragum sueziense
AAAACGCCATGAACGACGTGACCGTGTGACCCCCGCTTGTAGGACTAAATCTGCTAGTTTGTGCATGATCGTGGCCAAAACATGCATTAAAACGATAAAATAAATTAAAATCTTTCACCAACCTTCCTTGTTGAATAATATCACAAAGAATTCAGCTTTAATTTGTTGAATGTTTTGCCGACTCAACGGATTTTAGATTTCGGCAATTTTAGGCGCGTTCGCTTGGAATACTCTGGTGAGTGTTTTTATCACAATGTTCCCCTTGACTTTCGAACGAAACAGAGCGGTTCAGTTTCAAATTTCAACAAAATTGTCCAAAGCAATGCTTTAATTCGTATCTTTTTACGCTTATTGAACACAAATTTTATTTTTTAACAAGAAAAAGAATTACTCCAGTAATAATGAACGTATGACTGATGGAGGGCGAGTTCATCTCGCTGTTGAGCACATTCACTCAAGTAATTCTTTTTATTTTGAAAACTAAAAAAAAAAATAATCGACAGTTATGCTAAATTAAGCTTGAAAAAATGAGAATTAAAGCATTGCTTTGGATAATTATGGTGAAATTGAATAATGAACCGTTCTGTTTCGTTCGAAAGTCAAATGGAACATTGTGACATAAACACTCACCAGAGTTACAACCGAACGCGCTGACATCACGCTTGTGTCGTACATGGCGTTTTCGAACCTTTTGTCGAGAAACGGCCTCTGTCACGAAAAATACTGATCGTTACCTGTACAGACCACCGGATTTTTCGCTAAATAAATATGTAAGGAGCTTATTAAAGAAGATCCCGTGTAATTATCTTCAAAATTGGCGTTGTAACAGGTGTTTTGCGAGAATGGGTACTATTTTCTGTACATGAAAACTTGGTCCCCTTGTCTTTAAAGGGGCTCGTTCTATGTTTTTTATGCTTCCGAACTGTTCGGGAACTCATATATGTGCATGGAAAAAACAATTAGCAATGGATAAAAACCTCAATCTCGGCGAAAAAATATTTTTCCTTTGCTATAGATCAATCCTTTACAAGCATGTTTACACATTCTATTTTTACTTCAAAACAAGACAAGGTCAAGGTCAACGAGACACACCTCCGCGATATTAACACACCGTACAACCGGCTGTGTGGATGACTGTGACCTTCTTTGCGAGGAATACGTGAAAAGGTTTATTTTGTACAAGCACTGAACATTTAAACGCGTATTTATCAACTATAGAATACCAAAGATCCTTTCGTTTATTTATAAAAGTAAATTCATTTGACCTACCATGCACATGACATCAGATGCCGAATCTGTCTTCGCTGACTTTCTACGCAGCCGGTTGTATGATGTGTTAAATCTCGCTGAGCACATATGACGTATCTCTGACGTAATTGATTTTTGAAGGTTGGGCATATGTAGCCGTTACAAAACAAAAACAAGGACGACCAGCATGTTATTAATTGACTTGGATTTTAATACTTAATAAAGCTCGACGAGTGGTAACAATGGACATAAATGATCTACCCCTTCAGGTTGGTAATTTCATACGTTATTTTTGGTTTGTAATTATTGTGCCATTTGCATTTTCGACAGCCTAGCTCGTCCCCCTTTAATAGAAAGAGTCTACATAAAAATCGCTAAAATTCCCTGTGGTATAGTCAAGAATCATTTCTTGTGGACTGATCAAAATAAAAACATGCATACTCACTTAGTTTTCTTCTTATTTTGTCTTCAGAAGTCTAGAGAAGTTGTTGTGGTTATTGGAAAAAATAGCCGAGTTACGTGGTCAACAAAATTTGATTAACTAGCTCCGGAACCGAATACTCGAATCGGATGAATTTGCAATTATGAACAATTAGAAATTAAACTGACAATAAATTTACTTCAAAATATTTCATTTATGTATAAATTGTTATATTGCTAATAAATAATCACAAAATACCACTGAAATCGTAGAAATGTAAATTCGAATCTATCCTCCGGTGTCAAGGGTGAAGTCACGCTACATTCATGTACAAAATTTTGTTATTTTGACTTTTAAGCTTGTTAAACGGGTAAATTATAAGTTTTGTTTTACATATTTGACCATTCTTAATCTTTCAGATTTAGTCTTTTTAGATATGACACGTAGAATCTGTGATACAGCAGACTGTCGGAGATTTTATTGCTAACTTGCAGGGTTGAGTCAACCAATCTATGCTACAGATAAAAGTAGTGATGGCTTTTCAAAGTGAAATTTTCATACTATAGATTGCATAAAACTCTATGTTGTGGGTACTCATTAGAATCGTCTCGTCGAGATGATTCAAATGAGTACCCACAACATAAGGTTTGGATTTGAAACAAAAGATTTAGAAGTCCTTTACCAATTTTACCGGTTGCTCTGCCTCTGGTCACCTGCTGCATGTGAAGGAAGTAATATTCTGGTGTTATCTTGATATAGAGCGACAGATAAAGGCGTATATATAGGCATTCTAAATTTTTCAGATTGTTGTTTTAAATTCAAATCCTATGCTGTGGGTATTCATTTGATTCATCTCGGTCAGAAGATTCTAATGAGTACCAACAACATAGGGTTTGGTGAATGATAAATGAAATATTGTCTTTTTAAAAATATTCATTCCCTCTTATCTTCAGGGATGTGGATATTGATTTATAACTTACTGGACCACATCATTCAACCTTTTTCATTGCATTTGCATAAAGTGTTGGTAACCAGGTTTATCTGTTTGATTTTTAGGATTAATCATTAATTAAGTGACCAAGGCAAGAAAAGGTGGTGGCATCATTTTGATTAAGTTAAATCCTGATTGAAGTACACTTTAATAGTACTGCATGAATTAACCCTAGTCGTGCTGAACCCGGAATATTCCGGGCTACGACGTCGAGTGCTGTGAGCGGCGCCCGGAATATTCCGGGATTGGGGGTTTCCCAATACAATCAATCCCTGCGTCGTAAAACCTAATCCAATCGTATCCTTACCCTCGGAAAAGCTTCGAGTAATGACCTAGCAACATAGTAAACCTCGTTTTGATATTTTATTTCCCGATTTTCATTGGTTATTTGGCAAAAAAGTTCGACCTAATTACCTGTCTTCAATACGTCATTCAAAATGGCGGACTTCCGATCTGCAAACTTTCAAAACAAATCTTTCGATGAAAAATTCGCTGGTTTTTCGTCAGATTACGAAGAAAATTATTCTCAACCAGACTAAAGATATATTATTAAAGATGATTTCAAAAGAAATCGGCTGGTAAGTGGTCGTAATTTTTAAGAATTGCCCTTGACAAGTACGGCGAAGATCGATCCTAAAATTCGTCTGCCCGAAAATTCAACTCACCGAATTTTCTCGATCTTTTCATCGCCGAGGAAAGTTTTTCACTATGTGAAACGAAAATAATCGTCATTCTGCTTGATATTTAGCGATCATCGCATCTCGCATCGAATTAACACTCTATGATTAATAATTGGGCCGAAATAACCCCCCCCCCCCCACCCCCCACCCCCCCCCCCCCCCCCCCCCCCCCCCCCACCCCCCGAAAATGAAAATTAATTTGACCTGACAACTTCCGGCTCGATTTTCGTTCAACTCGCCCACCAACAACAAAATATTTCTTAAAGGTCAACTTAACCCTTCTCTTTAGTTCATTTATGTCACGGGATAGTTTTTTGCTTCTTACAATATTTTTTACCTTGCCAATAAACAAATCGCGATCAGAATGGGACAAAGAGTGCCTGAAATTAGTGTTTATGTATTTTGTCACACCTGGACAGGTAAACTGCCAGGTATCAATGACGAGATCAAAAATATGCATCGAGTCATATAAAATTACCGTTTTGCTGTTTTATCATACTAATTTTACACAATTTAAAATTTGTTTCTCTGTAGAGACTTCTATACAAAGTTGTTTTCTATACCCAGAATTTAATTAGAAGAATTGTTCTTACCTGTGCTTACCTGAGTCTCAGACTTGATCTGCATCGCTTGAAATTTGGATATTGATGGTCAATGGTGGAAATCACAAGACAACACAAACAAATATCAGAGTTTTTGCTAGTTTTATTATTCTTAAAACAAAGTTTAACAGTTTTGTTATATTTACCTGTTTTTACCTGTAGTTTATTAGGTAACAAGTTTAAAAAGATACTTTTTCATATTACAATCATAAAGTTTAACATTACACCTTTCCAATGATATATAACATTACAACATTTCACAAAAACAAGCTTACATACAAAGGCTCTCAAGTTAAAGACCCATAATTTACAATTCACTCAAAAAATATTCAGCCCACACTACTGGCTCTATTATAGAATATATAGCATGACAAGGGTTAATAAAATTTGTTTGTAGGTATTATACCTCTGCAGAACCCCATCAGTAGTGATACAGTAATTCAAAAATATGCTCACTTGCAAAAGATACACCTCCTATCAACTGCCAGACTTCCCGACTGTTGAGAAAATGTGTCAGTCATTCAGTCTGACAAGGTCTGAAATTTTGTCAGTTCGAAAAAGAATCTGTGAGACCGAAGGACCAAACAAATTCTAAAAAACAAAAACAAATGTTCAGGGGGTAAAAGTTTTCAGGCATATGCCTGAAGTTAAGGTTTTTGAGTATTCCAAAAGGCCCCATTTTCTCGATTTTTACTGTATAAATACAGACTTTTCCAGGTTTTCAGGTTTTTCAAAATTTTCAACTTTTACCCCTGATGCCAGAAATAGCAATTTAACAATAATTATTAATTGCTAAGAAATCCTTGGTGGAAAGAAGAAATCCTTTATAAACTATCAATTTGTTGTTGGTTTGGCCTAAAATGAGTGAAATGACACCCCCAATGTTGCCAGAAATAGCAATTTAACAATTAATTGCCAAGAAATCCTTGGTGGAAAGAAGAAATCCTTTATAAACTATCAATTTGTTGTTGGTTTGGCCTAAAATGGGTGAAATGACACCCCCAGACTGTCAGACAATCAGACTGACAGAGAGCTGAAAAGTGTCAGTTGGGCTGAAAATATACCAGACATGTCTTACAGTGACAGATTGATGAATTTCGGGACAGAAGTTCAACTGCATACTTTGAATCATTGATTAGTTAACAAATGCCAAATTATTGCATTGCTACTTAAACTGCATTAGTTTATCACAGAAAACAAAAAAGGAAGAATTTTATCTATTCTTTTGTTACTGATTTTTATCAACATTGTTAATTCATTATATGACAGTGAAGCGTTTTGAAATTGAAAGGGTTTGGAAAAGATTAAAACAAAGAAAATGCTGATAGTCAGCATCTTCTCCTTTTGCCTAAATATTTTCTGCGCTGTAAATTGTACATAAATTGCACATATCTTTCACTGGTGGTGAACTTAAACAATTTTCGCTACAACAAGGTATAGATATTTTGCGTTTAAATGTGAGTTTATAGATTTTTTTTCTAATGACAATGAACTTGTGCAAAAAACAGACCGGGTTTACCATTTTGTATTGACAATTTGACAAACTGTTGGTGTTGTTATAAAATCTCGTAACTACGGCTTCGATAAAGCCGTAGAACTTTACAATATTTTATAACAACACCGACGGAATACATTGTTCGTGAAAAAAGTCCCTCGCTTTGGCCGAGTTCCCCACCAGTATCTTTATCAACATCCATTTTGTCCTCTGAGGCAGCTTTCAAATTGGACTACCCTAAAATTTTGCCGTTTGGGAAACACTTGAATAAGGTAGTACCTGCAGAGGGGACCATCTTACTCATGATAAGAAATTATTGATCTAATGCTTTTTGACACTGTAGGAGAAACAGGTTTTGAAAAACCTTGTGGAAAATGAAGAAATTGCCTGTGATGAGCAATTTCTTCATAGAATTTTATTAACCCTTTCACTGCCAAATATTGACCTTTGACGCGTCTCTCACCGCTGAATTAATTCGAAGAAATTTCCAAGAATCGATACCCTGTACACAAAATCATGCATAACTTTTGATTCAAATGATGGATTCCTTTCAAATTTTCAGGACATACAGACAAATGAAGCATCTATATGCGTGACCAAACTTTCAAAGTTATTCATGAAATGACAATATTTTTTTCTTTTTGATCTAACTCACAAATTGTTACAATCTAGTAGAACAATGGAAAAATTTGGGTGAGCAAACCTCGACTAAATGTTTTCACTGAAAGTATAATAATTTGATGGAACAGATTGTTGAATTGTAAACTAAACATAATTTCAAACTATCCCGAAGCCTTTTCCAGCATTTTTGGTGTCATTCACAGTGATATTTACAGCTTGTAGGCATAAATAGCAAGTGTATGATCTAATGGCAGCCATATTGCTGTCTTTTGTCTTGGAAAATTCCCCATACAAATACCAAAAGCTTACCGATTGTAACACAAATTCTACTGTTTCACCTGTCAAACGCTTTGATTACTAAAACGGTGCTATAAGAAAAAGAATGTGTGAAAACCACTTAGCTGTAAAAAATATTCACAAATTTCGCCCCCATAAATTTGTCGACTGAAGTCGCCTATGGCAGGGAAAGGTAAAGCGACAAAAGTCGCCTATGGCAGTGAAAGAGTTAAAATACTTTCCACCCAGAAAGACCCATATAAATGTAAAATTTCATTCTCGTGAAATTATCATCTGCAACAACTTTTGATTAATGTTGACAAGTCTAAAATTTTGCTGTCTGATAACAGTTACAGGTTAAAAATTACTGTCAAAGTAATTATATTGAGCAAACAAATATTTTGATTGTTTTTAACCCTTTCCCAAACAACAAAATTCAAGGGTGTTCCAATACAAAAGCTGCTGTAGACGACAAAACTGATGTTAAAAAGGAAGGAATTTGTGTTCAACTTCTATATAGCACAGAAGATATTGAGACAGCATTTTTATGCCCCCGTATCGAGAGATCGGGGGCATATTGTTTTACTCATGTCCGTCTGTCTGTCTGTCTGTCCATCTGTCTGTCTGTCCGTCCGTCTGTCCGAAAACTTAACCTGAAAACTTAACCTTTGCCTTTTCTCCAAAACTATTTGACATACAAAGCTCAAATTTGGTATGCAACTTCCTTTCAATGATATCTATCTGTTCCATGCAATTTGACCTTCCTCAAGGTCATCCCTTAACCCTTATCAACCCTTTACTCCACGAAAACTTAACCTTCTACTCCGAAAACTTAACCTTTGCCTTTTCTCCAAAAGTATTTGACATACAAAACTCAAATTTGGTATGCAACTTCCTTTCAATGATATCTGTCTGTTCCATGCAATTTTACCTTCCTCAAGGTCATCCCTTAACCCTTATCAACCCTTTACTCCACAAAAACTTAACCTTCTACTCCGAAAACTTAACCTTTGCCTTTTCTCCAAAAGTATTTGACATACAAAACTCAAATTTGGTATGCAACTTCCTTTCAATGATATCTATCTGTTCCATGTAATTTTACCTTCCTCAAGGTCATCCCTTAACCCTTATCAACCCTTTACTCCACAAAAACTTAACATTTTAGAAAAATGGCCATTTCGGGGGCATTTGTGTTTCACAAACACATCTTGTTTTCTTTTGTTTCAATGTTTTCCCAAACCCATTTTCTTGAACAGACATCAAAACCAGGTCTTGTTTCTGAAAGGGTTAAAAATCCTTTCTTTTTTTTTTTTTTTTTTTTGAAAAATACACATCCTGTCTTTACAGTGTACATTGAAGTAAGGAAACCAAAATGCCAAACCAAATTGATAAGAAACAGAAGAGCATTTACAAGAGAATCCACTCATCTACAGCTTACGATTGGGAGGAGGAGAAAAGTAGATTTAAAGATATTCAGGATGATGGAACCATGACATTTTTTTGGTAAATGGAATCTATAAATACAGCCGACACTCGTTGTGTCGAAGTCAGAGGGGCTGTCAAAATATCTCAACATATCCTGAGTTCAACTCATCCGATTTTGTTCAGTTTCTAATTAAATATCATTTGACCACTTTTGCTGCTCATCAAGTGCTTTCATAATTGAAGTATAGTAGCAAAAGGAAAGAAATTGCTCGAGACGAGCAATTTCTATCCTTTTGCTACTAAATTTCAATGACATATTTATTTGTTTGATATCCATTGCATTAGGAAGGGACCACATTTTCACTTCAATTTAGGCAAAAATTTGATTTATCCGATGTCGACATAACGAGTGTCTACTGTACTGTGCTAAAAATAAACTGGTTATGCTGGTTTTACCTGATAAATTGTCGGTGTTGCTATAAAATATCTGAACTACAGTGTCGATCAAGCTGTAGTTGTGAGGTCTTAGAATTACTCAAAGTAACATAACAGACGAAATACTATTGTTTGTCCCAAATTACAACACCCTTTACTGGATAAAATCGTTCCCTATTGAATAGTCATAGATGTTAATTAAAATACTTGTTGACTTATCATTTAATCCACTACCATACAGTGACATTCTTTAACATTCTATAATAGATAATGGAGAAATTTATGTAAAATTAACCCATTACAATACAATGACTCTTTTTTACTCCCCATGAAATAATGGCCATAGAAAACATCGTGGAAAATGAAGAAATTGCTTGTGAAAAGCAATTTCTTCATTTCTCACAATTTTTTCCTACCAAAAAGACCCGAAAATCTAAAAATTCAGTCACTTAAAATTGTCGTCTGCAGGATCTTTCAATTTGAAACAGCCTAAATCTTTGTCGTTTGGTAATGGGTTAAGAATTTGCTTGTGATAGGTATGTTGTCTGTTTTGTAAATTCATTGCTACATATTTCCAGGCGAGCCCATACCTTGACAGTATTGATGATATTCACCGGTATTCTGTTTTACGTGGCTATGTTTGAGACACCCTCGGCCGACTCTGAATATAACATGAAAAGGTATGTAAATTAATAATCACTTTTTTACTCCGAAACCTTGGTAACTTGAGCTTATAACAAGCTGTGTTATGTGGCTCTGAAGGAAAGCTATGATATTTGATTAACCAGTCAATTTACAAAATCTATATTATTATTGTTCAGATTCGTCTAAATGTTTTCCTAAATTCTTAAACAGGGAAAAGATCACTCTGCACATACTGACATGTGTATACAATTCGATGGCTCCGCATTAAACTATTGTAAATACATATTTTTCAGAAATTCATTCTTTTGTATTTTCTGAATCTTTAGGAAGGAATACATAATTGTGTTCTAATATAAGGTTTCAATTTGTAATTCAAATGATATGTAGAGTTAAAAAAATATTTTATATATATTTAATTACAAAAAAGTTATTAAATTTTTTCCCTCTCCTGTAAAATTTTACAAAATGTAGTTACAATAGTTTTGCACTAAGTTCTTAAATTGTATTTACTTTCCAGATAAATTGCAAGTGTCTATTAACCCTTTCCCTAATGGAGAAAATTTTGGACTTTTCCAATTTAAAATCTGCTGCAGACGACAAAATGGATGTTAATCAAGGTTGGATTTGTGTACAGTATAGCTCAGAAAATATTGAGTCAAAAGGAGAAACTGCTGGTTATCAGCAGTTTCTTCTTTTGTTTCAATGTTTTGGTAAGCCCTTTCTAATAGGGATGTCAAAACCAGGTCTTGTTTGGGAAAGGGTTAAAATATGACTTTGTTTTTACAGGGGTATAACAGCTATGGTGCTAGCATTCCTGCTGTTTGGTGTAACACAAACCCCAGATGGTCCTTTTAGAAGACCCCATCCAGGTGAGATTTGTTTGATTTATTATGGAATGACCCGTCAAAAATATAAGTTTATACAGGGCAGTGTTCTCCCCAGCCCAATAAGCTGTATCGGCCCCACTACAGCTTCATGTAAATAAGTGTTTCGCACCTACAGCTTCAAAAGCACCTCACTGCTTAATTTCCTCAAAATTGTCACCAAATAGAGAAATTTGAGTTATTTCATACATGTGAAAAACTGATGAATTGCAGCATTTTGTACAATAGATATACATAAAAACATTATGGGAAAAGGAGAAATTGCTCAAAATGAGCAATTTCTTCTTTTCCCATTATGTTTTTATTCACAATTATTTGTATAAACACTGTATTGTAAGCTTCCAACGATACTGCCACTACAGCTTCAAATTATTCTGGGGAGAACACTGCAGGGGTATAACAGCTATGGTGCTAGCTTTCCTACTGTTTGGTGTGACTCAAACTCCAGATGGTCCTTTCAGAAGACCCCATCCAGGTTAGATTGTTATTATTAACCCTATTCCAAACAGCTTAATTTAAGGACTAGGTTTATCCCATCTTCGCAAGCCAAGGGTGACATCTACGACGTAACGTCGTTTCTGTATTCACCCTTGGCGTATTTAGTCCGATTTTCTTGGTCTCCTGGAAAGCGTTTTCATTGGTTCCAGCGAGGTCTCGCTGGAACCAATCAGATTGTCGACTGATACATTTGTTATGAGTAACAAAATCATGACAACGGGCGGGAAAAGGCATTACATTTGCAACTCAAAAACGCGAAGATGGGCGATTTTTCCTAAGAATTTCACTGCAATAGACAGGAATTCCCAAACTTTAATCGACGAATTATTATACTTTCGACAATTCGACCAAAAAAGCAGCTAACTTTTACATAATCCGCATGACGTATGACGCGAAAGACAACGCGCGTTAATGACATCATCAATGGTGGACGTAAACAACCAGCAGAACAACCGCTAGGCGGCGCTTCGCGAATACAAGAAAGTCGGACTAAATCCGCCAAGGGTGAATACAAACGTAGGTGGGTTCAACCTTGGCTAGCGAAGATGGGTTTATCCACTTCAAAAACTGCTACAGAAGACAAAATGAATGCTATTAAAGATAGGATTTGTGTAAAGTATGGCAAAGAAAAAATTGAGACAGAAGGAGAAACTGCTGGTTATCAGCAGTTTCTTCTTTTGCCTCAATGTTTTCCGAAGCCTTTTCTATTAGGGACGTCAAAACCAGGTCTTGTTTGGGAAAGGGTTAATTAATACGGTAACCCTTTCCGATATAACAATGCCGTGGCCATGGCACAGTAGGTAGTGCATCAGACTCTCACGCATGAGGTCCCAGGTTCGATCCCTGGCCACGGCAAATATTCTTTAACCCTTTCCAAAACAGCAAAATTTTAGGATGGTCCACTTCAAAAACTGCAATAAATGACAAAATGGAAGTTATTAAAGATAGAATTTGTGTAAAATATTGCATAGAAAATATTGAGACAAAAGAAGAAACTGCTGGTTATCAGCAGTTTCTTCTTTTGTTTCAATGTTTTCTCAAGCCTTTTCTATTAGGGACTTCAAATCCAGGTCTTGTTTGGGAAAGGGTTAAGACAAAATTATCTCCCACCAATGATTTTATATTGATTAACATATGTGGCTGAGCAGCTGGAGACTCAGTTAGGATGCTGTGGTAGTACTGGTATGAGAAACGACAGGAGTCCGCCGTCCTATGACCCTAACAGTTGAAAACGGTGTTAAACCCCAATCAACCAACCAATATGACAAAGTAATCTTAATGATGAATGATCATGGATGTGCGAATATTGTTCGGTTATCATCGGATTATTTTATGATTCGGCGCAAAAGTATTGTAAAAGTACATGAATGGAAAATGTTGATGCAAAAGAAGAAAGTGCTGGTAATCAGCATGTTCTTCTTTTGCCTCAATGTTTTTCCAAACCATTCCCAATAGGGACATCAAAGCAAAGTCTTATTTGGGAGAGGATTAACCCATTTCCACATAATGATGCCTTTTGACGCCTCACAAAGTTAAGGCTTTGGAAAGCATCATGAAACATGAAGAAATTGCTTGACAAGCAATTTCTTCATTTTCAGAATATTTCATACCCAGAAAGACCAAGAAATGTAATGTTTAATGCATTGTTCATTGTCGTCTGCAATGTCTTGAGTTTTGGATCGGTCTAAATTTTTTATATTTAGGAAAGTGTTTTAACCCTTTACCAAACAGCAAAATTTTTGGGGTGGTCCAAGTTCAAAGATGATGCAGACGACAATTTCAAGTTAAGGAAATTTAAAATCTTTTGGTCTTGTTTTGGTACAAAACATTGTTGGAAATGAAGAAATTGCTTGTCACAAGCAATTTCTTCATTTTCCACAATGTTTTCCCAAACCATTTGCTTTAGGGGAGTCAAAAAGAGTCACTGTCAGTTTATGGGTTAAGGTAGTGCAGGCTGACTCATCAAATTGTTGACTTAAATCTGATTTAAAGAAATAATTGTTCTCATGATGCATAATTAAACTTTAATCAAAGCCCCAGATGAGAGGGGATGATGCCTTTTGAAAATGAAATATTTCACTAAAATTTCATCAAACCCTATGTTGTGGGTACTCATTAGAATCGTCTCGTCGAGACAATTCAAATGAGTACCCACAACATAGGGTTTGGATTTGAAGTAAAAAGTTTTTCTTCACCCATCTTAGTAACCCTTTCCCAAACAAGACCTGGTTTTGACGTCCCTAATAGAAAAGGCTTGGGAAAACTTTGAAACAAAAGAAGAAACTGCTGATAACCAGCAGTTTCTCCTTTTGTCACAATATTTTCAATGCAATATTTTACACAAATCATATCTTTAATAACTTCCATTTTGTCATTTATGGCACTTTTTGAAGAGGATCACCGTAAAATTTTGCCGTTTAGGAAAGGGTTAAACTTGACCTCTCACTTTTAATGTATTTCAGCATTTTGGCGATTTGTTCTGTGTGTGAGTATAGTGTATGAGCTGGCGCTGGTGTATTTATTGTTTCAAGTAAGTTTGTCAATGTTAACCCTTCCAAAAATTAAAACAGTAAAATTTCAAACTATTTCAATATTTAAAGAGTAATAACAAAATATATTACTTAATACAATAAAAATGAATATGAACAGCTTTTTATGCTCCATGTTGATTTACCATTGTCTATTTGTGCATGTAGAACGTGAATTTTTTATGCTCACAGAAAAAATTATGCTGTCTGTAGCCAGATCTGTTGGACCAAATTTGATGAAACTTCATTTATGAACTCCCTGAAATATTGCCAAGATACTTTTTCTCTGTTTTTCAATTTGAGGTTGCATCACAGAAAAATGGGCCTTAATGCAGATTTTAGTTTTCCTCTCATTTCTTTTCATCAATTGACCAGAATTCATTGAAATTTTGTACCTACCTATGTAATAAATTACTTTCTAGACCATACACAGTAGACTGAAATACATGCACAAAAATTGTGTCAAGGGGATAAAGGGGCATAATATTCTCTTTTGCAACCAACATTTGGGGAACATAACCTGTCTATGATGGCTCTTGTTTATAGTTGGGTTATGAATGGTCTGGTGTCACTTTCATCTTGCTATTCTTTTACAAATGCATGCTTTTACTTTATATTTTATCAATGATCAAAATGCTTCAATGATTAAAATTTCCGTTTTCAGACAGCGCATGATGCTCGACAGATCCTGAGAAACTTTGACTCCAAACTGGGTGTACCTTTACCGGAGAAGAGTTATGGTGGCAACTGTAGGATTTATGATCCAGATAATGCGGACCCATGGCATAATCTGAAGGTATTTACACTTTCAAATTAATCCTTTCTCAAACAAGACCTTGTTTTGATACCCTTGGCCCTTTCCCAAACAAGACCTGGTTTTGACGTCCCTAATAGAAACGGCTTGGGAAAACATTGAGACAAAGGAAGAAACTGCTGATAACCAACAGTTTCTCCTTTTGTCTCAATATTTTCTTAGCTATTACATAAACATTTTTGGCCTTTTGTGATCATTTACTTTGTTGTCTGCAGCAGCTTTCAAATTGGACCACCTTGAAATTTTGCTGCTTGGAAAAGGGTTAATGGAAAATGCTTGGTTAAACATTGAGACAAAAGGAGAAAATGCCTGATCTGGATGTGTCCATTTGTTTGGAGGCCTTTGTTTCTTTATGAGAAAGAGGAAAACCTCTAAATTAGCATTGATGCATGTTATCAATCTTTGATATAAATGGCTAATACTCTCTGAAAGGGCAAAAATTGGAACAAGTCTTATTACTAGCAGTTTCTTATATTGCCTCACTGTTTAAAAATTTGACAAGCCTTTTCTTTAAGGTGCACCAAAATGAAATCTTGTTTGAAAAGACTGATTACGCTTAAACGATTCCCATTCAGTAACACTTATTAAAGCCTCTTGAGAAAAATGCACGAGAAAACATTGTGCAATGTAAAAGAAATTGCTTGTAACAAGCAATTTTTTTCATTATCCAAAATGTTTTCTAACCCAAAAGGCAAAGACTTTGAAAATAACATCATCTTGAAATTGTTATCTGCAACACCTTTTCAATTGTAACAGTGAAAAGAATTGTCATCTGGTAATGGGTTAAAAGAAACAGCTAACATTTATATTGGCATTGATGTTTGTATCCTTTGTATTAAAGTTTGTTTAATGGTAGATATAAAACATCTCAATAAAACAATTTATATTTTATTTTCTTTCAGGACAAAATGGATGGGTTTGTTGCCACTCATTTCTTAGGATGGTGGTTCAAGGTATGGATATTAATTTTTGACCCTTCATGCTAAATGGGACCATCTGGGAAATGGGAAAAGTATCGATCCTAGTCAGTCTGCACATTCTGTGCAGTATTACTAGGATTGAAACTTTTCACTTTAAGGTAGTTTTCTGGATCTAGAATGGTTTCCCTTTCTTGCTAAGGACTTGTTTTACAAGTACTGCATATGGTTGATTTCTACGGAGTCTGATCTGTTACTGGAAATTTGGTTTTGTTGTTTTTACTGACAGCCCCTTTTAGCGTGACAGGCCACACTTTATAAATAATGAATGAGATTTATATTTGATGTAATGCATGTAATTAGGCCAGTAGGCGGTATTTATAAATTGTAAGCCAGGTCCCTTTCACAGGTAACCCATAGAAAATATATATTATTTGAAAATATATCATTATTTTTGATGCCCCCGCATCAAAAGATTGGGGTCATATTACTTTACTTGTGCCTGTATGTCCATGATAGCCATTTCGGGTGCATTAGTCTTTAACAAATACATCTTGTTTTATTTTCAGACCTTGATAATCCGAGACTGGTGGCTATGTACGATCATCAGTGTCATGTTTGAGGTGATGGAGTACACATTTGAACATCAGCTGCCCAACTTTAGCGAATGTTGGTGGGATCATGTAAGTATGGAGCGAAGGAAAAAAAGGTGCAAAAGCTTTCTAAATTTGTTATTTCAAACCAAACCCTATGTTTTGGGTACTCATATGAAGTCATCAGTGTGATGTTTGATAGAGTACTTATTCGAACATCAGGGATCATGTAAGTATGGAACGACGGATAAAAAAGTGCAAAAGCTAAAATCGCAAAAGCTTTCTAAATTCTTTATTTCAAATCAACACCCTATGTTGAGGGTACTCCTATGAAGTCATCAGTGTCATGTTTGAAGTGATGGAGTACACTTTCGAACATCAGCTGCCCAACTTTAGCGAATGTTGGTGGGATCATGTAAGTATGGAGCAACATTTTAACCAATTACCACACAGTGACTCTTTTTGACTCGTCACAAGACAATGGCTTAGGAAAACATTGTGGAAAATGAAGAAATTGCTTGTGACAAGCAATTTCTTCATTTCCCACAATGTTTTCTACCCCAAAACACCAAAAAATATAAAATTATATTATTATATTATATTATATTGGTTGTCTGCATCATCTTTGAATTTGGAACAGTTCATACAGTTGCTGTCGGGAAATGGGTTAAATGGGGGTAAAGGCATTCTAGATTTCTTATTTCAAATCAAAACCGTATATTGTGGCTACTAATTTCCTTCTTTTGTCTCAATGATTTGCCAAGCATGTTCTAGGCGGCGGCCAATGCGCAGTTGTAAGCACATCAGACTCTCACTCATGAGGTACTGGGTTTGATGCACGGCCATTGCAAATATCCTTTCAGACAAAAGTGTCACCCACCAATGGTATGGTAATCATTAACCTATGTGGGTGAGCAGATGGAGGGTTTGTAAGGATGTTGTGGTTAATGTACTGGTATGAGAAATGACGGAAATCCATGGTTAAGTGGTAGTAGTTGAAAGAGGCATTAAACCCCAATCAGTCAACCTATCATGTTCTAATAGGGATATCAAAACCAGGCCCCAGTTTCTCGAAAAAACTTAAGTACATACTCATGAGAACATGCTCAACTTCAAAGGAATACTCTCCAACGTTGAAGGGTATTCGATTGAAGTTCACTTGGATTTCATGCGATTTGAGCACGGTGCTCAGATTTGAGCATGAGAACATACTTAAGTTTTCTGAGAAACTAGGGCTAGGTCTTCTTTTGGAAAGTGATAATATTCCAGTGTTTTTGTTTATTCACAGTGGATAATGGATGTAGTTGTGTGTAACGGTTTTGGTATATACTGCGGTATGAAGACGCTAAACTATCTGTCCATGAAGAATTATCACTGGAGAGGCATGTGGAACATTCCATCCTATAGGTGAGCATTGTTCACTTGGAAATTAATAGTTGCCACTTCTATTGTGCTCCCCGAAAAATTTTTGGGGGAGCATATAGTCGCCATGCTGTCTGTCCGTCCGTCCGTCCGTGTGTCCATCCGTCCACAGCCAGATAGATCACAGCAACTCTTGGACCAAATTCAATGAAATTTCACATGTGAACTCTCTGGGATAATCCCTAGAGAATTTTTTCTCCGTTTCTTAATTTGAGGCTGCGTCATGGAAAAAGGGGCCTTAATATAAAAATTAGTTTTTCTCTAATTTCTCTTTATCTAATGGACAGAATTTAATGAAATTTTGTACTTATGTGATAAATGAGATGTTCTAGACCATATTCTATAAACAATGTGTGTACAAAAAATCTGTCATGGAAAAAGGGGGCTTAGTGTATGATAGTTTTTATTTTGTGACAAGCACTTATTTGGGAAGCATAATCCGTCTATGACGGCTCTTGTCTTTCCATCTGTCCAACAAGATTCCTCCACAACCACTGGGTAAAATTGGATGAGACTTTACAAATGAATTCATAATGCTTTGATGTTATTTCTTGTGACAAGCACTCATTGGTGGAGCATAGAACATCCCAGACACCTCATGTTTGCACTGTTTATTAACCCTTTCCCAAACGGCACAATTTTAGAATGGTTCAAATTGAAAGCTGCTGAAAACAACAAAATTGATAGAAATGAATGAAGAATTTGTTCATTTTATTGCACATATAATATTGAGGCAAAAGGAGAAACTGCTGGTTATCACTGTAAAAGTTCTGTTAACAGTTTTATGGCTGGACATCCTCTTTTTCATTGCTGTTGGAAATTATCTTTGTTTATGACTTACATCATTATACCCCCCAAATTCAATTTGGGGGGTATATAGGAGTCAGCTTGTCCGTTGGTCTGTCTGTCTGTCTGTCTGTCTGTCTGTCTGTCGGTCGGTCGGTCTGTAGCTTTTTTGTCCGCTCTATTTCTCCTAAACCGCTAGTCCAATTTAATTCAAACTTCACATGTAAACTCATTACCAAGTGGAGATGTGCATATAAAATTTTTGTCACGGTCCATTGATTTTTGACGGAGTTACAGCCCTTGAGTGAATTTTCTTGTCCGCTCAATTTCTCGGAAATTAATGGACGGATTTCATAAAAACTTTACAGTTATGCTTAGTAGCTCTCAAATATGTGCATATCAAATTCTGGTGATGATTCATTGATTTTTGACTGAGTTATGGCCCTTTGCTGAAAATTGCCATTTAACGCAAAATCAACGTGTGTTGATCAGTTTTTCAATTTTTTGTCCACTCTATTTCTCATAAACTATTGGACCAATTTTGTTCAAACTTCACATGTGAACTCATTACTAAGTTGAGATGTGCATACTAAATTTTTGTCATGGTCCATTGATTTTTGACAGAGTTACGGCCCTTTAGTGAATTTTCTTGTCCGCTCAATTTCTCGGAAACTAATGGACGGATTTCAAAAATACTTTACAGTTATGCTTAGTAGCTCTCAAATATCTGCAAATCAAATTCTGGTGATGATTCATTGATTTTTTACTAAGTTATGGCCCTTTGCTGAAAATTGCCATTTAACGCAAAATTAACGTGTGTTGATCAGTTTTTCAATTTTTTGTCCACTCTATTTCTCATAAACTATTGGACCAATTTTGTTCAAACATCACATGTGAACTCATTACTAAGTTGAGATGTGCATACTAAAAAAATTTTCACGGTCCATTGATTTTTGACGGAGTTACGGCCCTTGAGTGAATTTTCTTGTCCACTCAATTTCTTGTTGTTATTTAAGCTATCCTTTGTTGATGGTACTCAGTATACCCCCCAAATTCAATTTTGGGGGGTATATAGGAGTTAGCTTGTCCGTTAGTCTGTCTGTCTGTCTGTCTGTCTGTCGGTCGGTCGGTCGGTCTGTAGCTTTTTTGTCCGCTCTATTTCTCCTAAACTGCTGATCCAATTTTGTTCAAACTTCACATGTGAACTCATTACCAAGTGCAGATGTGCTTATGAAATTTTTGTCACGGTTCATTGATTTTTGACGGAGTTACAGCCCTTGAGTGAATTTTCTTGTCCGCTCAATTTCTCCGATACTAATGGACAGATTTCAAAAAAACTTTACAGTTATGCTTAGTAGCTCTCAAATATGTGCATATCAAATTTTGGTGATGATTCATTGATTTTTGACTGAGTTATGGCCCTTTGCTGAAAATTGTCATTTTACGCAAAATCAATGTGTGTTGATCGGTTTTTCAATTTTTTGTCCACTCTATTTCTCATAAACTATTAGACCAATTTTGTTCAAACTTCACATGTGAACTCATTACTAAGTTGAGATGTGCATACTAAATTTTTTTCATGGATCATTGATTTTTGACGGAGTTACGGCCCTTGAGTGAATTTTCTTGTCCGCTCAATTTCTCAGATACTAATGGACGGATTTCAAAAAAACTTTACAGTTATGCTTAGTAGCTCTCAAATATGTGCATATCAAATTTTGGTGATGATTCATTGATTTTTGACTGAGTTATGGCCCTTTGCTGAAAATTGCCATTTTACGCAAAATCAATGTGTGTTGATCGGTTTTTCAATTTTTTGTCCACTCTATTTCTCATAAACTATTCGACCAATTTTATTCAAACATCACATGTGAACTCATTACTAAGTTGAGATGTGCATACTAAATTTTTTTCACGGTTCATTGATTTTTGACGGAGTTACAGTCCTTGAGTGAATTTTCTTGTCAGCTCAATTTCTCAGATACCAATGGACGGATTTCAAAAAAAACCTTTACAGTTATGCTTAGTAGCTCTCAAATATGTGCATATCAAATTTTGGTGATGATTCATTGATTTTTGACTGAGTTATGGCCCTTTGCTGAAAATTGCCATTTAACGCAAAATCAATGTGTGTTGATCGGTTTTTCAATTTTTTGTCCACTCTATTTCTCATAAACTATTGGACCAATTTTGTTCAAACTTCACATGTGAACTCATTACTAAGTTGAGATGTGCATACTAAAAAAATTTTCACGGTCCATTGATTTTTGACGGAGTTACGGCCCTTGAGTGAATTTTCTTGTCCGCTCAATTTCTCAGAAACTAAAGGACGGATTTCAAAAAAACTTTACAGTTATGCTTAGTGGCTCTCAAATATGTGCATATCAAATTTTGGTGATGATTCATTGATTTTTGACTGAGTTATGGCCCTTTGCTGAAAATTGCCATTTTACGCAAAATCAGTGTGTGTTGATCAGTTTTTCAATTTTTTGTCCACTCTATTTCTCATAAACTATTAGACCAATTTTGTTCAAACATCACATGTGAACTCATTACTAAGTTGAGATGTGCATACTAAATTTTTGTTACTGTCCATTGATTTTTGACGGAGTTACGGCCCTTGAGTGAATTTTCTTGTCCACTCAATTTCTTGGAAATTAATGGACGGATTTCAAAAAAACTTTACAGTTATGCTTAGTAGCTCTCAAATATGTGCATATTAAACTTTGGTTATGGTTCATTGATTTTTCACTGAGTGATGGCCCTTTGTTGAAAAATGGCATTTTTCGCAAAGTTAAGTAGTGTTGATCGGTCTGTTGATATTTTGTCCACTCTATTTCTCATAAACTACCAGTCCAATTTCATTCAAACTTCACATGTGATCTTATTACCAAGTGGAAATGTGCATGTAATATTTTGGTCATGGTCCAATGATTTTTTACAGAGTTATGGCACTTGAGTGAATTATCTTGTCCGCTCAATTTCTCGGTAACTAATGGATGGATTTCAAAAAACTTTACAGTTATGCTCAATTGCTCTCAAATATGTGCATATTAAATTTTGGTTATGGGTCATTGATTTTTGACTGAGTAATGGCCATTTGCTGAAAATTGTCATTTTTCGCAACTTCAGCGTGTGTTCATAAGTTTGTCTGTTTTTTGTCCACTCTTTATCTCATAAACTACCAAATCAATTTTATTCAAACTTCACATGTTAACGCATTACCAAGTGGAAATGTGCATTTTATATTTTTGGTCATGGTCCATTGAATTTTCATAGGGTTATGGCCTTTGAGTGAACTTTCTTGTTTAAATTGTTAAACTCATTTTATGAAATATTTAAGATATAATGTTCATATACTTGAAAACTTTTCTCATTCAAAATATCAGTTTTCAGTTTATATGAAATGTCAAAATGCACAAACACAGCGCTTTTGGGGGGTATGATCACTTTCAGTGATATTCTAGTTTTGATTGTGAATCGGGGATGGGCGTTTATTAGAATCACCCTTTTTCACTAAAATTGTGCTTGAAATAAGCAGATTTTTAGCCGAGATCTTAGGGGATGGGCGTTTATTAGAATATGGGCGTTTATTAGAATAATTACGGTGCCATTATGAAACTTCATAGATGGATAGATCTCATTATGGAGAAGTGCAGTGCACAAGAGTCGCAACTCTGCTGATGATATTCCTGGAGTTATTGCCTAGACCCTTTCCATTAGAGATATAAAACATACTTTGTTTTGGAAAGGGTTTTAGGGACTTTTACATACATTGTATTTATTGTTTGAAAATTTCAGTGGAAAAATGAAGAGATTTGCCTTACAGTTCACCCCATACAGCTGGACTGACTTTCACTGGAGGCCAACTTCTAGCCTTATCAGATGGTTTGCTTGTATAGGCATCATGTTTGTTGTAAGTTGGTCATTTCTAACTTTCCCAATTAGATTTGTCAAAATAGAAAATTGCGGCAGACCACAATATGAATATTCTAAGATTTTAAATTTTAATTTAGTTTGGTAGGAAACATTAATGTTCAAGTTCAATTTCCAGACTAGGCAAGCATCTTTTCTGACTTTCGTCTCCCATCAATGGTTGGATAACCGTAAACCTCATACCTGCCAAGTTTTCAAAATTTCCATGGGGGAGATTGCACATTTTTCAGAAATTTGCGCCAAATTTTAACCGATTTCAGCGTGCGCAAAAATTCCTTCAAAATTTTCATGGGGGAGATTTTTCTGAAAGAACATTAGACATAAAGAAAATTATAGGCATCAGTGATTAACCCTTTCCCAAACAAGACCTGGTTTTGACGTCCCTAATGGAAATGGCTTGGAAAAACATTGAGACAAAAGAAGAAACTGCTGATAACCAGCAGTTTCTCCTTTTGCCTCAATATTTTCTGAGCTTTATTTTACACATATCCTATCTTTAATAACAGCCATTATATCATTTGTGCCAGTTTTTTGAAGTGGATCACCCTAAAATTTTGCTGTTTGGGAAAGGGTTAACACAATGCAGGCCTGAATAGCGGTCAAATCACACTCGCCTGGAAAGGTCATAAACTGTTAGGGTGTGTGAAAACGGGGTGAAAAATATCGTAACCATTCTTTCTTTACACCATAGATAAGACATTTTAACATAAGAATTTCTATAGGATTAAGATAAAGTTTTCCCGATTACACCCTTCACTCTAGTTTTCCGATTATGACTGGAAGACAAAATGAAAACCTTTCATTATGTTTTTAAAATGACTCTAAGCGTGAGACCTGTACAAAATCGTGATTTTTGTACTTTTTTTGAAAAACGATCGTGAGATCGTGTTTAGATATTAAAATTGTGATATCATGCCTAAATTGTGAAACTTGGCAGGTATGAAACCTGTGTGGGCGAGCAGCCGGAGGCTCGGAAAAGATGTCAAAGAACTGGTCAAAGTCAGCCAGGTACCTGACTGTATTATTAACTGTCATACTGTTATCTTTTGCATAATTACTTGTAACAAGAATCCTGATTAGCCCAATCTGATTTCTCGTACAATGAGATAATGTCTTCTTACACAGTTTACACAAAAATGTGGTGGTAAAATCGTTGATAATATGGGCCCAAGGAATCCATGGTTAGATATCCATATGCCTAAAGCAGTTGAAAGAAGCATAAAACATCATTCAATTTATTAATCAATAAGTGTTCAAAAGGAAAAGTCTTTGCTGGCTTCATAATTTACCCAAGCTCATATAGGGATGACAAAAACTACAAAATTCATAAAAGATATATTAAAAGATATGTCCTTAGCCCTTCTGATGCTATTTATGTCATACTCCTGTCGTGATCAAAGCTTTTGCAGGTAGTATAGACTAAGATCAGGCAGCACAGATGAGCAGTCCGATCTTAGCTTACACTGTCTGCATTCTAGTCAATCATTGTGGTGAAGACTTAGACAATCAGATCGAATTGTCTCTTGAATTTGAATTTGTTTGAAACAAAATTGAATTCAGCTGGACAAGGCTTAACCCTTTCCCAAACATGACCGGGTTTTGACATCCCTAATAGAAATGGCTTTGGAAAACATTGAGGCAAAAGAAGAAAATGCTGATAATCAGCATTTTCTCCTTTTGCCTCAATATTTGCTGTGTTATAATGTACACAAATTCTATCTTTATCAATACCCATTTTGTTGTCTGCATCAGTTTTGAATTTATAAAGTCAAAATTTGTGTTGTTTGGGAGAGGGTTAAATGGCTGTGAATTAAGACATTGTTTAGCAGATTTCATTTGACATGGCACAGCTTTAGCTTTTAATATCATAAATAACACCCTTGAGCTTTTTCCTAAAAATAGTTCCATTATATTTCCTTGCTTTTCTTTTATATCCAGGTACTATGATTAAAGTATCTTTGATGTATGTTAGGCTACTTGTAGAATATGAGCATATTTGGCATAATTGTCAGTGCCAGGTCAACTGAAAACTGTAGTACTTGTTAAATATTCAGTTCCAGTTGGCGGAAGTGAAAATGATTTGCCTGAAGTTTTTTTTTCCGTATCCTTCCTGAACACTACTTGTGCTTTTTACGCCTAGTTTTCTATCTGTCCGTCCATCTGTCTGTCTGTCCAAAACTTAACATAAAAACTTAACATTGGTCATTTTGAGGGCAATTGTGTTTCACAAACACATCTTGTTCTTGAAAATTTTGCTGTTTGATAATGGTTTTAATTGCAGCAGATAAGGCATTTCACATTTTATTTTCAGTTCCAGTTGGCGGAAGTGAACACGTTTTACTTAAAGTTTGTACTCTGGATCCCTCCTGAACACTATTTGTGCCTTTCACGCCTAGTTTTCTGGGTTCTTATTGGTGCTGTTTCTATGAGAGAGGGCTTTCAATACCTGGACGATCCGTAAGTACTCTTAACCCATTACCAAACAACATAATTATGGGATGATCCAATTTGAAAGCTGAGCACTGTCACGGGTGGTAAACAGAGAAACTAGCCCCAAAAAGAGGTAGTTGCATAGAGCGAAAATTTGTAGGTCACCAACACATTTTCTAAAATTATTTCTTTTAAAGCGAGTTTTTGAGAAATCCGGCGATGCTGTAATATGAAGAAATGGTCGAAGTTTGTTGTTCACGGGTGTATACGGTATTAGTAGCAGGGTTTTAATACAATCATTGAAAAACATTTCAAAATCGAAAGTAAAAAAGGTTTTACTTTCGATTTTGAAATGTTTTTCAACAATTGTATTCAAACTCTGCTTAATAACACCGAATATTCTCGTGCACAACAAACTTCGACCATTTCTTCATATTACAGCATCGCCGGATTTTTCAAAAAACTCGTTGTAAAAGAAATAATTGTAGAAAAATGTGTTCGTGACCTACCTTTGTTTACAGATTTTCGCTCTATGCAACTACCTCGGTAGAGGCCGGATGTCACGAGGAAACAAAATACCGTTGACTCTTTTTGGAGCTAGTTTCTCTGTTTACCACCCGTGACTGTAATGGACAAAATATATATTTATAAAGACAGGCTTTGTGTACAATATAGCCTAGAAAATATTGAGGCAATAGGAGAAACTGATGATAATCAGCAGTTTCCTCTTTTGTCTCAATATTTTCCCAAGCCTGCATGCCTTATTAGGAACATCATTACAAAACAACAAAATTTTCCTTTTTCTTCTTTTCTTGAATGCTCTAAGTACATCTGTGCCTTTGTCCCCTAGTTTTGTGGGTTCTTATTAGTACTGTATCCACGAGAGAGGGCTTTCAATATCTTGATGATCTGTAAGTAGACTCAACTCATTACCAAACAACAAAATTTTCCTGGACAATCCGTAAGTAATCTTAACCTATTTCCAAATAAAATAATCTATATGGGTTATAAGTAGGTTTGGAACGAGATACTTAGCTGACTGTGCCAAAAATCAAATGTCATAAATTTTGTCTTCTAGTAATGAAAGGGACTATGAAACTAAACAGAGTTATTTGTCCACACTGATATCACATATTTATTACAAGAGGACCATGATGGTCCTATATCGCTCACCTGAACAAAGATTGTATGAGCAACAGTTTTGTCCAAATCAATTTGTGACTTTAAGACGGAAAACAAACCCATGGTCGTCAACATTGTGTCCAAGTTTGTCTTAATTGGTCACTATTTGTGAATGTAAGTATAGCGAATGTAGGTATTGCGCTATAAAGTCTATAGACCCTTTTCGCACGCCATATGTTAGAGTAAAAAAATGTCGAAAACAGCAAATTAATAAAATTCAAGGGCAGATAACTCAGTAATTTCTAATTATGCCGAATTTCGACCTCATCCAAAATCAACATTGTCTGAGTTTCGTCTTGATTGGTAAATATTTCTAGTTGTTAGAGTATAAAAAAAAGTCGAAAACAACAATTTTGTCAAATTCATGTGTGCATAACTCCAGACCTATCCGTTCAGACTTAAATTTAAAATCATGAGAGATCTTATGGTCCCAAACATTGTGCTCAAGTTTTGTCTTGGTCAATAATTGTAGATTCTGGAGAGTGAACAAAGTCGAAAACAGTCAAAATCAGCAATTTTGGCAAGTTCAAGGGCACATAACTCTCAACTTTCCTTTCTGATCAGACTGAAAATCGAACTCATTTGAGATCTTATAGTCTCCAACATTATGTCCAAGTTTTGTCTTGATTGGTCAGTAATTGTAGATTCTCGAGAGTGAACAAAGTCGAAACCAATCAAAATCAGCAATTTTAGCAAGTTCAAGGGCACATATCTCTTGACTCTCCGGTCTGATCAGACTGAATATCGAATTCACGTGAGATCTTATGGTCTCCAACATTATGTCAAAGATTTGTCTTGTTTGGTAAAAAATTGTAGATTCTAGAGTGTAAACAAGGTCGAAAATGGTCGAAAACGACTATTTTATCAAATTCAAGGGCGCATAACTCCCGACTTTCTAGTCTGATCTCACTGAAAATCGAACTCATACGAGATCTTATAGTTTTCAACATAATATCCAAGTTTTGTCTTGATTGATCTATAAATGTAGATTCTAGAGTGTAAACAAGGTCGAAAATGGTCGAAAATGGCAATTTTGTCAAATTCAAGGGCACTTAACTCTGGACTTTCTTGTCTGATCTGACTGAAAATCATACTCATCCGAGATCTTATAGTCTCCAACATAATATCCAAGTTTTGTCTTGATTGGTCGATAAATGTAGATTCTAGAGTGTAAACAAGGTCGAAAATGGTTGAAAACGGCAATTTTGTCAAATTCAAGGGCACATAACTCTCGACTTTCTAGTCTGATCTCACTGAAAATTGAACTCATCCGAGATCTTATGGTCTTCAACATTATGTCCTAGTTTTGTATTGATTGGTCAATAATTGTAGATGCTGGAGTGTAAACAAAGTTAAAAATAGCATTTTTTGACATTCAGGGGCAGATAACTCAGCACTTTCTGGTCCGATCTGGCCCATAATCGAACTCATCCGAGAACTTATAACCATACTTGTTTTGACAAAGTTTGATCAAAATTGACAAACATTTGTGGATGCTAGAGTGTAAACACCAAATTGTGGACAGACGGACAGACGGACAGACTGACAGACGGACAGACGGACAGACGGACGGACGACGGACAAAAAGCGATCACAATAGCTCACCTTGAGCACTTTGTGCTCAGGTGAGCTAATAAAATACACTTTCAAATTTTTGGTGTTGGGTTCATAAACTCATGATAGAAAAGGGAAAGTTTTCGGATATTTAAGACACAATTTTATAATCACTGCTATCATATTGACATTTTTGTGGTGGAAAATAAAATTCATTTTCTCTCATTAAATTCCCTTTATATTTAGAATTAGGAGAAATACTTTGCATAAGTCGGGGGAAATATTTGTCTGCCAAGTGAAGTTTGTTTGTATGAGTTATGTCTGACACAAGAACTGAAGGTATATTTGCTTTGTGTCTGGCCATGATGGTCACAATGAAATTAAGATTTTTGTATGTAAAACAATACTACATTGCGTTCCTAGTAATCATACCATGTCCTTTACCTTATTGACAGGGTTTAATCATTGTATTGTGCGTCACAGAAATTGGGGTCTTATTTAAAAAAAAAAGAGTGCATATAATGTGATTGTTATCTTTCTAGTTTAACAGTTTGGAAAGGAAAATCCTTATAACAACGGTAGACATTTTTATGCTCCCGGAAGGGAGAGCATATAGTCGCCGCTTTGTCCGTCTGGTCCGTCCGTCATTTCGTCCCTCCGTCCGTCCGAAGTGATTTCTCCATAACCCTTAGGCCAAATCAAATGAAACTTACCATGTGAACTACCTATGACATAATGCCAATGTACTTTTCACGGTTTTTGGATTTGAGGCCTCGTCATGGGAAAGGGGACTTAAGGTCAAATACACTTTTTCTCTAATTTCTCATAGTCTAATGGTCAGAATTTGATGAAATTTCATATTTGAGTTGCAAATCAGATGCCCTTGACAATAAATTGCTCTCCTTGGCATACATTTATTGTGACAATGCCTTATTCGGGGAGCATTGTCCGTCTCTGACGGCTCTTGTAATTTTCAGTAACTGTAAGAAGTTTGGTCGCCAGTCCTGGTTGCTACTAGCTATTGTGGTAACAAGAGTTCAATCTATCTATATATACTGCGTAACTCCCCTTTCGGGTATTAATGGCAGGTGGTTTCTATCAAATTAACTCATTTCCAGGTGACATTTATTTTTTTTTTCAGAAATTGTAAAAAGTTTGGTCGCCAATCCTGGTTGCTACTAGCTATTGTGATAACAGAGTTGCTCGTGTCAATCAAATTTGACCCGGAGACCATCAGTAAACCACTGCCTATGCATATACAGTATATTTGGATTTTGGGAACAATTGGTAAGCTCATTTAAGATTGTCAGTCCATCCCTAATGAGATTCACACAACGTTTGAATTTGAGTTTGAAGTTGTCATTAACATTTCTAACATTCCTGAACCTATTCAGGGGACAACGTAATCATTCGTTGGTTGAATGGTCCACTGCCAAATGTTAACAAAGTAACCCAAATAATTCAGCAAAAAAATTGAGATAAACTGATTGAAATGTTCCTTAAATTGGCAGTTTGAAACAAAATTTAAAGTAAGCAGGACATGGGTTAACATTTTCATGCTCCCATATCGAAAGATTTGAGGCTTATTGTTATCCCCCGCCGAAAAAATTTTTCGGGGGGATATTGTTTTTGCCATGTCCGTCCGTCCGTCCGACATTCGTTTCCGCGCTATTTCTTGGAAACTATAGACCGGATTTCGATGAAACTTGGCACACAGCTTCACTACAAAGAGGACATGGGCATATCGTCGGGGTTACCCGGTTCGACCATTGAATTCAGAGTTACTGCCCCTGACTGTTTAAGCCATATACATACAGAGTGATATTCGTTTCCGCGCTATTTCTTGAAAACTGTAGACCGGATTTCGATGAAACTTGGCACACAGCTTCACTACAAAGTGGACATGCGCATATCGTCGGGGTTACCCGGTTCGACCGCCGAATTTAGAGTTACTGCCCCTGACTGTTTAAGCCATATACATACAGTGATATTCGTTTCCGCGCTATTTCTTGGAAACTATAGACCGGATTTCGATGAAACTTGGCACACAGCTTTATTACAATGAGGACATGCGCATATCGTCGAGGTTACCCGGTTCGACCGCCGAATTTAGAGTTACTGCCCCTGACTGTTTAAGCCATATACATACAGAGTGATATTCGTTTCCGCGCTATTTCTTGAAAACTGTAGACCGGATTTCGATGAAACTTGGCACACAGCTTCACTACAAAGTGGACATGCGCATATCGTCGGGGTTACCCGGTTCGACTGCCGAATTTAGAGTTACTGCCCCGGACTGTTTAAGCCATATACATACAGAGTGATATTCGTTTCCGCGCTATTTCTTGAAAACAGTAGACCGGATATTGATGAAACTTGGCACACAGCTTTACTAAAAAGTGGACATGCGCATATCGTCGGGGTTACCCGGTTCGACCGCCGAATTTAGAGTTACTGCCCCTGACTGTTTAAGCCATATACATACAGTGATATTCGTTTCCGCGCTATTTCTTGGAAACTATAGACCGGATTTCGATGAAACTTGGCACACAGCTTTACTACAATGAGGACATGCGCATATCGTCGGGGTTACCTGGTTCGACCGCCGAATTTAGAGTTACTGCCCCTGACTGTTTAAGCCATATACATACAGAGTGATATTCGTTTCCGCGCTATTTCTTGAAAACTGTAGACTGGATTTCGATGAAACTTGGCACACAGTTTCACTACAAAGTGGACATGCGCATATCGTCGGGCTTACCCGGTTCGACCGCCGAATTTAGAGTTACTGCCCCTGACTGTTTTAGCCATATACATACAGAGTGATATTCGTTTCCGCGCTATTTCTTGAAAACTATAGACTGGATTTCAATGAAACTTGGCACACAGCTTCACTACAATGAGTACATGCGCATATCGTTGGGGTTACCCGGTTCGACCGTCGAATTCAGAGTTACTGCCCCTGACTGTTTAAGCCATATACATACAGAGTGATATTCGTTTCCGCGCTATTTCTTGAAAACTGTAGACCCGATTTCGATGAAACTTGGCACACAGCTTCACTACAAAGTGGACATGCGCATATCGTCGGGGTTACCCGGTTCGACTGCCGAATTTAGAGTTACTGCCCCTGACTGTTTAAGCCATATACATACAGAGTGATATTCGTTTCCGCGCTATTTCTTGAAAACTATAGACTGGATTTCAATGAAACTTGGCACACAGCTTCACTACAATGAGGACATGTGCATATCGTCGGGGTTACCCGGTTTGACCGTCAAATTTAGAGTTACTTCCCCTGACTGTTTTAGCCATATACATACAGAGTGATATTCGTTCTGTTGAAGCCATATACATACAGACTGATATTCTTTTCCGCGCTACTTTATTGACAATGAAAATATGTTCGGCGGGGGATATCAATTCAACGAATTTGCTTGTTTTACCATTGTCTGTCTGTCCATCTGTCCGTCTGTCTGTCAGTCTGTAATTACCATGAAAACTTCATTTTGGCCTTTTCGGGGGCATTTGTGTTTCATAAACACATCTTGTCTTTTTTCCAGGCCTTATTGCTTACACCATTTGGAGATTTTACATAAAGCGAGATGTGAAGAATGATATCGTCAGTAAAGAAAAACCGTCGAACCAGAATGGCGAAACATCCATGGAAGACGAGCCGGTATATAGATTACGAAGCCTAAACAACAATAACAGCGAGAAAGTTCATCACAGGGCCAAGACCAAGAATGGATCGGCTGGGTTTTAGACTTGTTATCATGCCCCAATGTCGCGATGCTTTTCAACAAAAATCTTGTAACTGCAGCTTGAAACAAGCTGCAGTTGCAAGGTTTTTGTTGGAAAGCGATGATAAATGGATTTGGGGTGAATCGTTTTATTGGTGTCTGTCTATTTCAATTTGTCTATTTTGTTGGTGTTTTTTATTTAAATTATTTGGTTTTTATTCAATTTCTTATCAAATTCTAGAATTAGAACTTGCCCAAGTCAAGAGGAATCATGTATGACTGAAAAAATTCATTGTTCTGGTTCAGACAAAAAAATGTATATCATCATCATCGTGCGGCCTCAGCTGAGATTGAAATCTATACACCTTTCTAGTATCATGGGGCCCTAGTGTTTCAAAATCATGTTACATTTTACAAAGTGGAATAATATTTTTTATACTGGGAGTTTGTCTATTTGTGTGTTATATATTTGGATCTTTTTAAAATCCTTTGTTAATTATATCTTAATAAATATCTGTAAAATCATCATACATTTACCCTTTCCCAAACAGCAAAATTTTAGGGTGGTTTTCTTCAAAAAATTGATGCAAGACAAAATTGTAGTAAATACAAGTTTTTTTTGTTTATACCCTAGCTGAGAAAATATTGAGGAAAAATAAGAAAAAGCTGGTCACCAGCATTTTCTTTTTTCGCCTCAATGTTTTCCATAACCATTTGACATCAAAACCAGGTACTGTTATGGAAAGGGTTAAGAAATGTAACCTGATTCCATTAAAGTTTCCCGAACAATGACTTGTTTCGGAGGCATTAGAAATTCTTGAAAATAACAAGGGGTTTGAGAAATATTACGGACAAAGAAGTAAATGTAGATGACAAGCATTTTCTCTGTTTCCGTCGGTATTTACTACCTATTTAATTCATCTGCAACCCTTTTCAATTTTTATTTGCAAATGGTCAGAAAGGATTCTATATTTTCATTTAACCCTTTCCCAAACAAGACCTGGTTTTGACGTCCCTAAAAGAAAAGGCTTGGGAAAACATTGAAACAAAAGGAGAAACTGCTGATAACCAGCAGTTTCTCCTTTTGTCTCAATATTTTCTGTGCCATATTTTACACAAATTATATCTTTAATAACATCCATTTTGTCACTTGTGGCAGTTTTTGAAGTGGATCACCTTAAAATTTTGTTGTTTGGGAAAGGGTTAAGGTCTGGTCAAATACAATTCTGTGTCCATATCACATCCTAAATTATGCTGTTAACTGACCATCTCAAAACCGACATGCTCAAGCAGTGATTGGGACATGGAATCTTGTATATGACCAGGCCTCCAGTTTTATGAATTTTCATACAAATTTGGACTGAAGGATACGATGACCTCTGTCTCAAAACCATTGACATAATATAGTTTTTCGAAACATTGAATTTGTATAGAAAATTTAGACTGTGTAAAGCTCCATTAATTAGTTGCCTTGTTACATGCAGAGTTTGTGATAACTGATACTAGATAAAATCGCTGCTTTTCAACAAAAACCTCGTAACTGCAGCTTATTTTAAGCTGCAGTTATGAGTTTTTTGTTGAAAAATTACGAAATATAGTTTTGTACCAAATTATTTTTTTGAAATATAAGATAAATTTCAATGTGTTTGAGATGCATATGAATAAAATAATGTCTTGATTTAACCTTTATCAAGGTCAACCTTTTACAAAATTAGCCCTTACAGGGTATCAGGTTTACAATAAATGTTAAACAGTTTCCCAAATGGCAAATTTTTAGACTGCTGAAAGCTGCTACAGACAACAAAATTGATGCTTTTCTGTGAATGAAATCTCTTAGATTATTGAGTATAAAACCTTGGAGGAAAAGGAGAAAATGTTGATCAACATCTTCTTCCTGGAAAGGTTTCAATTCCCAACATTGTAGTTGTCAATAGGGGTCACGGTTTTAGAATAGGTTATACTGGGTCAAATCGTAAAGTATTTCATGATAGATTGATACTAGTAAAATGGATGAATTATTTAAGTCGGAAATTCTAGGAAACAGTAAAGTTAATTTCTTTTTTTTAAATCTGTTTTTAGCTCACCTGAGCACGAAGTGCTCAAGGTGAGCTATTGTGGTCACTTTTTGTCCGTCGTCCGTCTGTCTGTCTGTCTGTCCATCTGTCCGTCCGTCCACAATTTCGTGTTTACACTCTAGCATCTACAAATATAAGCCAATCTTGACCAAACTTGGTCAAAACATGTATGGCCATAAGATCTCGGATGAGTTCGATTATGGGTCAGATCGAACTAGAAATGCAGGAGTTATCTGCCCTTGAATGCGAAAAATACTTAGTTTTGACATTGTTTACACTCTAGCATCTACAATTATTGATCAATCAAGACAAATCTTGGACATAACATTGCAGACCATAAGATCTCGGATGAGTTCGATTTTCAGTCTGATCTGACTGGAAAGACGAGAGTTATGTGCCCTTGAATTTGACAAATTGCCATTTTCGGCTGTTTTTGACCTTGTTTACACTCTAGAATCTACAATTATTCATCAATCAAGACAAAACTTTGACACAATGTTTGGGACTATGAGATCTCGGATGAGTGTAATTTTCAGTCTGATCTGATCAGAAAGTCGAGAGTTACTTGCCCTTGAATTTGACAAAATTGTCATTTTTGGCTGTTTTCGACGATGTTTACACTCTAGAATCTACAATTATTGATCAATCAATCCAAAACTTGGACACAATATTGGAGATCATAAGATCTGAAATGAGTTTGATTTTCAGTCTTATCTGATCACCAGAAAGTTGAGAGTTATGAGCCCTTGAATTTGACAAAATTGCTGTTTTTGACTGTTTTCGACCTTATTTACACTCTAGAATCTACAATTTATGACCAATCAAGACAAATCTTGGACACAAGGTTGGAGACCATAAGATCTCAGATGAGTTTGATTTTCAGTCTGATCTGACCAGAAAGATGAGAGTTTTGTGCCCTTGAATTTGATAAAATTGCCGATTTCGGCTGTTTTTGACATTGTTTACACTCTTTAATCTACTATTATTTATCAATTAAGGGGGAATGCTCCAGTTTTTCGGAACACTCGGTCATTACTGTAGTGAATTAAATGTTTCGTACAAATATGTTTCGCTACAATAAATTCAATAAAATAACACATCATTACAATTTACCATTTTCGACGGTAAAAATGTATTTATTATGCGAAACTGATTTCCTCAAGATGGAAATCGATTATTTAAAGCAAGACAGTCGTAAGTGTGTATGCAGTTACCACTGTTTTGCGTCATTTTATTCTTGTGTAGCTGATAAAAATTGCTGTAATTCACTAATAAATGCGCTGACCTATACATTTTCTTTTTGAATTATTACCAGGACATATTGCTACATACAATGAGGGAGTTTTATCAAATTCTATTATTCAGAACTTGAAATATTTCCAAAAATATGCAAATTTTGACATAAAACACTCCAGCTTCGTTGATCAAACCGAACACGTGAGCATGCTGTTTTATATATTTACGCCTTTATAATAGCACATATTTTGAGTTGTCTGGTCTTATAAAATGTAAGACGTTACTTTAAATCCGTTTTGGGGACTAAATGTTGAATATACAGCATTTTATTAGCATTCTAGTGATCTTGGACAGGTGCAAGAAATTGTGCATTTTTTCGATGTAGGGGTATGTGATACGAATGCCTATAAAATTAAAACAAGGTCGCTGACCCTCCATTTTTATTCTATTTTTCAATTGGTAATAACATGTAATTTCAACATACAAAATATAAATAAATTCTATTATTGGGAAAAAAATTAGGAAACTGGAGCATTCCCCCTTAAGACAAAACTTGAACACAATGTTTGAGACCATAAGATCTTGGATAAGTTTGATTTTCAGTCCAATCTGACAAAAAGTGGAGAGTTATGTGCCCTTGAATTTGATCAAATTGCCTTTTTCGGCTGCTTTAGACCTTGTTTACACTCTAGAATCTACAATTATTGACCAATCAAGAGAAATCTTGGACACAATGTTGGATATCATAAGATCTCGGTTGAGTTTGATTTTCAGCCTGATCTGACTAGGAAGTCAAGAGTAATGTGCCCTTGAATTTGACAAAATTGCTGTTTTCGGCTGTTTTCGTCCTTGTTTATACTCCAGAATCTGCAATTATTTATCAAACAAGACAAATCTTGGGCCCAATGTTGGGCAAGATGAAATCTTGGATGAGTTCGATTTTCACAATGTTATTGACCATAAGTTCGTTTTCAGTCTAAAAGTCATAAATATTTTTTTAATTGAAGAAAAGTGTTGCTTATATCATTTTGGTTCAGGTGAGCGATATAGGACCATCATGGTCCTCTTGTTTGCCATATTTGTTAAAAATTTTCATAGTTTGGTGATGGTTTTTAGGTCACCTGACCGAAGGTCATGGTGACCTATTGCGACCGTGTTTCGTCTGTCGTCGTGCGTCGTGCGTCGTGCGTCGTCCGTCGTGCGTTAACTTTTAACATTTTCGACTTCTTCTTGAGAACCATTGGACGGATTACAACCAAACTTGGCAGGGAGCATCCCCATGGGAAGCCGCTTCAGATTTGTACGAATCATGGAGTTATCTCCCTTTGGGGCCCCATAAAGGGCCAAAAAGGGGTTAAATAGGGTACATCTTAAAAAATCTTCTTCTCATGAACCGGCTGTTGGATTTGATTTACATTTGGTATTTAGAGTCTTTAGGGCAAGGACAACAAAGTTTGTACAAGAGAAAAAAATCCGCCCAGAAATGGCCGTGCTGGGGATGGGGGATGGGAGGGGGGTCGCGTTATTAGTTAACTTAACATTTTCGACTTCTTCTTAAGAACCATTGGACGGATTACAACCAAACTTAACAGGGAGCATCCCCATGGGAAGCCGCTTCAGATTTGTACGAATCATCGAGTTATCTCCCTTTGGGGCCCCATAAGGGGCCAAAAAGGGGTTAAATAGGGTACATCTTAAAAAATCTTCTTCTCATGAACCAGCTATTGGATTTGATTTACATTTGGTATTTAGAGTCTTTAGGGCAAGGACAACAAAGTTTGTACAAGAGAAAAAAATCCGCCTTGAAATGGCCGTGCTGGGGATGGGGGATGGGAGGGGGGGTCGCGTTATTACTTAACTTAACATTTTCGACTTCTTCTTGAGAACCATTGGACGGATTACAACCAAACTTGGCAGGGAGCATCCCCATGGGAAGCCGCTTCAGATTTGTACGAATCATGGAGTTTTCTCCCTTTGGGGCCCCATAAAGGGCCAAAAAGGGGTTAAATAGGGTACATCTTAAAAAATCTTCTTCTCATGAACAAGCTATTGGATTTGATTTACATTTGGTATTTAGAGTCTTTAGGGCAAGGACAACAAAGTTTGTACAAGAGAAAAAAATCCGCCCAGAAATGGCCGTGCTGGGGATGGGGGATGGAAGGGGGGGGTCGCGTTATTAGTTAACTTAACATTTTCGACTTCTTCTTGAGAACCATTGGACGGATTACAACCAAACTTGGCAGGGAGCATCCCCATGGGAAGCCGCTTCAGATTTGTACGAATCATGGAGTTATCTCCCTTTGGGGCCCCATAAGGGGCCAAAAAGGGGTTAAATAGGGTACATCTTAAAAAATCTTCTTCTCATGAACCGGCTGTTGGATTTGATTCACATTTGGTATTTAGAGTCTTTAGGGCAAGTACAACAAAGTTTGTACAAGAGAAAAAAATCCGCCCAGAAATGGCCGTGCTGGGGATGGGGGATGGGAAGGGGGTTGCGGTATTAGTTAACTTAACATTTTCGACTTATTAAGAACCATTGGTTGGATTTCAACCAAACTTGGCAGAAAGCATCCTAATAGGAAGCCGCTTCAGACTTTGTACAAATCATAGAGTTATCTCCCTTTGGGGTCCTATAAAGGGCCAAAAAGGGGGTAAATTGGGTACATCTTAAAATATCTTCTACTCATGAACCGGCTGTTGCATTGGATACACATTTGGAAGTTAAAGTGTTTAGGGCAAGGGCTACAAAATTTGTACAAGAGAAAAAAACTCGTCAATAAATGGCCGTGCTGTGGATGGAGGATGGGAGGGGTTCGCGCAATTACTTAACTTTGAACATTTTCTTCTTCTTTTTGAGAACCATTGGACAGATTTCTACCAGACTTGGCAGGAAGCATTCCAATGGGAAGCCGCTTCAGATTTTTACAAATCCTGGAGTTATCTTCCTTTGGGGCCCCAAAAGGTGCCAAAAGGGGGTAAATAGGGTACATATTAAGAAATGTTCTATTGTTGGATTGAATTCACATTTTGGTATTTGAGTCTTTAAATAAGTTTGTACAAGAGAAAAAAAGACTGTCAAGAAATGGTGGTGCTGGGGGGGGGGGGGTGCGCTTTTTGTTAACTTAACATTTTCCTTAAATGTTTCTGCTCATTTGATTCAGGTGACCGATAAGGCCCTCTGGGCCTCTTGTTATAAAAATCAAAATTTTATTAAACTGATTCCTTTTCACATTTTGATAATTGTTATGAAATGTTTAGGATGAGTATTGTTTTTATGCTGGAATCAAAGTACTCTGTTATATATATTCAAATTTCTATAGTCCGCTCAAGATATTATGAAACGCGTTTAGAAATTTAACCTATGTAAAAAAGGGAAAAAATTATCTTAATTTTCAATACAATTTTGAATGTCGTCATTTTTAGCTCACCTGAGCACGATAGTGCTCATGGTGAGGTATTGTGATACCGCTGTGTCCGTCGTCAGTCGTGCATCGTGCGTCAACCTTTGGCTTGTGTGCACTCTAGAGGCCACATTTTTTGGCCAATCAACCTGAAATTTGCTCAGAATGATTGTCTTGATGAAATTTCGGACAAGTTCGAAATTGGGTCATCTGGGGTCAAAAACTAGGTCACGGGGTCAAATCTTAGAAAAACCTTGTGTGCACTCTAGAGGCCACATTTTTTGCCCAATCAACCTGAAAATTGATCAGAATGATCGTCTAGATCAATGCTCGGACAAGTTTGAAATTGGGTCATCTGGGGTCATAAACTAGGTCATGAGGTCAAATCTATGTAAAACCTTGTGTGCTCTCTAGAGGCCACATTTTTTGCTCAATCAAACTGAAATTTGCTCAGAATATTTGTCTTGATGAAATCTTGGACAAGTTTTAAATTGGGTCATCTGGGGTCAATAACTAGGTCACGGGGTCAAATCTTAGAAAAACCTTGTGTGCACTCTAGAGGCCACATTTTTTGCCCAATCAACCTGAAATCTGCTCAGAATGATTGTCTTGATCAAATCTCGGATGAGTTCAAAATTGGGTCATCTGGGGTCAAAAACTAGGTCACAGGGTCAAATTTTAAAAAACCTTGTGTGCACTCTAGAAGCCAAATTTTTTGCTCAATCAACATGAAATTTGATCAGAATTATTGTCTTGATCAATTCTCAGACAAGATTGAAATTGGGTCATCTGGGGTCATAAACTAGGTCATGGGGTAAAATCTTTGTAAAACCATGTGTGCACTCTAGAGGTCACATTTTTTGCCCAATCAACCTGAAAATTGATCAGAATGATTGTCTTGATCAATTCTAGGTCACGAGGTCAAATCTTAGTTAAACCTTGTGTGGTGCACACAGAGGTCACAATTTTTGTTCAATCAACCTGAAAATTGGTATACAAAAAGTTATTATATCAGGTGAGCGCTTCAGGGCCAATGGCCCTCTTGTTCAACAAAAGCCTTGTAAATGCAGCTTGTTTTAGCTGCAGTTACGGGGTTTGTTGAAAAAGCAATAATGTATTAGTTGCCAGACACCTGCAAGATCCAAGTCATCAAGTTGCTGCTTTTCAACAAAAACTTTGTAACTGCAGCTTAAGACAAGCTGCAGTTACGAGGTTTTCATTGTAAAACTACAAAATACAAAATCAAAGTAATTTTCAGTTTGATACTGTGTTGTTTACATTGGTAAATTTTGTAAACTTGTGACATAATATGGTGACCCAACTATAATACAAGGTGTATTACATTGTTATGTAAATAAATATCTTCATCATTCCAAATTATTCAACTCCTTTCTAACAGAAACACTATTTCAGAATGGTCCGAAAGTGAAAAAGTGTAATTAAACATATAACTTATTGCAAAGAAATCTTTGAGAGACAGGAGAAAATGCTGGTCATCAGCATTTTCTACTTTTCATTCAAGGGTTCCTAGAGGGTCATGCTACAGCGTCAACAAAATCAGGGGCCATTTTCATCAAAACATCTGAGATCTTTTTTCATGAAGAGCCCAATGTCATGCCTGAAAGAAGGTATAGAGCAAGATCAGGATTGTTAACCCTTTCCCAAACGACAAAATTTTAGGGTGATCCACTTCAAACACTGTACAAAATGACAAAATGGATGTTATTAAAGATAAGATTTGTGCAAAATATGGCATAGAAAATATTGAGACAAAAGGAGAAACTGCTGGTTATCAGCAGTTTCTTCTTTTGTTTCAATGTTTTCCCAAGCCTTTTCCATTAAGGATGTCAAAACCAGGTCTTGTTTGGGAAAGGATTAATGAAAGTTGATATGATTGGATAAAATGTGTGTGTTTTTTGTCACATTGTCTATACTTCAACATAATTTTATGACTTGTTCAAAACCAGAGTATTTATATTTGCTATGCATATACTTGTGATTTATTTGATAAAGAAATGTTTGCTTATACAATGTGAACTGTCGTGCTTAATCCTTTCCCAAACAGGACCTTGGTTTAACACCACTTGTAGAAATAGAATTGAAAACATTTGGGGAAAGAACAAATTGCTGATTGCTATTTCTTCTTTAGCCTAGATGATTTCAGTTCTATACTGTTCGCAAATTAATATCTTTGTCAAGATTATTTTTTTTTGTCTTCAGCCGCTCATCGATTGGACTTCTTCAAATTTTGTGATATGGGAAAGGGTTTAAGTATTTGCTTATATGATATGGACTGTCATGCCTAAAGGTGCTCTTTACTCCTATCTCAAACAATGCATGGTTTCATGTCAGTAATCAAGGTAGTTTTCAGGTGCATCAAAAAATGTCTTTGTTTGGGGATGGAAAATATACGGTGGTTAATCACATGATTCAGAATTTTAGAAAATTGTCGATATTTTTGTTGATACTTGACAAATTTGAATTGTGTTTGAAGCAGAGAAGGTGGAAAAAATACCAGAAATAAGCTGATGTGGTGGAATTTTGAAATATCAACTGATAAAAAAGTTATTGAAGATCAACCAAAATTTTGGTTGATCTTCAATAACTTTTTTATCAGTTAATTTTTCAAAAATCCACCATGTCCATCTAATGCGTGACATCTATCTGCCTTCTCTGCTTCAAACCTAATTCAAATCTGTTGCATAGTAACAAAGTTATTGAAGATTTTCTGAAATTGTTGTATCACATGATTATCCACCATGAAATAGCAACTTACTTTCTTTTTTGAACAGTTTTCATTGTCTACAATAAATTTCAATTTGAGTTCACCTTAGTTCTGCTGTTTGGAGAAAGGGTTTATATCAAAACTGTATTGTTGATTCATGTTTGATAGGCTTTGCTCAAAATTAATTGTGAAATTTTGTTATTACATGTATATATTAGGAAACAATGTTCATATTATATCAAATATTTTTATGTGTGCTTTTTAGCTCGACTATTTGTAGAATAGCAGGGTTATTTTGGTCACCTGGATATCAGCTTTTGACAAGGTTTTACATACCTCTGTTTCTATTGATGCTATTGCTCTGAAACTTTGCATGTGCTTCTATGACCATAGTATTAGCCTGTAGGCGAAGATTCAATACAATAGCGTTTAACTTAGTGGAATTTTAATCCTTTTCGGACTTAAAATTTATCAATATCCAGCACTTGATAGTCATGCTTTGCTGTCCACTGATAGCTCTTGTTCTTTGTAGTGAATATAGTTTTTGTAAGAGTATATGAGTAGAGTAAACAAAATGTTTCCAAATTGAATTTCTATCTATAGATTTGATACTTCTTTATCAATATGCCTTAGTATTATGCCTATTGTCCAGTTATGATATTTTGGCTCGTGTTTACAAGTTTTACCCATGTAAACAAAAGGAAAATTGTGCATACAGTTTTTAAATGTGTTAGTTTGAATCTTGCATGTGTGAGACACCTGCAGGATTCTATTCATCACATGCGAAATTACAATAGTTTGGACTTATTTACATAGCCCATTAAAGCACAATGACGCCTTTTGACTCCTTTACAACAAAATTATTGGAAAAACATTTTCCACAATTTTTTCTAAGCCAAAATGCAAAGATTTGTAAAATTTAATCAACATGGAAATGTCTTCTGCAACTTCTTTCAATTTGGACCAGTCTAAAATGTTGTCGTTTGGTAATGGGATAGATTGATTTTGTAAACATGTGCCATGATATTTTGACTGGATTATAGTGACATTGGTGCGGTTACTTCATAAACAGCATTTTGTATGGTTGTGCTGAAAAGTGTCGTAAGTACAGCTTGAATAAACTGTAGCTACAGTATTTTGGAACATTACCAATAATTTTTGATTACTGGTATATATTGATATTTTATATTGAAGTCATTTCAAGGACTGGTGGCCTAAATAACAAAATTGTATTTTTAGCTTGACTTTTCGAAGAAAATTCGAGCTTATACTGTCACCTGGGCGTCGGCGTCGGCGTCGGCGTTGCAACAAAGGTTAAAGTTTTTTCAAACATCAATGACTTCCATACTATCAAAAGGATTCAACCCAAATTTGGAATACTTATTCACCATCAAACCCTCTACCTTACTACCTAGGCCCATGACCCTGGCTCCACTATATTTGGAGTTATGCCCCCTTTATACTAAGCAACTTAGAAAGTCGAGCACGCTGTCTTCGGACAGCTCTTGTTTTCATTAAGGTGAAAATAGAAGTAACTGTTAATATTATTTTTTTCATTAAGGTGAAAATAGAAGTTACTATTATGTTCAGTACTGTTTAGTTTAGATTTTATTATGTTCAGTACTGTTTAGTTAAGATTTTTTTCATCTTTTGTAGTGGTGATGTAGATTCAATTTGACAAATATTTTTAATTATAATTAAATTTGAGCCACGATATGGAAGAAGGACCATTAAAGCATTTGAAAATAACATGGATATGGATCAGCCTTTAACAGACGCAGTCTGATCGAGACCCAAGTTGCTCTCTAATATCTTGTAAGAGAGCATATTCACGGTGGTTAATCCTGTGATTCAGAATTTCAGAAAATCTTTTAAATAATTTTGTTAATACTTGACAAATTTGAATTCAGTTTGAAGTAGAGAAGGTAGGTAAATGCCAGGGATAATCTGGATGTGGTTGATCTTTGAAAAAATCAACTGATAAAAAAGTTATTGAAGATCAACCAACTTTTGGTTGATCTTTCGATAACTTTTTATGCCCCCGATAGGGAGGCATCATAAATTTGACTTGTCCGTCCGTCCGTCATTCCGTCCAAAAACTTTAACATTGGCCATAACTTCCTTATTACTTAACATATTCGCTTCATACTTTACCACAACATTCAACATTCCTTGGTACATTACCTTTCTGTAGGCACATACTTTGGTGACCTTGACCCCTGGATGACCTTGACCTTGAACATAGATTGGCCATAATTTAAAGTCAAAGCTGTGTCGGGGGCATTGTCATCTTACAGTGACAGCTCTTGTTATCTTCGATAACTGTTATCAGCTGATTTTTCAAAATTCCATTACTTCCATCTAATGTGTTACATCTGTCAACTTTCTCTGCTTCAAACTGAATTCAAATCAGTTCCCTATTAACAAAATTATTGAAGATTTTCTGAAATTGTTGTACCACGGGATTATCCACCATGATATTTAGTCCAAATCGGCCTGCATGTAGGCAGTCTTATCTTTGAAACTTGATAGTCTTGAATGTTATAAGGGCCCCTTTTTCAGATCCCGATTCATTTATAATTTGGTAAAAAGTTTTTTTTTTATTATAATATATTTTTTTTGTTTTCAATTTTGTCATTTGTTAGTTAAAACTAGTTCAGGTTTCTATTGGTTTTGGTAAAAATTGGATAAAGAGGGATTTTGTCATATTTTCTTTATTTTAACAATATTTTCGAATTGTTGAGTAAAAACAGGTAAAGTTATGTACTGATAGATCAAATTTTCATTTAAAGAACACTGTGATCAATTAGTTATGTTTAGAAAATTTTCAAAGGCGAAAATTGTTTAAAAATAAGAAGTGCCTATGCCTTGTGATATCTAAATTGATCTTTTTCCAGTTTGTGAATTTTTTAACTGGCCCAAAGAAGTTACTGACAAACATTAAAACTAAATCATTATGCAGACAATGATACTTTTTATGCATCCATATCGAAACGTTAGGGGCATATTGTTTTACTTGTGTCAGTCTGTCTGTCATTTTAAAACTTAAAATTGGCATTTTCTCAGCAAGTATACTAACCCAAAGAGCCAACGCAACACAAACTTTAAATTACAATATTTTGATTATTGAAAATGTGAATTGATTGATATTGACTTCATTTTAAGTGCTGACCATTATGAGATCACCAGGAAAAAACAAATGGGTCTAAATCGATTCCGTAACGCAAATAACGTTACAAACGTAATGCAGGGGTGTGTTTATAAATGAAACCAAGATCAGTATCTCGTGTGCCCTCCTGTAGCATTGAACACAGCACAACATCTCTGTGACATCGAACGTAACTAACGTCGACAAACGTTTATAGGAATATTCTGTCACTCTTGAATTAATGTTTGACCCATTTGACGCAAGGTCTGTGGTTGGACTGGGCTGGACGTAAATGCATGTCAAGCAGGTTTCATATTCGCTCAGATGGTCAGATTACCACTTTTGGGCGTCACACCACTGGAGACAGACTCATGTGTGCATAGGTAGTAAATTAGGACCCACATAAGGACGTCGAGGTCGGAACCCATGTTTACGTAACCTGTTACCTGTCTGTGCACTTATAGGGCGACCGTGGTTCCCAGCAGTTGCAGCAACCTTTTTGTTGCTAGCCGAAACCGGTCTCTGCGATGTTGGGTTTTCAACCTATTGTCCTGTACCTTGGTAGTTACAAGACTTCTGAAGGCTCTTGGCATGTCATACACATTACCGGAAACGTCAAAACAAACGTAAGCGAGATAAGTGAACACATTCAGACATGACTAATGGGTAAGATTAATTGAAACTTCCGCTATAGTCATGCTATCGTAGACCCCGCGAAGTCCAATGGGCGCGTTAACAACAGTCAGCCAGGAGCAATCCAATCACCTGGGCCTTTCGGGACAATGCTAAATTGCTGCATATTTGTCTATGGCCAGACAGATTTTTTACCGTATCTTATTGGGTTATCTTGCGACTTTCCAAAAATGCATGTGCGCTGCTTTATTACACGCTCTGTTGCACATGCAGCGCGGATTTAGGGGTTTGAACCAAGGACTCTGTGTTCAGCGAAGCATAACAATTCTTACATTCTTTTTATGACGACAATAAAATCACTATATAGAATAATGATATCTGAAGTTTCGTTGTTGTATCATATCTCATTAAAAAGTTACAACAAAAAATCTTGTTGCGTTGGCAGTTTGGGTTAGTATATTATACAAACAAGGTCCAACTTTGGTAAATGACCTTCTTTGACCCATTACCAGACAGAAAAAATTTAGACTGTTCCAATTTCAAAGATGTTGCAAATGACAATTTAAAGTAATTGCAATTTTGAATTTTTCGGTCTTTCGCGGTAGAAAATATTGTGGGAAATGAAGAAATTGCTTGTAACAAGCAATTTCTTCATTTACTATGATGTTTTCTAAAGCCTTTATCTTGCAAAAAGCGTAAATGTGTGGGAATGGGTTAATTGACTTCTATCTGCTACATGCAACATGACCTTCCTCAAGGTCCTCTTTTGACCTGTATCAACCATTAACATGCAATTTAATATGAAAATTTTATGTTGGCATTAATTAATGTTTGCATTTTCTCCCAAAGTATTGGACATACAAAGACTGAATTTCAATGATAGCTATCTACTAATAGGCAATGTGATCTTTCTCAAGGTCATCATTTAACCCTCATCAATCCTTTACATGCAACTTAATGGTTAACCTTAAAACTTAACATGATTGAAGACGTACTCGACATTGCCAATTTCTCCAAAAGTATCTACTTCTCAACGATAGGATATTTTTAGTGTCAAGCTGAAGGTCATTCATTTAGGTCAAGGTCATGATTTCAGAAAAAGTCATTTTGGGGCATTTGTGTTTCACAAACACATCATTTAATTTTAACATATCAACAAAAATACACTAAAATCTTTAACAAGTTTTTAAGAAAAATTACAATGACACAAAAGTTACACTTCTTATAGATTCGATACATGTAGATCTATATCGATTGATGGAGAGGAGTATGTACATTTTTGTCCTGTCTATTTCTCAATTTGTCTACCAAAATTCATATAAAACCTTAATCATTGGCTGAAACTTTTGCAGCATAAGTGGCAAGGATTTCATATTACACTCATGCTTTACTTCTGTAATGTGACAATACTTTTAATGATGGGCTTGTCACAAGCAATTTCTTCATTTTCCACAGCTTTCATCTTGTGGGGCTTCAAAAGGGGCCAATATGTGGAAATGGCTTGAAAAGTCATTATTACAGAGCTTTTGCGTTTCACAAACTTATCTGTGTGGTAAATTGTTTTGATATCATGTATACACTGTCATGTATTGCTAATGGATACAAACTGCCTTATCTATATTGATTAAAGTCTTGATTTCTTTAATTTCTGTGGTTATAGTTTTTAGCTCACCTGAGCACAAGGTGCTCAAGTGAGCTATTGTGATCACCTTTTGTCCGGCGTCCGTCCGTCGTGCGTCGTCCGTCAACAATTTCTTTAAATGACATCTCCTCCTAAACTACTTGGCCAATTTCAACCAAACTTGGCAGGAATGTTCCTTAGGTGACCCCCTTTCAGAATTGCTAAAAGAATTGAAATCCATGAAAAACTCTGGTTGCCATGGCAACAGAAAAGGAGAAATTTGACTGAATCTCAATATTATCTTTGAACGACATCTCCTCCTAAACTACTGGGCCAATTTCAACCAAACTTGGCAGGAATGTTCCTTAGGTGACCCCCTTTCAAAATTGCTTAAAGAATTGAAATCCATATAAAAACTCTGGTTACCATGGCAACAGAAAAGGAGAAATTTGACTTAATCTCAATACTATCTTTTGAACGACATCTTCTCCGAAACTACTTGGCCAATTTCAACCAAACTTCACAGGAATGTTCCTTAGGTGACCCCCTTTCAGAATTGCTAAAAGAATTGAAATCCATAAAAAACTCTGGTTGCCATGACAACAGAAAAGGAGAAATTTGACTGAATCTCAATGCTATCTTTGAACGACATCTCCTCCTAAACTACTGGGCCAATTTCAACAAAACTTGGCAGGAATGTTTATTAGGTGACCCCCTTTCAGAATTGCTAAAAGAATTGAAATCCATAAAAAACTCTGGTTGCCATGGCAACCAAAAAGGAGACATAAGAATGAATCTCAATACTATCTTTGAACAACATCTCCTAAACCACCAGGCCAATTTCAACCAAACTTGGCAGGAATGTTCCTTAGATGACCCTCTTGTAGAATTGCTAAAAGAATTGTAATCCATAAAAAAACTCTGGTTGCCATGGGAACAGAAAAGGAGAAATTTGATTGATTCTCAATACTATCTTTGAACGACATCTCCTCCTAAACTACCAGGCCAATTTCAACTAAACTTGGCAAAAATATCCCTTAGGAGGTCCTCTTAAAGGGGGAATAACACTTAACATCTTACAAATTTTCAGAGAACTTCGTGCAAAAAATAAATGTATATTATGAAAATATGGCCTTTAAATTGCATCTATGCCAAATCTTAGCTTTCTATCTTGTGTATTGGCTAGGATGTTGACGGATTTAAAACCCCATATGTTTTATTATTATAATTTTTATCCCCCCGACAAAAAATCATGGGGTTTTAAATCCGTCGACATCTAAGCCAATACACAAGGTAGAAAGCTAAGATTTGGCATATATGCAATTTAAAGACCATATTTTAATAATATATATTTATTTTTTTGTACAAAGTTCTCGGAAAATTTGCAAGATGTTAAGTGTTATTCCCCCTTTAAAGAATTGCTAAAAGAATTGAAATTGACTAAAAACTCTGGTTGCCATGGCACCAGAAAAGGAGAAATTTGACTAATTCTCAATAATTTCAGGTGAGCGACCTAGGGCCAACGGCCCTCTTGTTCTGTTATAAGCTTTGCCACTGGTGGTGAACTCGGCCAAAGAGAGGGACGTTTTTCACTACAACAAGGTATAGATATTTTGCATTTAAATGTGAGTTTAAAGATTTTTAACTCTAATTGTAATGAATTTGGTCTAAAAATAGACCGGGTTCACCGTTATGTATTGACAAACAGTCGGTTGTATAATAAAATCTCGTATCTAAGCCGTAGTTACGAGATATTATAACAACACCGACGGAATACATTGTTCGCAAAAACGTCCCTCCCTTTGGCTGAGTTCACCCTCAGTGTTTGCTAAACTAACTGATCTCTGCTGCCAATCAAAGTATTGATTGACCAACAATCAATGCTTTTCAACAAAAACCATGTAACTGCAGCTTGTTATAAGCTGTAGTTACGCATTTTTTGTTGAAAAGCTATGACATGTAGTCATGTGTCTCGTGGGCAGCAGCCTTAGCATGGTTGGCAAACAGCCATGGTGTCATTCGGTAGCTCATCCGACTCAATCATGAGGTCCCCAGTTCAATCCAAGGCCGCCACAAATGTCCTTTCAGACAAAATTGCCTCTCACAGGGTTGCCACACGTCAGGGAAATTGAAAAATTTTCAAGGTCGGGGATTTTTTGAACTGTCTGGGAAATTTTGAAATACAGGCAAATGTCAGGGAATTTTGAAAATATAAGAGGCAGTGCCATATAATTAATGATCTCAACATCGCCTTTTGAAATTGTCTCAAACTATTGCGATTTGCTGTAAAGTTACCGTGACAATACATGTCCGGGAATTCTCAAATTTTGTCAGGGAATTTTATTTCCACTGACAAGTGGCAAGCCTGTCCCACTAATGGCTTGATAATCATTAACCTATGTAACACAGTATGTGTTGGAGTTTCAGTAAGGATGTTGTAGTAGGACTGGTATGAAAAACAGCAGGCATCCATGGTTAGGTGCTCTAGCTGCCACGATAAGATAACAATCAATCCTTAGCACAGTTGGGGTAGCACATCAGCTTCAATCATGAAGCCTACTGTCTGGTCTCCTACCACAGCTAATATCCTTTCTGATGGATCGGTCTCCAGGATAATCGTAAACCTATGTGGGAGACAAAGCTGGCCCCTCAGAAAAAAAATGTTTTAGATATGAAAGATGTTGCAGACAACAAAATAATTGATGTCAAAAGCAAACATGTTTATATAGCTCAAGATAATTGACCTGGCAGAGCATCTCTTTCTATTAACATGGGCTGCTCTGCCAGGTCATTTATCGTGAGCTATACTAAGTGTAGCATAAAACGGCTTGAATGAAATGGAGAAAATGATATTCATCCTATTTTCTCATTATCTGCAAGGTTTTGCAAACCCTAATCCAGTGGTCCAAACAGTCGTCAAAATCTTTGCTGTTTGCTAAACAGTATTAAGGTGTGGGAAACAACAATTATTGACAAAATATCAAGATAAAACAATAATACACAACACAAAACTTATTTACAATTTTATTTCAAATGATGTTGAAATACCATGATAATTTACAAATGAGTTTTTTTTAACTGCCTAAAATGGTGTAAAAGTTCTTGTAAAACATGGAGATTCCTTTTTGATTCCTGTCAAAAATTATTCTCACACTTTGACATTTTTTCTACCTTAGACTAGTTAAAGAGCCACACCGAAGAACAATTGCTATTAGTCATTTTTCTTTAAAAAGTTTGTAACTACAGCAGCTTGCGTAAAGCTGTAATATCACGGTGGATAATCATGTGATAAAATATTTTCAGAAAATCTTCAATAATTTTGTAAATACTGGAAGATTTTTATTCGGTTTGAAGCAGAGAATGTGGACAGACGTCACGCATTAGATGGATGTGGTTGGTTTTTGAAAAAAATTGGTTTATCTTCAATAACTTTTTTATCATTTGATTTTTCAAGAATCTACTACGTCTAGGTTATTCCTGACATTTTTCTGCCTTCTCTACTTCAAACCAAATTCAAATTGGTCAAGTATTGACAAAGTTATTGAAGATTATCGAAAATTCTAAGTCACATGATTATACACCGTGGACTAGTTAAAGAGCCACACCGAAGAACAATTACTGTTAGTCACCTTTCTTTAAAAATGTAACTACAGCAGCTTGCGTAAAGCTGTAATATTATAAGGTTTTGGAAGAAAAGCCGTAAAAGGGAAAACATGTTTAAATGTTATTTATGTAAATAACACATATGCTTGATGATGGAATTTTTGATACGAACAATCTCATTTTTCATGATCCTATATATGAAAGCTTGTAAAAAATACAAAAACATTCTCAGCAATTGTATTGCCAGGTAATCTTTTTCCTAATTATATGCCCCCCCCCTTTTTTAATGAAGACTAGCTTGTAAAAATACATTTACATTCATTTCCAACTCATGAAAAGATGATACCGGTTATTTATGAAGGTAATTCCTTAACATTTCTAAATTGTCCACTTAATTTGAAAATACAAGCACCGCTTAAAGCATGCTCTATATAAGAAATGTTTAGACTTAACCAACAATAAACTTGTAACTGCAGCTTGTTTTAAGCTGCAGTTACAGGTTTTTGTTTAAAAGCAGTGATATATTAATCATGACAAGACCATAGTTATCTGAAATATCTTGCAAAACAACTGTTTTGACCGTTTTGTGTTCAAACAATTACTATGACATTACGCCAAACAACAGCTATGAACTTATCCAATGACAATAAGGACCACTTACATAATAACTATCTAAACAATCGTACAACAAATTCACCATTTAGACTTTCTGTCCAGCTCATAAGATCGTTGATAAAACATGGGCCCGTATTAACAACAATCTTACGACCACATGTTAGTGTAAACTGTGTAAGAAGACATCTTATTGAAGGAGAAATCAGATTGGACCAATTAGGTTTGTTGTTTAAAGTAATTACGCAAAAAATAATCATACGATAGTTGATAATACCGGCCCCTGGTACCTGGTTTCGAAGACCTTAGTAGAAAAGATTGCGACGAAAGAAGAAAATGCATATAATTAGCATTTTCTCTTTTTGCCTATATGTTTTCTACACTTGTTATTCTTTCTCTAACAATACCTATTCCGTTGTCCAAAACAGTTTTAAAATTGGAATGCTCCAAATGGCTATGGCATGGGCCCAGATTGAACAGACACAAATTCACAGAGTTACAGATAAGATGGGGGTGGGTGGAGGTGATGGCTTTTCAAAATGCGATATTTCATTTCAAATGTTGATCAAACCATATGTTGTGGGTACTCATTGAAATCGTCTCAACGAGACGATTCAAATGAGTACCCACAACATAGGGTTTGGACTTGAAATAACAAATTTAGAATGTCATCACCCCCTCTTATCTGTTGCTCTGAATTCACAGCTGGGCCTTTGTATAACATAAATCAATGTCAATAATCATATGTTCACTGTGGTTATCTGTTCATCATTCTAGGCGGCCCGCCCATCATAGGTGGTCGTCCTCCAAACTGCATGGCCATAGGTGGACCCATCATAGGGGCCATTCTGGGTCCCATTCCTGCAAAATAGGAGGAGAAATTTGAATATATTGTATGAAATGGTAACATATAATGTATTCGAAAGTGCATGGCCATAGGTGGACTCATAAGGGGCCATTCTGGGCCCCATTCCTGCTAAATAGGAGAATAAATATGAATGTTTTGTATGAAAAGGTAAAATATAATGGATTCAAAGATGCATGACCATAGGGGGCCATTCTGGGTCCCATTTCTGTAAATTAGGAGAAATAATTGTATATATTGGATGAGTAAATCGGATTAAATGGTAAAATGTAATGGATTCAAATGTCCATGGCCATAAGGGACCCATCATAGAAGCCATTCTGGGTCCCATTCCTGTAAAATAGGAGAAGATAACTGAATATTATTAGTTGAATAAATCAGATGAAGTGGTAAAATATAACGGATTTAAAGAGACATGGCTAGTGTGGATTTATATTACATCAATAGCTTAAAGAGGGCACAATATAAACTAGAAAGACCTGAAGGTCTTGAGTCGCTCCACAGGCCTGAATTTCTTTTAATATTAAATCCAAGTTTTGACTACATTTTTGAATACTTGTTGTTCTTACAGCAAAAACAAAGTCAAAAGCAGCAATCATGTGGTCAATGCAAAAAGAGAGTAAATGATTGACTAATAATTTAGGGATGTTAGAGCGATAATAAAATTGAAAACTGTGATTTTGCCAAATTCAAGGACACATAATTCAGTATGTATATTTAAAATCAAATAAAAAATTAAACACATGCAAGATCTTATTGTCACTATCATTCTGTTCAAATTTTTTCTATATTAGTCAATATTTGTGGCTTCAAGAGTGGAAAAAGTGTCGAAAACTGAAATTTTGTCAATTCCAAGGGCACATAACTCAGATTGTAGCAGTGTGATCATGTTAAAAATTACACATAAGCAAGATCTTGTTGTCAACAAGATTAATTCCATGTATCATCTTGATTGGTTAACATTTGTGGTTGTTAGAGTGAAAACAAAGTCGAAAAAGGCAATTTGGCAAATTCAAGGGCACATAACTCATGATGTAAGATTCTGATAAAGCTGAAAATTACACCCAGGCAGCATATAATGCTTATATATATTCTGTCCAAGTTTTGTCTTGATTGGTCAATATTTGTAGATTTCAGAGTAAAGATAAAGTCAAAACCAGCAAAATAGAGTCGGAAATGGCATTTTTTGGCAATTCCAAGGGCACATAACTCATGCTATAAAATTCTGATCAAGCTGAAAATTTTACCAGGGCAAGATCTTATAGTCAGCATCATACTGTCAAAGTTTTGTCTAGTTTAGTCAATATTTGTAGTTGCTAGAGTGAAAACAAAGTCAAAATACAGCCGAAAATGGCAATTCTGTCAATTTCAAGGGCACATAACTCATGATGTAAAAGTCAGATCAAGCTGAAAATTTTACCAAGGCAAGATCTTGTAGTCCTTATCATTCTGTCAAAGTTTTGTCTTGATTGTTCAATATTTGTAGATTTCAGAAGAAAACTAAAGTCAAAACCTGCTATTTTTGACATTCAAGGGCAGATAACTCACGTTATTCTGGTTCAATCCAAATTCTTTGAAGGAATCTGAGAGAAGGTCACCCAAGGATCATTCCTGTGAAGTTTGGTTGAAATCCATTTAGCAGTTTTTGAGAAGAAGATTTTTAAAGAAAAAGTTTACGGACGCACTGACGCACGGACGCACTGACACGCGCACGACGGACACACCGCCATGACAATAGCCCGCTGGCCTGAAAGGCCAGTGGAGCTAAAAACCATTACCGCACATTGATGCGTTTTGACGCCTAAGGAGATAAAAGATTTTAAAAACTTTTTTGAAAATGAAAACAAGCAATTTCTTCATTTCCCGCTATGTTTTTGACATGGAAAGTAGTAAAATTTTAAAATTCCATCACATTGAAAATGACGTCTGCATCTTCTTACAATTTGGACAAGCTTAAAATTTGGTTTCAATATTTTTTCCAAAACTAAACACAGTGGATAACCCACGTGACTTTTGGGAAGCGTTAACACCGAAAAAAATTGTCCGCTTCAAGGTATGTTTTGTTTAATTTCTCAGCTTATACTCTATTGATTTTGACAAGATAAAGTACACGAAACACGCATTTGAGAGGGCTATCCCCGTTTGTAACACACTCTGCTCAGAATCCTGTGGTTTCTTCAAACATTCAAACGAAAGTTTTTTTCGGTGCACATGAACACTTCCCACTTTCGTTTTGCACTTGCAAACACTTTGGCTCCAATGTTTGAAGAAACCACTGGATTTGGAGCAGAGTGAGTTAGAGCCTGGAATAGCCTCCTAAAAGGCGCGTTCCGTGAACTTAATCATCAAAATCAATAGAGTATAAGCTGAGAAATTAAACAAAACATACCTTAAAGCAGATGATTTTTCCGTGTGGACGCTTTCCAAAAGTCACATGGGTTACCCACCGTGCTATAGTATTATCTTCAAAGGACTTCAAAACCTGTCTTACCAAATCTTGTTTGGGAAAGGGTGAAACTGAATCAAAATTAAACATGGGAAATGTCAGAATTTTTTTTGCGAGGTTGATAGCATTTGTTACATATTGGAACCTATTCAGGTTATTGTGACATTGTTTACAGGATTCACAAATGTGCTCCTGGTAGATTAGGATATGCCTTCTATTCATCTAACATTACAATCTATTAAGTAAGAAATATTTCCTAACAAACCTTGCATCATTAAGGGTCGCGGCCCTGGTGGTCCCTGTCCCATCAGGGGCATAGGACCAGGCATCGGTCCACCCATTGGCCCTGGGCCCATTGGTGGGCCCGGCATCGGTCCAGGCATGGGCGCTGGTTTAGGGGCTGTGGCTCCTGCCTTGAACGCAGCCGCTGAAATGGTAGAAATAAAACTTGGTTTTACCCATTCTTCCACTATACTATAAGATTATTCCTTAAACCCATTACCAGACGGCAAAAAGTTGAACTCTTCCAATTTGAAAGGCGTTGCAGACAACAATTTCAAGTTGATAAAATTTTAAAAATATTTCAATTTTGGTTTAGAAAACATTGTGGTAAATGGAGAAATTGCTTGTCACAAGCAATTTTTGCATTTACCACAATGTTTTCCCAAGCCTTTATTGTAAGAAAGTCAAAAGGCGTCAGTCACTGTGCAATAATGGGGTAAATCTTTGCAAAATGCTCTTTAATTCTTCATTCAAGATAAGTTTATGATACATTGCCAAGATGACCTGAATATATAAAATAGAAATTCCTAAAGAAAAAAGATGTGTTTTTTTCACAATTTTTCTACAATCATGACCATGTTTTCCAAGGCCTTTTTCTACTGGGGCATAAAAACAGCATCATTGTGGGTTAACCCTTTCACTGCCAAATGTTTATTTCGGACACGTTTCTCACTGCTGAATTAATTCGAAGAAATTTTCAAGAATCAATACCCTGTACACAAAAACATGCATAACTTTTGACTCATTTGATGGATTCCTTTCAAATTTTCAGCACATACAGACAAATTAAGCACCTATATGTAACCAAAATTTAAAGGTTATTTATGAAATATCAATATTTTTTTCTTTTTTATGTTGTGGGTACTCATATATTTCGCCCCCATAAATTTGTCGACTGAAGTTGCCTATGGCAGGGACCCCCTATAGTCGACAAAAGTCGCCTATGGCAGTGAAAGGGTTAACTGAGTTATAAAACAAGAGCTTAGCAAAGCGGTGCATATACGCCCGAGAGGGTCTTGTCAGTAAAATTGACCTTTTTTTTTTAAATTGAAGGGCAGATAATTCAAATTTGAAAAGAGTTGTCTAAATCTTGTAAGCCGCTTGCACAACCGAATACCATACAGATTCTTTGTAGAAAGTAAGTTTGATTAAAATTTTGGAGTAAACAGTAGGAGTTGCGCACACGAGAAAATGGTGTTTTTTTTTAAATTAAGGGCAGATCATTCATGAACAAAAAGAGTTATCTGAATTTCGTAAGCGGTGTGCACAACTAGACACCATGGAGACTTGGAGATTGATTGCACATGGCAAATTTGATTTAAATTCAAGGGCAGATCTATTCATTCAAGAAAGAAAAGAGTTATCTGAATTCCATAAGTAGTGTGCACAACTAGACACCACGGAGATTCATTGCCACAAGTTTGATCAAATTCAGATCAAAACTGTGGGAGTTGCGCACACAAGAAATTGTTAACAGACAGACATATGGAGGGGCGGACTACCCGGGCCATAACATAATATGACCCTTTGGGCGTACAATAAAAACACAGCAGTCCCTAATGTAACAGTCATTGTCCCTAAAGTAACTTAGTCCCTAACATAACAGAATCCCTTAAGTAACAGTGTCCCTACAGTTACTTACTCGTGTCATCAACTAGTTTCTGTACTTGCTCCTCCAACCATTTCTGATAGTACAATCTAACATTCTCTCTGTGTTTTTTGCCATTTCAAACTTGACACTTGTCTTTGATTGAGTTACGAAATAACAAAACATAGCCTGGTTCTCCCCAGAATATTTTGAAGCTGTAGTGGCAGTATCATTGGAAGCTTACAATGCAGTGTTTATGCAAATAATTGTGAATAAAAACATGATGGGAAAAGAAGAAATTGCTCATTTTGAGCAATTTCTTCTTTTCCTATAATTTTTTTATGCATATTTATTGTACAAAATGCCTTAATTCATCAGTTTATGACATGAAAAAACTCAAATTGCCTCTAATTGGTGACCATTATGAAGAAATTAAGCTGTGTGGTGCTTTGAAGGTGTAGGGGCCTTACAATGATTTACATGAAGCTGTAGTGGGGCCGATACAGCTTATTGGCCTGGGGAGAACACTGCATAGTCCTTAACATAACAGAGTCCTTAGTAACAAAGTCCCTAAAGTAACACAATCCCTAAAGTAACAAAGTCCCTAAAGTAACAGTCCCTTACATAACAGAGTCCTTAAAGTTTAGTTACTTACTTGTGTCATCGACTAGTTTCTGTACTTGCTCCTCTAACCATTTCTGGTAGTATAGTCTAACATTTTCCTTGTGTTTTCTGCCACTGCAGTGTGTCTTTCTTACTGAGGGCTGAAACATTCACAACACATATTAACAATTTTATCACAATAAGGCTTTAAAAAAAAAGCTGTGTTTCCGTTAATATGCCCCCCAAAAAATCAGGATCGGTAGGTCAGCAAATCTTTTAATTTTTTCTTTAATTTTTATTACCAGTTTAACACTTTCCAAAACAACACAAGAGCCGTCAGAGACGGACAATGCTCCCCGAATAAGGCATTGTCACAATAAATATATGCCATGCAGAGCTAATATAAAGCTAACAAATGTTAAGTCCCCTTTTTCCATGACATATTTCTATACGCAAATTTTAAACAATTTATTGTCAAGGGCATCTGATTTGCTACTCAAATATGAAATTTCATCAAATTCTGGCCATTAGACTGGGAGAAATTAGAGAAAAACTGTATTTAACCTTAAGTCCCCTTTTCCTATGACGAGGCCTCAAATCCAACAAGAGCTGTCCGAAGACAGCGCGCTCGACTTTCTAAGTTGCTCAGTATAAAGGGGGCATAACTCCAAATAGAGTGGTTCCAGGGTCATGGGCCCTGATAGTAAGGTAGAGGGTGTGATGGTGAATAAGTATTCCAAGTTTGGGTTGAATCCATTTGATAGTATGGAAGTTATTGATGTTTGAAAAAACTTTAACCTTGGTTGCAACGCCAACGCCGACGCCAACGCCGACGCCGACGCCCGGGTGACAGTATAAGCTCTCATTTTCTTCGAAAAGTCGAGCTAAAAACCGGGAAAAGTATATCGGCATTATGTCACAGGGAGTTCACATGGTAAGTTTCATTTAATTTGGCCCAAGGGTTATGGAGAAAGCGCTTCAGACGGACGGACGGAATGACGGACGGACAGACAAAGCCGCGACTATATGCTCTCCCTTCGGGGAGCATAAAATTAAAAACAATATCAATCCAGCATAGTATTATGTTGAAATCACTTTAAAGGAAAGTTCAATTCATTCTTGAAGAGGACTACCCATCGACTTTATTCTACGGAGACCTGAATTTTCCATTGGAAGAAAACATTGAAAACAATTCTTTTTTATAGTCAGTACTCTACGGTACTGACTACGGTCAAAACTATGAATATGAATCAATACCTTTTTACCGAATTTGTAACATGGAATAGTCTTATGGGATTTACTTCCGATAAGATATGTTGGTATTCAAAAATTTATGAAAGAAAATGTGTTTTCCACTTGTTTGTCTTGCTCCAAAGAAGGAAGAGGATGGACTCATAGCCACAAACCAATATTCATCATCAAGTTTGTGGCTACCAGGGTTCTAAACTATGGGGAGTCAGCGAGTCCGAGACTCACTAACAAGAGGGCCAAGATGGCCCTGTATCGCTCCACTGGCTTTTAGACATTTAGACTACGAACTTCTTCAAGGAATACAATAGAGGTCTATCCAAAGAAGATTCATGCTACACCAGAATGAAATCCAATAAGTAATTAAGGAGCAGAAATGTTTTTAAAATTTTGTTAAAATTACACTGTTTCATATAGCGAAAAATAAGCCTAGCCTTCAGCGGCCAAGCTTTTCATCCATTCGTGAAGGAATTTGGGAGAGATTCATGCAAGGAAGATTCCTGTGAAGTTTGGTTAAAATTAGTCCCGTAGTTTTGGAGAAGAAGATTGTTTAACAATTATTCGAAAATTTAATTTAATTAAATTTATTAAAATTTAAGTTCTGCACGGATTTTTTTTTTAAGGAATTTAAAGGAGATTCATGCAAGGAAGATTCGTGTGAAGTTTGGTTAAAATTGGTCCAATAGTTTTGAAAAAGAATTTTTTTCAAAAAATTAATCTAATTTAATTAATCAAAATTTAAGTTTTACACAGAATTTATTTTTTTGAAGGAATTAAGAAGAGATTCATGCAAGGAACATTTCTGTAAAGTTTGGTTGAAATTGATTCAGTAGTTTTGGAGAAGAAGAATCTTTAAAGATTTTCCGAAAATTGAAATCAATTAAATTAATTAAAATTCAAGTTCTGCGCAGATTTTAATCTTTTGAAGGAATTTGGTAGAGATTCATGCAAGGAAGATTTCTGTGAAGTTTGGTTGAAATTGGTCCAGTAGTTTTGGAGAAGAAGAAATTTTAAAAGATTTTTCGAAAATTTAATTCAATTAAATTAATTAAAATTCAAGTTATACACAGAATTTATCTTTTTGGAGAAATTAAGAAGAGATTCAAACAAGGAAGATTTCTGTGAAGTTTGGTTGAAATTGGTCCAGTTGTTTTGGAGAAGAAATTTTTTAAAGATTTTTCGAAAATTGAAATCAATTAAATTAATTAAAATTCAAGTTCTGCGCGGATTTTATTCTTTTGAAGAAATTTGGTAGAGATTCATGCAAGGAAGATTTCTGTGAAGTTTGGTTGAAATTGGTCCAGTAGTTTTGGAGAAGAAGAATTTTTAAAGATTTTTCGAAAATTTAAATCAATTAAATTAATTAAAATTCAAGTTCAGCACCGATTTTATTCTTTTGAAGGAATTTGGTAGAGATTCATGCAAGGAAGATTTCTGTGAAATTTGGTTGAAATTGGTTCAGTAGTTTTGGAGAAGAAGAATCTTTAAAGATTTTTCAAAAATTAATTCAATTAAATTAATCAAAATTCAAGTTCTGCACAGATTTTATTCTTTTGAAGGAATTTGGTAGAGATTCATGCAAGGATGTTTCGTGTGAAGTTTGGTTGAAATTGGTCCAGTAGTTTTGGAGAAGAAGATGTTTGAAAATTGTTTACGCACGGACGGACGGACGCACGGACGCACGACGGACACAGGGCCATGACATAAGCGGCCCCGCTGGCCTTCGGCCAGTGGAGCTAAAAATTGGTTGGACTCCCTGATATTCAACCCAGGGAGTCTGTCTGACCCCTGTCACTATTTTTCTACCCGCTTTCCATACAGTCAGTCTGTGAGATGGTAATGGTATAGGAAAGTCATTGAGACACATTAAACGCAACTTGCATGTAAAAACTAAAGAGAAAATGTTTACTTCTTTTTTGGACTGAAAAATTTTCCACTGGACTCCCCGAGTTCTCTGGATTGGAGTCCAGCTAGTTGCAATATTGTAACCGAAGCCTTTTAGAATTTTGACCATACCCATCATCAGGTTTGTGGCTATGATATCGCAATTAGAGTCAAGCAGACTCCTTGATTGGGAAAGTAAGTGTCTAGTAGCAGGGATAATTCTGGCTCTGAAATTGAAATTGGTTGAGAGAAAATGTCTCATTTACTACATTTAGCCAAAACTTATGAGAGAAAATCAACTTTCAGTGAGAGATTTTAACAAATTTCATAATATTTTACATTTTTATGTGGGATTTTTCTCCCAATTACCAAATTTGAGTGAGATTTCTGGCAGAAAAATTAAAGAATTTGCACAAATCTTGCCCCAAGTAGTGTCTAACCCTGGCTACAATATCGCAGCTAATAGGGCCCCAACAGCAGGCTGTAATCGTTTAACCCTTTCCCAAACGACAAAATTTTAGGGTGATCCACTTCAAGAACTGCAACAAATGACAAAATGGATGTTTTTAAAGACAGGATTTGTATAAAAATATGGCATAGAAAATATTGAGACAAAAGGAGAAACTGCTGGTTATCAGCAGTTTCTTCTGTTGTCTCAATGTTTTCCCAAGCCTATTCAATTAGGTACTTCAAAACCAGGCTCTGGTCGTATGGGAAAGGGTTAAAACTGCAAACTTACCGAGTCATGTGTCAGGTATGTATCACAGTAATCACAGTAGTACCTGAAAAATATGGTTAACAGAATCTTGAACTATTCACAGGACTCAACTTTGTTGCAGTCTGTGATAAAAATATTTTTCCAATTTTTGACATCCCGCATTTTTCTCAATTTGCCTAGTCTCGGATCTGTTCCCAAAACTATGAGAAAAAGACACTGTTATTAAGAATCTAGAATCATGTTGCTGTTTTGAATCCCTCCACTGTCTGGAAAGTCATGTTTCTTAATCCGAGTTTTCTCTGATGAAATTCGCTCTTTGATTTGTCGATGTCGCTCATTTATCCCCGATCCCACTGAGCCCGATTTCAAAAATATTCATAGTGTCTCGGGAGGGTGTGTTGTCGCCGATTTACTAGGAATTAGAGCCAACCTTTTTGGGTCCATCCATAGATGGAGCGTATTTTCTTACAACACCAGTTTGTTCCATCACTGTAGTTCATCGACCAGAAATTGGAGCATTCGTAGTGCATTAGAGCGCACTACCATTAAAAAACAAAAGAAAGTTTGACACAAGTTGTGGCGCTTTGTTCACAGTCCAATCTTAAACGATATCCTTAAAACGCCTTATGATATCATTTATTGTCATGCCTGGTGAAAAATTTAAGACCACAACATATTTCTAAAAGGTTTATAGGCAATGTTTTGCAACAGCCCACACCCGAACAGTCATTGATTACAACAGCGTTTTTTCTCCTTCTTTGGACGGGTCCGTAAAAAGGACCCGTTCCCAATGCCAAATAGGGTAATATTTTCCCAAAATCTGGAAAGAAAATTCCCAATGCAAAAGTTAATTCTTCTTTTTTAATGAAAATTCAAGCATTCCCTTTCATATGTAGAGACAAAATGGAACAGAGACAAAATGGAACTTGGAAGTCCCTTCAGTTGATTTCATGTAGTTAACTATGCACAGGACTCAATTTTTGTTGGAGTTTGTGATGAAAATATTTTCCCAATTTTTGACAAAACAACGCATTTTTCCCAATATGCCTGGCTTCGGACCCGTTCCCAAAATTACGAGAAAAAACGCTGTACAATGACCTACTTTCCATTGTTTTGAGTGGTAGTGCGCTCTGATGTAGATGAGCAACATCAAAATATCAAAGAGCGAATTTCATCAGAGAAAACTCGGATTACATGTTTCTGTACATGTATAGAGTATCTTCGCTTCATGTGTTTCTTTCAGCCGTACGTTTCTTCAAACTTAACCACTAAACACTTAGACAACAACCTCAATTAACTATATGTTATTGATAAAGTATGAAAGACAAGATTTCATTGTTATCCGAAATTCATAATGTATCCGAAAGTAGGTGTACTTGAATAGTGATGGCTTTCTTATTAAATGCCGCGTTCTATCAATAAGCATGATCTTAAGTAACATGAATTGATACGAAATGCTTACTTTGGCATGTTTAAATTGTTCTAAAACAGCTAAATTGTTTGTTTTTATTGGAGATTCGGCGTGTTGTTATCACGCGTTGTTTTGTCGTGAGAAAAGCTGGATCGTGAAATATACTACTTTTAACGAGGAGAGTCTTTTTTTTTTTTTTTTTGAAAGCCCCAAATGTCTTAATTATAGAATTTTTAAGCAAAATTTTGGACTTGAAAACTATTTCAAAATTCTGCCTGATGACCTATCAAATTCTCTCTGCCACTTCAGATCACTTAACCACAAATTTCCCATTGAATGGGGACGATACTTTGGGATCTCGCGGGATGACAGGATATGTGAGTTATGTAATCTGCACAAGATTGGTGATGAGTTTCATTATCTTCTTGAATGTACATACTTTGATGACACTAGGAATACATATTTGCCAAGGGATCTGTCTTCACACCAAAATGTAAATACCTTTAATAGTATTATGAACTCCAATGACACACAACTAATCTTTAAAGTAGCCAAATTTTGCAAAATAATTTTGAAAACGTTTCAAGAGATCTTCAGAAATGTGTAATTATTACTAAATAAGACGGTAGTTTATCATGCAGATTGTAAGGCGTCTCAGACAGCAACTTGATTTGATTTGTGAATCTGGATAGAAATATTTCCTATGGACTCTTTGTATGCTGATTCACATAATCTTTTATAATCTTTTATTGCTAAGCCTAACTGCCTAATATAGCGTTGAAATCTTGAACACTCATGTAAAATATTAATCTGTCCTTGCATAATGATTCACAAGAGATGTTATTTGTCATTATCAAGCACAAATGTCTAATGTCTTTTGTCGGTATGAGCTGCGTATGGGCCATTCTACAGAAATTGGGAAAAACGTGTCCCACAACTTTGAAATTGAATTAATAGACAATTACATGCAATATGATTCTGGAAAATTGACCTATATACGCATCATCCAATTCTACATACTTTGAAATGAAACAAAAACATTTTTGCTTTCATTTAGATGCTTTTTTTGATGAAGATATGTCATTGAGTGGCATAAAACCCTATGTCCCAACCTCCAATTACGCTGATCAAAGCACTGTTTTCTTGTCTTGAACATTAAAGAAATCGTAAAATAAATATTGTCTTAAAAGAGCGAATAAAAAGGCATGAATAGCATATAAAATAAGTGTCAATTTCTGTAAGTTTGTTGATTTTTTCACGCTTTGAAAGTTGTCCCATTGTTTTCAGTTCACTACCGTCACGCGAACCGAAATTGAAAATAAAACACACTTTGCATGTGATTTAAGCAATGAATTTAAAAGTAATATGTAGACATAGTACTTGGCCTTGTCATGGCGAAAAAACATCCCAAAAATTTTGTGTGATAACTGAGAAAATAGAATTTGAATGCAAAATTTTTCACCCGTATACTTTTGCGTGTTCACTACCGTAACGCCATTTATGATGTGAATACACACAAGTAAATGACAGTTTTCACCATCACAAGAATCAGTAAACGGTCCAGTTTCCAATGACTATAACAGTTGTCCAAGTAAAAGGCTGCTAATCCTTGAAATCGGCGAATTTTCGATGGATTTTCACTACCGTAACGTTCACTACCATAACGATAATCTTCACTACCGTAACATTTTCTTATCGTTACGGAAGAGAACTCTTTGTTACGGTAGTGAAATTGCAAGACAAAACCAGATATAATTCTGGTTCTGTAATTGTCAGAGTTCTGGGACTTGATCTGTAACATTGTTTTGTGATCCAACACACATTTGCAAAGTTTCAAAACAATGACATCAGGGGTTGTTGAGATACAAACTTCGTTACGGTAGTGAATTATTCGTTACCGTAGTAAAATTGGAAGTAGAAAAGGGACATAACTCTGTTGAAACAAATGGTAGAGTTATGGAACTTAGTACAAAACTTTGTGTGATCGTCTCATACATATGATTGCACAATTTCAAAGCAAGACTTCCATTGGTCAATGAGAAAACTGCACATAAAGTCTGAGCTATTTTGGAAATAAGAACGGACAATAACTTAATAAGTAAGGGTCTCTGATTATTGGTTCTTGTTTACTGCATTTCTCCGATATGCAACCTACAAATGCAAGAAATTTCAAGTTGCTATCATGTATAATTTAGGAGATATGGCTCAACGATTTTAGTGTTACGGTAAGGAATGTAGTGTTACGGTAGTGAAAAAGTAGCAACATACATTTTTGACATGTTTAGAACAGCAAAACAAAGAGAATATGCATGATTTAACTGTTTTTTGAAGAGTAAACAGGATGTCTACAACATGATTTTTCAGGTGACTTTGTGGCATAGTTTTTTCAGACACTCTGTCCAGTTTTATTCACATCTCAAATTTTCGAATTCTGACATTTCATTCCCTACCGTAACACCAACTTCCCTACCATAACACTGTGACAATTGAGGTTTAACAGTAAAGCAGTCATTCACATATAGGAGTAAATACATGCAATGAAAAATACAAATTGTGCCTATTCAGACTGCAAAATGATTTTTGAAATCTGTGGATGACTGAATTTGTAGTGTCTCTCTCAATTATCAATATAAGTAGTTTTCGCCGGTATTGGAAAAAACAAAGACTTATTTCTATAGGAAAAATACAAGAAACACCAGTGCATCGAAATTATGTTTAAATGAAAAACGTTCTAATAGTATGCAAAAGCTACATGTTAATCAGATCACAGAAAGGGAAATTGTGCCACTTTACAAATTTGTTACGGTAGTGAAAAATTGATGTCGGTCGCAAAGTTCAAACTAAAATATCTGCGTAAGTAAGTGAATGTTATCTTTGCAAATTGCAGGAATGGGTTCCAGGAAGTTTATTGAAGGTAGTAATATAAAAATAATATACTAGGTTAAAAGCTGAATTTGAAGTTTTTGCGACTCCAATTTGCCCAATTTTTGTAGAATGGCCCGTACATGCACCTATGATGGTCCTGCACTTGGTAGGAATACTGGGATGAATGGAGAAAGTGCTGTTTATCAGCATTTTCCTCTTTTGTGCCAATGTTGTTTTTTTTTAACATAGAGTTGAACATGTATATAATAATATTACAGGCTTAAAACCTTATCCCAAACTACTTATTAGGCCTACTAGTAAGGTCCAACTCTGAACATGCTGCTGGCAAAAAGACGGGTCCACACTGATGAAGCTACGATGTGTGTACAATACTACAGAAGGAATGTTGGGACAGAGGGAGAGAGTGCTGTCAATCAGTGGTTTCTCCTTCTCCCTCAATATTTACTTAACCCTTTCCCAAGCAAGACCTGGTTTTGACGTCCCTAGTAGAAAAGGCTTGAGAAACCATTGAAACAAAAGAAGAAACTGCTGATAACAAGCAGTTTCTCCTTTTGTCTCAATGTTTTCTGCGCCATATCTTACACAAATCCTATCTTTTATAACATCCGTTTTACCATTTGTGGCAGTTTTTAAAGTCGATCACCCTAAAATTTTGACATTTGGGAAAGGGTTAAAAGCCTTTTTCATTAAAACACCAAAACAAAGTCTTGCAAATTTAGTGGCTTATTGGTGGGTTATTTAGTTCCACATGCACATGCGGATGTTTGTTATTAACTGGCAGTATAAAGAAGTCTCATACACTGAAACTCTCCCAGACAATGCTCTTCTCTAGATCTCTGCAGACCAAAACGAATATTGATAGACAATTCAGTTGTTTCATAGCAAACACCATAGCACTGGAGAGAGGGAGAAACTGCTGGTTATCAGCATTTTCTCCCTTTCCTTCAATGATGTGAAAATGTTTCGTTTTCCACAAGGTCAGGATCAAGCTTTGTCTGGGAGAGGACTATGCTACTCATTGAAACTTTCCTCAGAATGTTTGTTCGCAATTGTTACGTTTGTTTGTATGTTTATGACTTATACCCCGGTTAGGGGTTTGTCAATTTAATAAAAAGTCTCAAAAGTCTCAAAAAAAGTCTCTTGATTATGTAGCGGTTGTCTAGAACTCCATTCCGCCCACTATTTGGGCACGATGTTTGATTATCAATTCTTAGTATGACAATATTGAATTGGAAAAAAATAGTAATTGCTCAGTGACGCATGAATGTAGGAGGTTTCGGAACTTTCCCCCTTGGCTCAGGAAAGTGACGCTGGCCTCCAACATCTTCCCCTAGCCTCCAGAAATAACATTCTCCCCCCCCCCCCCCCCAAACAATAAATTTCCCCTGGAAAACCCAAGTAGGTCTATTAACACAAAGACATGTTTGCAAAAATCACACTACAACCCCAAATAAGATAAAGAGGAAACATTTTCCACAATTGCCGCAGTCTTACAAACTAGCCCTGCAGATTCTCAAGTCTAAGTGTGGACGGCACGTGTGATTTTCCCCTTTCTATTAACCCATTAGGCCTACCAAACGGCAAAATTTTAGGCTGGTCCAAATTCAAAGATGTTGCAGACGACAATTTCAAGTGAATGAAATTTTACAATTTTTTTTTTTGGTATTTTTACGTAGAAAACATTGTGGGAAATGAAGAAATTGCTTGTCACAAGCAATTTCTTCATTTTCCACAATATTTTCCAAAGTCATTATCTAAAAGGGTGTCAAAAGGCGTCAATGTGTGATTTTCCCCTTTCTATTAAAGGTCTGCGCCCTGTGTCTTCCTGAGCCCTCCAGTGAATTCAAGTCGCTTATTTTGGTACGTGGTAGGAAATGTTGAGGGGGAACACGCTGGTTACAAACTTGTCGTCTTTCTCTAGAACATGTAGATCTATGTTTTAAAAAAAAACTTGCTCTGTATGGACGTGCGTTAGTTGTAGCAGACAATCGTGTGTAATTTTCTAAATCCGGAATGTTTTCCCTATCTTACTGTAGGTGCATTTTTCGCATACGGGATCTAGTTGACCTATGCTGAATCTGACAAGTCTGTCAAAATTTGGATTTTTGGAGTTAGGATAAGGTCCCTTTTAGCGTGTCGGGTTACATATTTATTGGTCTATTTGTTAAGAAAACATTGTGGTAAAGGAAGAAATTGCTTGTCACAAGCAATTTCTTCATTTTCCACAATATTTACCAAAACCTTATTCTTAAGGTATTCACACACTAATGGGTACAAAATTCTACGGGTTGGATCACTTTATTTTTTCAATCTACATACAAAGAGACACCTTTTCTGAAAAAATAAGGGAATTTGACCGCAATTTTACAATTTTATGACAAATTTAAGATTTATCACACCAATATGAAAAATGGGCTTTTCTCGCACTGAGTAACAGATGCTCAAAACTGAATAAAAAGTCACATTTTCCAGAAACATCTATAATTTATGCACCAAACAAGAGCTTATTAAATATTCTTCTGTAAAAAAATACTCTTGACATATTGTGGCAACAATAATATTGGAAAAAATGCATAAGTCGGAATGCATAGAAACAAAATTCTCTTGAAAATCTGTTTGATTTTTTTTTGTGTTGTCATATTTAAAAAAAAAATCATTCTACATTAAGTATTGGTGGGGCCTTTCTAATCAGAACTTGAAAAATATCTACACATGTGTATGAAGTAAATACATAAGAATAGGGAAGTTTCGCCGTCCAAAAATAGAAAAATCGCCATGGTAACATGCCTTGTGCGTTTTTTGACACACACAAAGAACATGTTAAATTTTATTTTGCTTTAAGTATCTATCCTTTCGGACATGATTTTTGTGAAGAGGTTAAACTGAAAATTGAATTATAATTCACTTACAAATCACCCATTTACAAATCTATTAACCGCTTTCCCTACAATTTGGTTTTAGTTGTTTGACAACAAGCTGTACGCGCGTCGACGTCAATTACACAGAACGCGGGAACGACGTCGTATTTTTTGGCGGCGACGTTATGACGTCATCAAAACAAATTCTGAACTGTAACTTTTGTTTCAAGACAAATGCAGTAAGAGGTTATTTTCTTCAAAATTTTATCTTTAAAACACTAAAATATTGGAATAAATGGATTTAATTATACTAACACAAATAATTTCCCCTGGAAAAAATATTTGAAAGAAAATACGGAAAATGTCGACATATGTCGACATTTGCCGATGACTTTTGACGTTCATTAGTGTGTGAATACCTTAAGGGGGAGTCAAAAAGCGTCACTGTGTGTTAATGGGTTTAAATCACAACACAATGTGAAAAGAAGTGCGGAAATGTAGGCCCTACTATACGGTGTCGTTTGAATGAAATGCGGGAATATGCGACTATTTTATATTGTGGTCAGACATCACGACATCGTAGCTTTTCTTCGAAAACCTCGTAACTGCAGCTTTAAACAAGCTGCAGTTACGTGATATTTTTAAAGAAAAGCTACGACATTTTGACATGATCCTGAATGAAACTTCTTAGCAAGTGATCTCTTTCACTGAAATATCAAATAGTGCATAACGATGCTTTTAAACAAAAACCTCGTAACTGCAGCTTGTTTTAAGCTGCAATTAAGAGGTTTTTGTTGAAAAGCGACGATAAAATGTAGGTCAGGTTATAGTTTTTGAAAAGTATGTCAAACACAAAGGTCAACGCCATGGTAAAAAAATGAAAAGTCTGGACAAACATTGACGCTTTGTGACACCCTTCAAGTAAAGGGCTTGGGAAAACTTTGTGGGAAATGAAAAAAATGCTTGTGACAAGCAACTTCTTCATTTTCCACTTTGTTTTCTAACCCAAAATTGAAATAATTTTAAAGGGGGTGTCTCACGGATAGGAAAAATAACATGAGAGTCTGCCCACACTCGGAATTTAATGAAATGTGGTGTGAAGTTAGTACACTAGATAACGGTTCATATTCATGAAATGTTTAAAATCGCACATTCCGGAAAACAATTTTCTCGGAATTTTAAGTTTTCACCATGAAAAAAGAGGGTATCCTGATTAAACAGTGTACAAGCGTTCTTGTTTTTAGTTTCATCGCATGATCAATTATAAAAATAATGTCCAGTAGTCTCTGATCCTGTATGAAACAAAAACACACACAAGTCTGTATTAAAAAATCAATTGATGTTAGGGGACGACCCAAAAATTCACAGTTTTTACATAATTTAAGCAAATTATGTTCTAAAATTTATTCTGTTCCAGTTTTTGTCAAGGTATGAAAATCATGTAAAAGTTGTCCACGTAATATACAGTTGATGATTATAGTGAAATTTCAAGAAAAAGTAAAACCAGTAACAGGTTGGTTTTGGAATTTCAACCTGAATAGTACGCATTTCCAAGAATGGACAAAGCTAAGATTTTTTTTTAAAAAAAGTTGTTTTCAAATGCTTTGTTTACTTTTTGGATTATATTAGTTTACATGAGGAAAAATCAAGATGTGAGATATTTTTTCGGCCATTTCCTGTCATTTGTCTGTGTGTATGTCTGCCTGTTGGTATTTTCTCAAAAAACTCTTTTTCTCCCAATCTAGTATGTAAATCTTTTTGAAACTTGATTGGAAGTATCCTTGGGTAAAGACAGTACACCGCTGTGTATTAAAATTTCTTTTTGTCAAAAACTTTGGTTGTTGTGGTGGCATAAAAGGTGAATCATTTTATATTATAAACATACGCCCTTTTTTGTAAAGCTTTACATTGTCATGATGTTTTAAATTTTGTATGTAACTTTGCTAAAGGGTGGACTTTAAAGTTGGTTGAAATATTTTCGTCCGGAGTTACAATAAATCTTGTCCCAGGTGTACCTTTAACAAAAAAAAAAAAAAAAAAAAAAAAAAAAAAGACAGGAAATTCTACCAAAAAATCCCCTTAAGTTTTTCTAGTCAGCCATGATTCATGTTCAAGTTAACAGGAAAAGTTTTCTACGGATCTTTTGATACATGAAAAAAAATCAGAAAAAAGCACCGATTCCTATGATGGCATTTTTTTATCATGCAAAAATGAAAACATTGTCGCCATGCGCCAAAAATAGAAAATCCAGCTCCCAAGGGACAATTAAGGGTTATTGATAGCTAAACCCCTTGTTAACTTGTATCGGTAGATTACATGTACATCATGGAAATGTGTATAAATTGTGTATCAATACCGGTTAAGCTATGGCTAGAAAAATAATTTGCAGAAATAATTGCACCCTGTTTTACCCCACTATGGCAACGTTTTGAAATAGACGTGTACATTTTCAGCTGCGTAATTAAAAAACAATGCTGTAATAGTTTTTTTTATAGACGGCCTTCCATACCATGTATGTTCGTCTGTGGCTCAAAAACATATAAATGAGCCGGGATATGGAAAAACGTCCCTTATAGCATTTTTCAAAGTTGTCAAATGCAGTCCAATATGCATCAATGCTGCTCTCTATAAGTTACTATAGCTCACGAAGAAGCTATTAGAGAACAATATGGATCCTGATCAGACTGTGCGTATGCACAGGCTGATCTGGATCTATGTTGGGCTCAAAAGCCTTAAGGGACGTTTTTCGAGATCCTGGCTCAAATTAAAACTTGGAAGGACCACTTTGGGTGCTTTATCGTACGGGTTCTAGGCGTCTTTTCCATCTTACAACATAAGGCTTGACCTTTTTTTGCATGTCATAGTGTCACTTATGGTGGTGCATAGGCAATGTGACCAAGTAGTAAAGAAAATTGGCAATGTATACATGGTTGCCTATTTTGGCTTCAACATAAGTGATTTTGTTAAAAAAAAGATAATATTTATATTTCATCTATCTTTTTTTCAATGAGTGTTTCGAGCAAGATTGTTGCTTTATGGTTGAACTGTTTGCTACTGTTTATTTTGCTGAATAAAAAATGATTTTAGGAGCACAATCAAATTTTTATTGAATACAAGTTTCGGACCAAAATATCACCTTCATCAATAATATGTATTAGATGACATTGTTACCGGTTTTGGATTTCTATCAATTTAGCTCAAAGTAAGAGGAAATATGTAGCATGTTTTTGTGATAATTATTTTGAGAAAGACTCTAACATACGCAACTTTGTAAATTCAATTTTGTTCTTTCCACAAATTTTTACTGAAAAATAAGCATTTTTCAATGATTAATTCAATAAAAAAATCAATAATAATAATTTCCTACAATATTTTTTCTGGTATGAATGGAATCTAGTTTTGATTATATAAGATACTAAATGTATTTTCATAGCTTGTATATGATCCTCTATCACCATACAGGATGCGTGGGCAGATTTGAGACACCCCTTTCACCAATTTAAATTGTCTTCTGCATCACCTTTCAAATTGGACCAGTCTAAAATTTTGACGTCTGGTAATGGATTAAATAACCTTTTTATCAGTTGCTTTTTCAAAAATTCACCACGTTCAGCTTATTCCTGACATTTTCCCAGCTTCTCCGCTTCAAATCGAATTCAAATTGGTCAACCAAAAATTTAATATATAGATGTTTTCTAAAATTCTGAGTAGTGAGAGCCGTGAAAGTTCCGACTTCCCAAGAGTTTGGTTTCACTTTTATCGTCGATTTCTTTTCTGCGTGATATTCCATGTTATTTCCGCAATTGGGCGAGACAATGGCGGATTTACGTGCAGCCGAGATCTAATGGAAGATGTGCCACATTAAACTGAATTTTATGAGGTTTTAATGTATACCGTCTGATTACCAATGAATAGCAATGACTTGTGTGGTGCCAAATGGAAGAATCACCAAAATATTTCGTCGGTGTTAATGCAAAACCTCGTAACTAGAGCTTAGTTAAAGCTGTAATTACGAGCTTTGCAATAACACGGACGAATTAAATTACAACAAATGAATTTGAAGAGGGCTTAAGTTAACCCTTTCACAAACGATGAAATTCTAGCGTGGTCCATTTCAAAACCTGATACAGGAGGCAGACTGTCATGTCAGCATCGAATTGATAGATCGGAAGGAAGTTGGAGTATAACCATTTTCAACTCTGTTACTTTTGTCAAAAATCACCTTAATGCAATGCCAGATGAACCGTTAAAGATCCATTGTCATTCCCAGGCCTGTTTAACAAATAACCTCAAAACTTGGCTTTGATTTTATATAGACTTCACATCACATAAAATAAGACAAAAACTGAAAATTGCATGAATCGATAATCCTGTTACTATCTAAAATAATATGAAATATTTAACCACGCTTACAAGTATTGTAGAAAATGGATTCCAAATTTGGGACAGGGTCTTCCCCCCAAATACATGGATCATTGCTATCCCCGGACGCTTGATATTGTATAACAACATTTTGTTTTCTTTTCATAGAAGTACATGTGTAGGACCGCATTCAACAACTGCGTGCTGCGTGCAAAAAATTCTGATACAGAACTACATGGCTGTATAATTAAAAACAACAACAGCAAAAACAGCAAGAGCAACAGCAAAAACAGCAACAAAGACGACGACGACGAAGAAGAAACCCATTTGTAATCTGGTTGTAATCCTTAAAGAAATATGTATATGTAGCATTCTGTTTTATCAGTAAATAAATCTGATTTAGCATATCCAGAGTCAAAGGGGTCTTACAAACCCTATTCGATTAAGGTAGTTTACCGGCAATGGGAAACTGGCCATCAAACGTTTCTGGTGTTCAAGAATCACATGACTGAAACCTTTTTGACTTACCTCTAACAATTATAAATACGCAAGGCCACTGGCTTTTAATTAGTGACATACAAAATTAATTTTATTAATGTACAATTTACAGCATATGCAATCATAAATGGAAAATGACGGTCACAGCACCTAAATATGGATTTATGTCGTTTCTTACACCAGTGCAACCACAACATCACGACTAAGTCTTCAGCTGCTCGCCTGTATAGGTTTACGATTATCAAACCATTGTTGGGGGTTATTTTTGTCAGAAAGGATGTTTGCCGCGGCCGGGGATCGAACACGCAACCTCGTGAGTGAGAGTCTAGAAATTAGGGAAATTCATGTTATAATAAACATTTTCTTCTTTTCCCTCAAGAATTTATGAACTTACTCGTATCATGTAGAGTCGTCAAAATCAGGACTTGTTTGGAAAGGATCTGTATAGAACAAAACCTATAGTCCGCTCGAGATATCACGTCAAATGTTTACAAATTTTACCTTAATGTAAACAAGGGAACCATGTCTTTATTTTTTGAAACAATATTATATGATTACATGTATATGGTTAAACGAAACTGTACACAGAATCACAAGAGCACTCCATAAGTCTTAACGAAGAGACATGGGACCGATACAACGCATCTAGACTCTATACCATTTAATCCTTTCCCAAATGAGACAGGGTTTTAACCGCACTAGTATAAGCAGTTCGGGAAAACATAAAATTTAATATAGAAAAGTAGAAATTGGTAGTTTTAGCAATTTCTACTTTCTTTATATATTTTCTGTGATATAATATAGGCTACACGTTTGTACTTTTGACAGAAATAATTTATGAAAACATTGAAAGATAAGTAGAAATTGCTGATATAATCAGCAATTTCTACTTTTCTCTCAATATTTTCTGTGCTATAACATTTACATTTTTTTTTGACATAGATTTTTTTGTTAATAGTGTACCGTCGCTTCCGAATTCAATCAATGACCACCCATGACTTCTGCGTTGCTATGACACTTGATAATACTCAATTTGCCACCTTTCCGTAGTAATTAACAGATTTTTATTGGTTGTTAAATGGTATAAAATGATATGAATATAATTTATACCCACAAAAATGTTAGATTTGTGCCTTTATATTGTGTTTTTCTATACAATTTACATTGAAGAGACATTCCATCCATATGTTCTCGTGAATTTTAGGGTTTTTCATATCTGAAAAAGCATATTGTTTTGGTAAAATTTCTGAAAATTTAGAGCCACAGTGTTGCAATGCCACATGGACTCTTAAATACTTCATAAGGTGAGTTTTTACTCTTTGGTTTTTTTCTTATTTTTTAATTACATTAAAAATTACGTATGAATATATAAACAATAACAGTTTGAAAAGCAATATATACCACATGGTTGACACTTTCTTGTCCCTCCTACATACAAAGCTTCTGCCAAATTCACCATAAAATTAGGTCTCTTCCTTATTAATGTAAGTAGATAGATTTATCCAATTTAAATTTCATCTTTTTCTTTAAAAAAAATGCCATTAATGGGTAGCAGTTAAAATGGTCTAGGGTCTAATATTATTTCATCAAAGTCTGAGTAAAGAATTCCATATAACATGAAGTTTGAAGTGTCCAAAAACGACTTCAATATAAAGAGTGCTGACTGTGTTATACAATTTCCGTTTCCCTATTTTTTAGTCAAAGATAAACTGTCCCAAATTCAATCGAGTTCTAGAAAGAAATCCAAGCGGATATGTTATGTAAAATTTCACCCATTTCTACGAAGCTAAAAGGGACCTTTTAGGAAGTGTGATCACAAAATCGACTCTAGTCAGTCTACACAGCAAGACTTGGGCCGACACTTTTCACTTTTATATATAATTTTCTAAATCCGGAAAGTTTTCTTTGTCTTACTATGTCTTCATTTTTCGCATACGGGATCTGGTTGACCTGTGGTGAGTCTGACACGTTTGTCAATACATGTATTTGGATTTTTGGAGTTCGTATAAGGTCCCTTTTAGCGTGATGGGTCACAAAAAAATGCAGACAACCGGACGTTTGTTTTGAATGGTTCCAATGTAAGCCGGTAAATACAGGGGTCTTAAGGTAGAATATCCGTAATGTGGCCGTTTTGAAATTCATAAAACATCGGATTTTTCTCGAGTTGCTTCGTTACGTGTCCGAACCTTTTCTGGGGCGGTGGTAAACATTCGGCGGTGGAAAATTCCATCGCCGAATGTTTTCGACTCCGCCCGAATAATTTCGATTTTTTATGAATTTTGAAATGACCACATTACGGGTATTCTACCTTAATAACTTAATGCATTGAATATTTGCGTATATTCGTATTCATTTTGATACGATTGATAGAGGTACATACTATCTTTAATTTTCATGACTGTAAAAACTCTGATGGGGGCCTATTTTTGTGATGCCTAACAAAGTGGGTGGGGTAAACTTACACAAGAAGCAAATTTTTACTTTGAATAACTTTTCCTGTATATATCAGATCAAGATGAAATTTTGCATGAACTTTCAATATACCAAGGACATACCAGTTTATGTATCATTGATCATCTATATCAGTTTTTTGATTTTCTATATCCATTCCTCTGTCAATATCAGATTTTGCTTATATTTGTATGTACTAACTTTACGAAACTATCTCTACAGAATGATTTGTTTTTGTATGAATTGTCATGACAACTTGTGAAACATGATCCTTTATAATTAAGCTAAATTTTTGTAAACTTTGAATCAAATTAATTATTATAGAATCAATGTTATTTGACCTTGATCTTCAAAGATAATTCTAAAAATCTTACATTTTAAGATTTTTAGCTAAATCTTATTATTTCAATTACTATAGAAAGTAAATTCTAACAAAGAAAGTCATTTTCAAGATATTTTTGCTGTAATTACAGTCGACACTCGTTGTGTCGAAGTTGGAGGAGCTGTCAAAATACCTCGACATATCCGGAGTTCGACTCAACCCAATTTCTATGGTTTCGATAAAATTGATATTTGACCGTTTTTTGAAACTAATCAAGTACAGTTATTATTGAAATATAGTAGGAAAAGGAAAGAAATTGCTCGAAACGAGCAATTTCTTTCCTTTTCCTACTAAATTTCAATGGCTGTATTCAGTTCGAAATTATTTTGTTTGAAAAAAATATGTCCATTAATGAGTACGGGGGCATATTTGAACTTCGACTTAAGCGGAAATTCGACTAATCCGATGTCGACGTAACGAGTGTCGACTGTACATATTTCTATCGAAAAATTGTGTCCGGTACTGACAATGACGCACATGGTTATACTGATTTCTGAAGAGGCAAGTGGACAATTTCCTTGACAATAATCATCATTCTTCTGTATGTCAAGGTCAATGTTCAATGTGAAATCAGCATTGAACTAACTTACAACAGCAAGCCTAAATTACATCTGATACTTTATACGAGGGGTGTTCATTAAATAATGAAAATACACCATCAGCTCAATGTTAAGAATGTGTAATTATATAGTTAATGTTTAATATGCAAGTAACAAATATGTGGACTTTTTTTCAAAGTAACAAGAACCATGCATGACAACCGTTGCCATGGCAACACTGTCACAGAGTTGCAAAGGTTTCTACTCTGAAATTCCAGCGATTTCCATCAATTTTTCCTCTAAAAAACAAAGAAAACAAAATTGAATCATTCTGTCTTTGTACTAATTAATTTTGTGTCTCATGTACAAACATAAAATAGCAGTAAAAGTCAATTTGCTCTCTAAAAAATAGAAAAAAATCATTATCAAATACTTTGTATCTGGAAAATCTTGACGTTTTCCCCTGATCCAAAGTGTGGGGGGTCAACAATGTGACGTCATCACACTTTAAATAAAAGAAAGTTAATATTGGGGCATAGCATAATCAATCACAAGTTCCCTGCACGTTTCAAATCAATATTTGAAATTAGCATAGTACATATCACAGAGGAATATATGGTTAAAAAGCGAGTAAACACCTCCGTTCATATCATTGTATTTACCTAATTCCCTTAATCACTACGCCGAAGATTTCAGTATTGCCACATACAAGAACCTTATATGTAATTTTGAAGTAAAAACATAACACCATCAGACAATAATGCTGAATAAACATTTTCTGTACGCAAATTCTAAATAAATACCATGATGCAAGTCTGTTTTAGCGAAAATAACGCGAAAAAAACGTCAGACGTCATACCCATTGAGAAGGTGACGTCATGCGTTTCCATAGTAACACACAGAACGTTCAGTCTGGATTTTCACAATGAAAGCTTAAAAGCAGTTCTTTGTAAATGTATAAGTATTTCTTAATTATGTTGCGTATGAAAAGACTGGCAGACATGTTTTCATTATTTATTGAACACCCCTCGTATATTGAAATATAGTTTATAACCCCACTTCATATCAAGATATAGCTGAAAAATACAAAAAAAAAAATGTTTTTTTTTAGAATGGCCTTTGAATGTCAATGTCAGATAACTTTGCTTCTATGCAATGAATTCCACTCAAAGTTTACGAGTATTTAGCATAATTATTATACATGACAATGTTAACAAACTATCACGATAATTCATTCAAAGAGCTGTAGAGATAGTTTCGTAAAGCTAGTACATAAAAATAAGCAATATCTGAGATTGACTTAAGAAGGAATACAGAAAATCAACAAACTGTAGTATATGAACAATGATTCCAAACATGTTTTGCTCTTGGTCCAATTAAACGATATGCAAAAATCCATTTTGATCTGTTCGATGCTGAAAAAGTTATTTAACTTTAAGGTAAAATTTTGCTTCTCATGTCAATTTAGCCACCCACTTTATTATCAATTATTTCCTAAAATAAGCCCTCATCAGATTTTTGACACATACACATTGAAGATATTATGTAACCCTATCAATCCACAGAATTTAAAGAAAATCTATTTTCTAGCCTTTGTTGCAACCCATCATTGGTTCCGCTTTTATCAATTGATTACAAAAATGATAGAAAAGTATTCACAACTTGAAAATAATTTAGAGTATAGCAGACGATGAATGGATTTTGCGCCTAATTCAACTAAGCACAATGCTCATGTCCCGGCGAGAGGAGCAACTTACCATGGATACTGTCGTTTCGCTCACCAGTACACAACATCTGCTTGAGCCTCCAGCCGCTCGCCCAAATAAGATTACTGTTGCAAACCATACAAATGACAGAAGGGATGTTTGTCGCGGCCAGTGTATGGATCGAAACCAGGACCAAAGTGGCAATTTAAGAACTATTTCTGTCGTTTTGTCTTATTATATAGTTAAACAAAATGTCATTAGACATTCATTTTTCGCATTTATTCAATCAAAAGACTTGAAGTACACTTAAAGTACATGTATCATACTCTGAACCAGAGTTTTGTCAATACAGTAAAAGGAATTGTTTGTTTTTGTTTGCTAAAATTCCAGCCAGAGTAGTTGGTTTCCTTTCAGATATCATACTCTGAATCCAGATTTTGCTCAAAACCGTCATAAGAGTTGTTAGTTTTTGTTTACTAAAATTCTAGCCACAATAGCTGATATCAGATGTCAAACTCGGAATCCAAATTTTGGTTAAAACAATAATAAGCATTGCTACTTGTTGTTAGATTCTATACAGAGTAGCTGAATTCCTATCAGATATCATACTCTGAATCCAGATTTTGGTAAAAACAGTAATAACAGGTGTTAGTTATTTTTTACTACAATTCTAATCACAGTAGCTGATGTCCTTTCAGATATCATACTCTGAATCCAATTTTTGTCGAAACAGTAATAAGAATTGTTAGTTTTAAATTGTTTACGAACAATACTAGTCAAAGTAGCTGATTTCCTATCAGATATCATACTCTGAATCCAAATTTTGCTCAAAATAGTAATATAAGTTGATAGTAATTACAGGGTGGATAATCACGTGACCGGGAAGGATACACTGTATTAGAAAATGGCGGCTTAAACTCCCGCCTGGGATCAGTTTTCAGGTAATTATTCATGGTTTACCAATTTTCTCTTGAAGAGACATAACCTATCATATGCGCATTTTCATTATTCGAGCTCCGCCACCAAAAACTACACACAAAAACATGCATTTTTGTCAAACATCGTGGCAGTTTGCGTCCACTCGCAACCGGCCACATGTTTTTGGGTGGATACAACGGACGAGTTCAAGCCTATTTTGGACTAAATTACCTTTAAATGCCATATACTTCAACAAATTCCGTATAAAATCGTAGGCTTTTGTCTAACACACTCAGTGGCTAAGTAAGAACTACAGGGAATGATGCGCTTTTCTAAAAATCAAGATTTTGGCTGATGGATACCTCGCATCATTCATCTTGTTTGGGATACATCGTACTCTGACATAATATACGTTTCATATGGAATGTACAATTGAGCGCTAGATAGTAAATACAGCGAAAACAACTTTGTATTGTATGTCAATAATAAATAAATGAATTATCTCACTGTAATGACGTAAATCGAGCGCACAAATACATGTATATGTATATTTCTGTCAATCCAGCATATATGTCTTATGTTGAAATCACTTTCAAATAAAGTTCAATTTAATTTTATAGCAGAGTACCCACCCATTTTATTCTACTGAGACTTGAATTTTCCGCTGGAAGAAAATAAAATAAAAACAATTATTGTTGATACTTTTCAACCGAATTTGTGACATGGAATATATGTTTTTGTTGAATTTACAATTGGATAGATATATTGGTATTTAGAAATTTATGCAAGGAAATGTGTTTTCCCAGTTTTTGTCTTGCTCCAAAGAAGGAAGAGAGTGGACTCGTAGCCACAAACCAATACCTGTCATCAAGTTTGTGGCTACGATATCGCAGCTACTGTCTGTCATTTCGCCTACAAATCAGTTTTGGTCAGTCTATATTTCGATTTTAGGGCGAAATATTAATCAAGATTACACTGTTTAAACTAAATTAAAGTTAGATATGTCAATAGTATTTGAAAACGAAACCACTCGTTCATCGTAATTCCAACCAAGTAGACCAAGTAGATCGATAAACCATATCCTGAGGTGGGTGGGTAAGATTTAAATGTTTCGATTGACAGCTACAAGAAAAACTCGCAAATGGAGGCCGTCATCGCTGGTATGAGATGTAAAGGTTACCAATGTGTAGGGATTTTATCAATGAATAGATAAATTAACTATCGTTTTTATGGAAACGTACATTAGCTTTTAAGATTTGATATTTTATTTGTCAACTACAAACGGCTAAAACAAGGTATTTGGCACACAAGTGTCTCACTAGGTTAACCCACCCTTCTAGCTTTCTTGGCATGAAATAAGATTCCAATATCAAGAATTCATTACTTGAATCATTAAAATTTATGTGTGAATGGCTTCTGCAGCCATTAGTGAAAAGAATCTAAGCTTGCGTTAAAATACAAAATTGATCTGAAATTTTTAATCAGATATTTGGCTGCATTTTTATTTGTGTGGTGTCCGTAACACTTTACAGTGCAATAAAAGTCCTGAACTTATGTTAACATGAAACAGATTATTTCATTTAGGCTACCATATTGAAAGCTGTAATATTCAGACTATTGAAGCTTTGTTTTAAATGGATCCTTAGAAAAATCACCATTGTAACAATTTGTTACGGACACTAAATATTCAAGCTTTGGTCTATAAATGTCCAATTTTCTTAGACACAACTCTAAAAATATGGGTACAATAGACTACCAAAATTTACCGTAGGAACTGTTTTATCAAATCAAAATAAAGTTGTTTGGAAATAATCAAATATAATGCATCACATGTACCTTGAATTCTAAAATTTTTTTGTTGAGACAATATAACACCCAAAAATGGCCATTTTGGGATGTGAATAGTGAAATAATTCAAAAAACGAAGCTACTTATCGCCCCAAAAGTTGGTAGTCAATGAAAATAACTATAATTACAAATCGTCGGTGTAAATGCAAAACCTCGTATGTCGATTCTTGCTATTTTCAAAGTACTAACTTGTGCGCCCAGTTTAGACAATTCTCGCAGGTTTTAAGATATAAATTTACTGGTCAGTATTAATGATACATTATTTGGGAACAAAATGTCAATTTCAAGTAAAACATTTCAGTTTGGGAAAAGTTATTACACTTTTTTTCCTTTCCCTTTAAAATTTTTCAAAAACGAGATACGAGGTTTTGCATTTACAACGACGAAATCTTGAATCAAAAAGGTTGATTGCAAATGCTATAGTTTTTTGCTAAAGTGCATATAACATAATAAATTTTGAAACTGGACAAATAACGTGTTTTAGCCGAAAGTTCATTCAGGTTTTGATAATCTCGGTTATTATTTCATAGAAATGTAAACACGTCGGTGTAAATGCAAAACCTCGTATGTCGAGTCTTGCAATTTTCAAAGTACAAACTTGAATGCCCAAATTAAGACGATTCACGCAGGTTTTTGGATGTTTTCATTTATCATTATTAAAGACATATTATTCATGAACAATATGTCCGAATTTCAAGTAAAACCCTTCAGTTTTGGAAAAATTATATTCTTTTTCATCCCCTCTAAAATTTTCCAAAAACGAGATACGAGGTTTTGCATTTACACGGACGAAATGTAGTTTTAAAGCCTTATGGGGTAGTGCCATGTAAATCATGTTATTTCCAAATCAAACCATTTGTTGTTGATTCCCAGTAGAAACTGAATCTAATTGATTGGAAATTTCAGTTGTGTACCAACAGCATAGGTTTTTTAAAGGGTTGATATTATTCATTCTACTCTAAGCCTTTGCATTTCAGTATTTCTCCCACATGACCGGAACCCGACTGGCAGAGACAACTAATCTAAACGGATCAAAGATGCCAAGGCCAAGATAGATCCTACAACAACAGTAAACAATGGTAAATGACAAGTTTTGCACTATTTTTCAAACCTTCCCTCGGCTCTAATGATCTGGTTCCACAAACGTGCTAGAATTCCATGGTCAATCTCTTTTCTAGCTGAGATCCCAGCTGGGATATTTTAGTTAGTGGGTAACTGCGGATACCATCAATTCAACGAAAGTAGGTTCAAACCCTGGCTCTGTCAATATCCTTGCTAACATTTGACAAAATTTATATCTTCATCACCAAAATGGATGAACAGCTGTTGTTCAGATTGTATTTTCATTGTGTTAATTGTTGGTACAGGTTCGAGAAATACTAGAAACACATGGTTAGGTGAACAAGTCACACTATATGACTGGAAAAAATGTTGAACGCAGCCGCTGTGCTAAAGTTTCATTGAATCACTGACTATTTTTGGTTCAATAGAATTATAAATTTAATATTTGCCGAACAGTGTTTGATTCAAATTGTATGCCATGTTTGTAATAAAGAAAGAATTGCAGAGAACACACTGTTCGGTGCTGCAAATTTTGAAATAAAATGACCATTTCCCGAACAAGACCCAGTTTTGATGTCCCTACTATTTAGGCTTGGGAAAACATTGCGACAAAAGAAGAAAATTCTAATAGCCAGCATTCTCTCTTTTCCTCGATACTGTTTGGCAAGACCATTGAGATTTTTTTTTTCTTTTGGCACGAAAGGCTGTCAGATGGCTAGAATTGGTTGTTTTAGTAGAATTGTATTGAGTGTAAAAATTAAACCAGGGAACACATTGTAAGATGACAAGCTAATGCAGCCCTAACTCCATGAAAGCAGACTTTATCTACAAAAACAAACTTGATTTGTTGTATCTATATTTCCAGGGAATGACTGAATTGGACCATTAACAAAACAGCTGAATACAAAATCATGATGTTTTACTGGTGTTTTCATCTGTGGAACATTATAGGTTGAAGGAACTTATTTCTAAAAGAGAGGCAAAGAGAGAGAAAAAAAGATGACAATGATGATGTAGGCTACTGCTGCTGAGGAAGGCTGGTTTAGGATACAAAGACGTTGATTGCTATAGATCGAGCATCAGTGATTGGCAAACTTAACCCTTTCCAAAACAAGATCTTGTTTTGATGTCTGTAATAGAAGTGGTTTGGGAAAACTTTGAGGTTATAGAAGAAAATGCTGATAATCTACATTTTCTCCTGTTGCCTCATTATTTTCTGTTGTTTTCTTAACAGATCCTGTCTTAATTTACAAATTAATTTATAAATTTTGTCATCTGAAGCCCCTTTCTAATTGGAAAACCCTGAAATTTTGCTGTTTGGGAAAGGGTTTATGGAATAAGTGTTTTGAATTGGAAGATGGCTATGTTTGAAAATAAAGTAGTTTTAATCTGACTATCTATATAACGAAACGTTATTTATACCCCTTTATGCATGGCGGCTGGTGCAATTATTAAATCAGACTTGCACCTATAACTTGGTGGAAAAAGATGAAAGTGTTAATACATCCTTTTCCAAATTGATGCTTTCAAAGGCGTTTTTCTTGAATACCCAACTGGTCAATGGTTCCTCCTTTTTCCATTGCGGTATTTCTGATGATATTTTAGACTCTATTTGACATACCTCTATGGAAAATCTGTAGTAAAATTTAACCAATTGCCACACAATGACTCTTTTTGACTCCTTACTAAAAGATAATGGCTTTAAAATATTGTGGGAAATGAAGAAAATGCCAGTGACAAGCAAATAAAGCATTTACCACAATGTTTTCTACCCAGAACGACCAAAATTATGTCAAATTTCATGCATTCATTAATATTGTTGCCTGCAATATCTTTGGATTTGGATCAGTCCAACTTTTGCCGTTTGATAATGGCTTAACTCTTTCCCACTCAAAACCTTGTTTTGACTCCCTAATAGAAAAGGCTTGGGAAAACATTGAGACAATAGAAGAAAATGCTGATATTCAGCACATTCAGCATTTTCTCCTTTTTCCTCAATATTTTCCAGGCTACATTGCATACAAAATCTATATTTATCAACATCAATTTTGTGGACTGCATCAGCATTTGAAATAAGACCACCCAAAACGTTTGCTGTTTGGTAAAGGGTTACGCCAACAAAAAAAAATCCTGTGAGTGACTGGAGCTGCTATTTTTATATTCAAGTCGCCACGCTGTCGTTCCGGCTGTCTGTCAATACTTCCATCCGTCCGTCAGTCATTTACCCCTTTCACCTTTTTATTTTCTACAATATCAAATGAAGATTTCATATTGTACTCCAGGTTTGTATTATTGTCAACAACCATTTTCAACTTTGACCAGTCTAGCTGAAAGGATTAATCCATGATCACATCATGATACTTTAAAATTAATGACCCACAAGATAAAGGATTATAAATATAAGTTATGATAGCATTGTGAAAAAATGAAGAAATTGCCTGTGACAAGCAAGCAATTTTTTCATCTACCACAATGATATTTTCAATCAAGAAATTCTTGAAAGATCAAAATATAAAATATTATTCACTTGAAATTGTCGTCTGCAACATCTTTGAATTTGGACCAAACTAAAATTTTGTTGTTTTACAAAGGGTAAAATAATATCACATTGTACAAATGGCAATACTTTATTCTATATAAGAATACAAAGTAGTATCAGATTCACAACGATTGAACAACTTTAAAAACTGTAGGTCTGGTCATAGCAAGACTTGGAACCATTATCCATGAAAATAATTTGAAGCTTGACTGTGGTCTTCATCATCATGCATGACAGGGGCGTAGCCAGGAATTTTGTTATGTTGACAGAAGCCCAAGGTGTAGATCTATAGTCTAGTCCATTTGACGCATTTTGACGCCCCAAAACAGAAAAGCTTCGGAAAATATTGTGGAAAATGCTGAAATTTTCTCATTCCCACTAATGGTTTCTACCCAGGGAGACCACAAATATAAAATAATGTTCACTTAAAAAAGTTAAAATTGTCATCTGTATTAACATCATTGATTTTGGAAGAGTCAAAATTATTGTAATATGTTACATTGTATTATGGGTTGTAGGGGTTCCGGGGCATCTAGTGTTCTGTTTCCGCAAATTTTCTAGGAATGGGCACACTTTCAAAAATAATTATGTTGAAGCCTAGGCTTTCACGCCTCCGCCTATATACACATCAGTATGAAACATCACTAAATCAACACCATCCATGTTAACGGAGTTCAAACATACATAAAAATGTTCAGAATGACAGATGTGACCGAAATATTTTGACACTTCTTTTATGCCATTTTATCATGTTGATGAAGTCTTCAGTCATTCATTCATATTGATATATTTCTGGCATGTGGCCCTCCATGAATTCAGACTTGTCCGCTCTTTCTAGGAATTCACCTGGACCAAGAATACTGATCTACCTGCTATGTTAAAGTGTCTTGTTATAGAAGATTAACACCACCTGAAAAATACATACAAGATTTATTCAAACAAACAGCATTGTTAGGATGATATGAATGAATATAACCATTTCCCAAACAATTAATAATACAAGTAAAATGTTGACGCAACAAAACCTTAAACATCCAGTAAATATTGAAGAAAAGGGAGAAAGAAATTAACATCACCTTCCTTTTCCTCAATATTTACAATTTTTGTGCATATTTTATGCAATCCCTTCCTTTTCGTTTTAAACACAAATTTGTAGACTACAGCATCTTTCAAACTACATGTAGATAATACTTAAACTTTGTCATTTGGGAAAGGATTAAAAAAGTTTCCTGGTAGAAAACGTTATGGGAAATGAATACATGTCTTGTCACAAGCAATTTCTTCATTTTCCACAATGTTTTCCTAGGGCTTTATCTTCCGATGAGTCAAAAAGAGTTAACCTGTGGGAATGAATTAATTATCAATTTGTCTGTTAAAATTCTTCACAATTCAACAAGTTGTTTTTAGCTTCTTTCAATTATCGTCCTTACCATAACCTCTGGATAAAGTGGCGATTGATTATGCATTCATGCAGACTATACCATTTCATCCATAGAGGGAACACAATCAAGCCATGCATACATGTAGCTTACTTTCACAAGATTACAAGATCGAAGATTCCCCATATCTACCTTGTTGGTCATTTTAACAAATTGTCTTTTAAATTCCAATTGGTAGCGTGCAAATTATTAAACTTTCGGTTGATCTAATAGTTTTTCATTTTGGAATGGCCAATCCAAAAAATTGTCTTTAAGTCCGTATTTCTACAGATTTCAACCTTCATAGACATTGATTATTAAATGAGATTATGTTGTGTGTGTGTGTGTGTGTCTCGATGCAGATGTCCCGTGTTTATGTTGGGCGCACTCTAAGAGTTTAAAATATTTAACTTATATATAGTTGTGTGCTCGATTTACGTCATTACAGTGAGATAATTGACATACAATACAAAGTTGTTTTCGCTGTATTTACTATCTAGAGCTCATTTGTACATTCCATATGAAACGTATATTATGTCAGAGTACGATGTATCCCAAACAAGATGAATGATGCGAGGTATCCATCAGCCAAAACCTTGATTTTTAGAAAAACGCATCATTCCCTGTAGTTCTTACTTAGCCACTGAGTGTGTTTGACTAAAGCCTACGATTTCATACGGAATTTGTTGAAGTATATGGCATTTAAAGGTAATTTTGTCCAAAATAGGCTTGAACTCGTCCGTTGTATCCACCCAAAAACATGTGGCCGGTTGCGAGTGGACGCAAACTTCCACGATGTTTGACAAATATGCATGTTTTTGTGTATAGTTGTTGGTGGCGGAGCTCGAATAATGAAAATGCGCATATGATAGGCTATGTCTCTTCACCAGAAACTTGGTAAAACGAGGAAAATTACCTGAAAACTGATCCAAGGCGGGAGTTCAAGCCGCCATTTTCTAATACAGTGTATCCTTCCCGGTCACGTGATTATCCACCCTGAATTAATTACTGCAATTCTATCCACAGTAGCTGATTTCTTATCAGATATCATACGCTGAATCCAGATTTTCGTCAAAAGATACCTATTAGGGTTTTTAGTTATTGTTTACTGAAGTTCTAGCCACAGTACCTGATTTCTTATCAGACACCATTCTCTGACTCCAGATTTTGGTTAAAACGGCAATAAGATATGTTGATTATTGTTTAATAAAATTTTAGCCAGAGTAGCCGATTTTCTATCAATATCGCACTCTGAATCCAGATCTTGGTAAATACAGTACTAAGAGTTGTTTGTTATTGTTTACTAGAATTCTTTCCACCTGATTTCCTTTCGAATAACATACTCTGAATCTAAATTTTGGTCAAACAGTAAAGGGGTTTGATCAAAACAGAAATAAGAGTTGTTATTTATTTCTTACTAAAGTTCTAGCAACAGTAGCTGCTTTCTTATCAGATATTAAACTCTGAATCTAGATTTTCGTCCATACAGTTATAAGAAATGTTAATTTTTGTTTACAAACATTCTAGCGATAGTAGCTGATTTCGTATTAGATATAAAAATCTAAACCCCGATTTTCGTCAAAAAAGTAATGAGAGATGTTAGTTATTGTTTACTATAATTCTAGCCACAGGAGCTGATTTCCTGTCAGATGTTATACTCTGAATCCAGATTTTGGTCAAAACATTAAAAAGAGTCAATGCAGTAATATGAGTTGTTAGTTATTGTTTATTAAGATTCTAGCCACAGTACCTGAGTTCCTTTCAAATAACATACTCTGAATCCAGATTTTGGTTAACGCAGTAATAAGAGTAGTAAGATTTTGTTTATTAAACTTCTATATCCAGTACCTGTTTTCCTATCAGATATCATACATTGAATCCAGATTTTGGTCAAAACAGTAATAAGAGTTGTCAGAAATATTGTTTACTACAATTCTAGCCACAGTAGCTGATTCCGTATCAGATATCATACTCTGATTCCATATTTTGGTCAATAGAGGAATAAGATTTGTAATTTGTTGTTTACTAAAATTCTAACCACAGTAGCTAGGTTCCTATCATATACCATACTCTGAATCCAGATTTTGGTCAAAAGAGTAATTAGAGTCGTAAGTTATTGTTTACTAGAATTCTAGACACAGTAGCTGATTTCCTATCAGATATCATTTGAATCCAGATTTTGGTCAATACAGTAATAAGAGATGATAGTTATTGTTTACTAAAATTCTAGCCACAGTAGCTGATTACCTATTACATATCATATTCTAAATCCAGAAACGATTTTGGTACAACCGAAATAATAATTGTTAGTAATTGTTTACTAAAATTCTAGCCACAGTAGCTGGTTTCTTATAGATATCATACTAGTACTCTGAATCCAGATTTTGGTCCAAACAGTATTAAGAGTTGTTAGTTGTTGTTTATATAAATTCTAGCCACAATAGCAGATTTCCCATAGGATATCATACTCTGAATCCAGGTTTTGGTCAAACAGTAGTAAAATATGTTAAAATCATATCCAAAATAAGTAGCATATTTTCTATCAGATATTATACTCGGAATCCAGATTTTGGTCAAAACAGTAATAGGAGTGTTGTGATATTGTATACTTAATCTAAGCAGCAGTAGCTGATTTCCTGTCAAATATTATGCTCCGAACCCAGATATTTGTCAAAAGAGTAATAAGATTTTTTAATTATTATTTACTAAAATTCTAGCCACTCTAGCTGATTTCCTTTCAGATATCTTACTGTAAATCCAGATTTTGGTCAAAAAAGTAATAAGAGGTGTTAAGTATTGTTTACTCAAATTCTAGCCACAGTGGCTGATTTCCTATCAGATATCATACTCTGAATCCAGATTTTGGACGAAACAGTATTTAGAGTTGTTAGTTATTGTTTATAAAAATTCTAGCGACAATAGCAGATTTCCCATCAAATATCATACTCTGAATCCAGATTTTGATCAAACAGGAGTAAAAGTTGTTAAAATCCTAGCCAAAGTGGCATATTTTCTTTCAGATATCATAGTCTGAATCCAGTTTTTGGTCAAAACACTAATACGAGTTTTGTGTTATTGTTTACTTAAATTTTTGCAGCAGTAGCTAATTTCCTATCAGATATTATGCTCTCAATCCAGATATTGGTCAAAACAGTAAGAAGAGTTGTTACTTATTGTTTACTAAAATTTTAGCCACAGTAGCTGATTCCCTATCAGATATCATACTCTGAATCCAGATTTTTGTCAATACAGTAATAAGAAGTTTGGTTATTGTTTTATAAATTTTAGCCGCAGTAGCTGATTTCCTATCGGATATCATACTCTGAATCCAGATTTTAATTAAAACGGTAGTAAGTGTTTTGTGTTATTATTTTACTGAAATTTTAGCAACAGTAGCTGGTTTCCTGTCAGAAATTATGCTCTGAATCCAGATTTTTGTCAAAAGAGTAATTAGAGTTGTTAGATATATTGTTTACAAAAATTCTTACCACAATAGCTTATCCATCAAATATCATACGATGAATCCAGATATTCGTCAAAACAGTAAAATAGTCGTGAGTTATTGTTTACTAAAATTCTAGCCACAGTAGCTAGTTTTTTAGATATCATACTCTCAATCCAGATTTTGGTCAATACAGTAAGAAGAGATGTTAGTTATGGTTTACTAAAATTCTAGCCACAGTAGCCGATTTCCTATCAGATGTCATACTCTGAATCCAGATTTTGGTACAAACCGAAATGATAATTGTTAGTAATTGTTTACTGAATTTCTAGCCACAATAGATAATTTCCTATCAGATATCATACTCTGAACCAAAATTTTGGTAAAAATAGTAATAAGAGCTTAGTTTTATTGTTTATTCAAATTATAGACACAATAGCTGATTTCCTATCAGATATCATACTCTGAATCCAGATTTTGGTCAATAAAGTAATATCATTGCATAAAATTTGTGTTTTTGGGCCGTTATCAACATTGAATAACGAGAAGAAACCGGGCGGTTATCCAGAGAAATCGTGCATTAATCGACAGATTCACGTGCGATATCGGACCGGTTTTGCACTCAAATATCCTCGATTTGACCATTCAAAATAAACAATTGTCTCTTTTCCCGAAAAATTCTCAACGTCTTACGTTAAAAAAGCGACGTTCGCCTTTTGGCGCCAAATTATGACGTAACGGTGTTTTACCGACGTCACGCATAACAAAAAATTCTCGGAAGATTTATCAGAACAAAACAACAATGGCGGACATTTTCTTATCTCACATCGGTTCATTTTTCGCACATATCAAGGGGTTTTGTGTAAGAAATCATTGGAATTCTATGCTTTTTATGCAATAATAGCGTCAATTCACGCATTTTTCGGGCGTTAACGTATTTCTTGGGCGACCTCAAAAACGTGAATTAACCCTTTAAGAGTCGTTACTTTTTGTTTACAAAAAAAAATTAGCCACAGTAGCTTATTTCCCATCATATACCATACTTTGAATCGTGATTTTGGTCAAAACAGTAAGAAGAGTTGTTAGTTATTGTTTACTATAATTCTAGCCACAGGAGCTGATTTCCTGTCAGATGTTATACTCTGAATCCAGATTTTGGTCAAAGGAGTAAAATGAGTTGTTAGTTATTGTTTACATAAATTCCAGCCACAGTAGCTGATTTCCTATTAGATATCATACTCTTAATGCAGATTATAGTCAATACAGTAAAATGAGATGTTAGTTATTGTCTATTAAAATTCTAGCCAGAGTGCAATGTACCTGATTTCCTATCAGATATGATACTTTCAATCAAGATTTTGGTAAATACAGTAATAAAAGTTGTTAGTTATTGTTTATTAAAATTCTAGCCACAGAACCTGATTTCCTTTCAAATAACATACTCTGAATCCAGATTGTGGTCAATACAGTAGTAAGAGTTGTTAGTTTTTGTTTATTAAACTTCTATATCCAGTAGCTATTTTCCTATCAGATATCATACTCGTAATCCAGATTATAGTCAAAACAGTTTTAAGAGTTGTCAGTTATTGTTTACAAAAAACCTAGCAACAGTAGCTGATTCCGTATCAGATATCATACTCTGATTCCAGATTTTGGTCAATATAGGAATAAGAGTTTTGATTTATTGTTTACTAAAATTCTAACCACAGTAGCTAATTTACTATCATATACCATACTCTGAATCCAGATTTTGGTTAATACAGTAAGAGTTGTTACAGAGTTGTTAGTTATTGTTTACGAAAATTCTAGCCACAATAGCTGATTTCCTATTAGATATCATATTCTAAATCCAGATTTTGGTCAAAATAGTAATAAGAAATGTTAGTTATTGTTTACTAAAATTCTAGCCACAGTAGCTGCTTTCTTATAGATATCATACTGTGAATCAAGATTTTGGTCCAAACAATAATAAAAGTTGTTAAAATTCTATCCAAAGTAAGAAGCATATTTTCTTTCAGATATCATACTCTGAATCCAGATTTTGGTCAAAACAGTAATACGAGTTTTGTGTTATTGTTTACTTAATTTAAGCAACAATAGCTGATTTCCTGTCAGACATTATGCTCTGAATCCAGATTGTTGTCAAAAGAGTAATTAGAGTTATTAGTTATTATTCACTCAAATTCTAACCACAGTAGCTGATCCATCAAATATCAGAATATAAAAAAAGAGTCGTTGGTTATTGTTTACTAAAATTCTAGCCACAGTAGCTAGTTTCATATTAGATATCATACTCGCAATCCAGATTTTGGTCAATACAGTAAGAAGAGATGTTAGTTATGGTTTACTAAAATTCTAGCCACAGTAGCCGATTTCCTGTCAGATATCATACTCTGAATCCAGATTTTGGTACAAACCGAAATAATAATTGTTAGAAATTGTTTAATTTCCTATTAGATAGCATACATTTAACCAGATTTTGGTCAAAATTGTAATAAGAGGTGTTAGTTATTGCTTACTAAATTTCTAGCCACAGTAGCTGATTTCCTATCAGATATCATACTCTGAACCTAAAATTTGATAAAAACAGTAATAAGAGTTTAGTGTTTTTGTTTCTTAAAATTCTAGACACAATAGCTGATTTCCTATCAGATGTCATACTCTGAATCCAGTTTTTCGACAATAAAGTAATAAAAATCGTAACCTTTTGTTTACAAAAAAACTAGCCACAGTAGCTTATTTCCCATCAGATACCATACTTTGAATCGTGATTTTGGTCAAAACTGTAAGGAGAATTGTTAGTTATTGTTTACTAGAATTCTAGCCACAGTAGCTAATTTCCTATCAGATATCATACTCTGAATTCAGATTTTGGCCAAAACAGAAATAAGTGTTGTAAGTTATTGTTTACTAAAATTCTAGCCACAGTAGCTGATTTCCTATCAGGTATCATATGCTGAATCAAGATATTTGTCAATAGAGTAATAGCAGATAAACCATACTATCAGATTTCCTATAAGATATCTTACTCTGAATTCAGATTTTGGTCAAAACAGTAAGAATAGATGTTAATTATTGTTAACTAAGACTCTAGCCACAGTAGCTGATGTACTATCAGATATCATACTCTGAATTCAGATTTTTGTCAATACAGTAATAAGAAGTTCAGTTATTATTTTCTAAATTGTTGCCACAGTAGCTGATTTCCTATCAGGTATCATATGCTGAATCAAGATTTTTGTCAACAGAGTAATAACAGATAAGCCATAATATCAGATTTCCTATAAGATATCATACTCTGAATCCAGATTTTGGTCAAAACAGAAACAAGGAGTGGTTGGTTATTCTTTACTAAAATTCTAGCCACAGTAGCTGATTTCTTATCAGATTTTGTTTACAAACTATCTAGCCACAGTAGCTGATTTCCTATTAGATAATAGACTCTTAATCAAGATTTTTGTCAAAATAATTGTAAGAGATATTGTTTTTTGTTAACTCAAATCCTAAAAACATTAGCTGATTTTCTATCAGATAGCATCCTTTGAATTAAAATTTTGGTCAAAACAGTAATGAGAGTGGTTAATTATAGTGAGGTAAAATTCTTGCCACAGTAGCTGATTTCCTATCAGATATCGTACTGTGAATCCAGATTTTGATCAAGACAGAAATAAGAAATTTGGTTATTGTTTATTAAAATTCTAGCCACAATACATGATTTCCTATCAGATATCATCATTTGAAACTAGATTTTGGTCAAATTAGAAATAAGAGTTGTTAGTTATTATTTACTACAATTCTAGCCACAGTGGCTGAATTCCTATCAGATATCATAATCTGAATCCAGATTTTGGTCGAAACAGTATTAAGAGTTATTAATTAGTGTTTATAATAATTCTAGCCACAATAGCAGATTTCGCATCAGATATCATACTCTGAATCCAGATTTTGCTCAAACAGTAGTAAAAGTTTTTAAAATCCTAGCCAAAGTGTCATATTTTCTTTCAGATAACATAGTCTGAATCCAGATTTTGATCAAAACAGTAATACGAGTTTTGTGTTATTGTTTACTTATCTTTTAGCAACAGTAGCTGATTTCCTGTCAGATAGTATGCTCTGAATCCAGATATTAGTCAAAACAGTAAGAATAGATGTTAGTTTTTGTTTACTAAAATTCTAGCCACAATAGCTGATTTACTATCAGATATCATACTCTGAATCCAGATTTTTGTCAATACAGTAAAAAGAAGTTTGGTTATTGTTTTCTAAATTTTAGCCGCAGTAGCTGATTTCCTATCGGATATCATACTCTGAATCCAGATTTTAATTAAAACGGTAGTAAGTGTTTTGTGTTATTATTTTACTGAAATTTTAGCAACAGTAGCTGGTTTCCTGTCAGAAATTATGCTCTGAATCCAGATTTTTGTCAAAAGAGTAATTAGAGTTGTTAGATATATTGTTTACAAAAATTCTTACCACAATAGCTTATCCATCAAATATCATACGCTGAATCCATAGATTCGTCAAAATAGTAAAAGGAGTTGTTGGTTATTGTTTACTAAAATTCTAGCCACAGGATATGATTTCCTATCAGGTATCATACTCTCAATCCAGACTTTGGTCAATATAGTAAGAAGAGATGTTAGTTATGGTTTACTAAAACTCTAGCCACAGTAGCTGATTTACTGTCAGATATCATACTCTGAATCCAGATTTTGGCACAAACCAAAATTATAATTGTTAGAAATTGTTTACAAAATTTCTAGCCACAGTAGCTAATTTCCTATTAGATAGCATACTTTTAATCCAGATTTTGGTCAAAATTGTAATAAGAGATGTTAGTTATTGCTTACTAAATTTCTAGCCACAGTAGTAGCTGATTTCCTATCAGATATCATACTCTGAACATAAATTTTGGTAAAAACAGTAATAAGAGTTTAGTGTTATTGTTTATTAAAATTCTAGACACAATAGCTGATTTCCTATCAGATATCATACTCTGAATCCAGTTTTTCGACAATAAAGTAATAAAAATCGTAACCTTTTGTTTACAAAAAAACTAGCCACAGTAGCTTATTTCCCATCAGATACCATACTTTGAATCGTGATTTTGGTCAAAACTGTAAGGAGAATTGTTAGTTATTGTTTGCTAGAATTCTAGCCACAGTAGCTAATTTCCTATCAGATATCATACTCTGAATTCAGATTTTGGCCAAAACAGAAATAAGTGTTGTAAGTTATTGTTTACTAAAATTCTAGCCACAGTAGCTGATTTCCTATCAGGTATCATATGCTGAATCAAGATATTTGTCAATAGAGTAATAACAGATAAACCACACTATCAGATTTCCTATAAGATATCATACTCTGAATTCAGATTTTTGTCAATACAGTAATAAGAAGTTCAGTTATTGTTTTCTAAATTGTAGCCACAGTAGCTGATTTCCTATCAGGTATCATATGCTGAATCAAGATTTTTGTCAACAGAGTAATAACAGATAAGCCATACTATCAGATTTCCTATAAGATATCATACTCTGAATCCAGATTTTGGTCAAAACAGAAACAAGGAGTGGTTGGTTATTCTTTACTAAAATTCTAGCCACAGTAGCTGATTTCTTATCAGATTTTGTTTACAAACTATCTAGCCACAGTAGCTGATTTCCTATTAGATAATAGACTCTTAATCAAGATTTTTGTCAAAATAATTGTAAGAGATATTGTTTTTTGTTAACTCAAATCCTAAAAACATTAGCTGATTTTCTATCAGATAGCATCCTTTGAATTAAAATTTTGGTCAAAACAGTAATGAGAGTGGTTAATTATAGTGAGGTAAAATTCTTGCCACAGTAGCTGATTTCCTATCAGATATCGTACTGTGAATCCAGATTTTGATCAAGACAGAAATAAGAAATTTGGTTATTGTTTATTAAAATTCTAGCCACAATACATGATTTCCTATCAGATATCATCATTTGAAACTAGATTTTGGTCAAATTAGAAATAAGAGTTGTTAGTTATTATTTACTACAATTCTAGCCACAGTGGCTGAATTCCTATCAGATATCATAATCTGAATCCAGATTTTGGTCGAAACAGTATTAAGAGTTATTAATTAGTGTTTATAATAATTCTAGCCACAATAGCAGATTTCGCATCAGATATCATACTCTGAATCCAGATTTTGCTCAAACAGTAGTAAAAGTTTTTAAAATCCTAGCCAAAGTGTCATATTTTCTTTCAGATAACATAGTCTGAATCCAGATTTTGATCAAAACAGTAATACGAGTTTTGTGTTATTGTTTACTTATCTTTTAGCAACAGTAGCTGATTTCCTGTCAGATAGTATGCTCTGAATCCAGATATTAGTCAAAACAGTAAGAATAGATGTTAGTTTTTGTTTACTAAAATTCTAGCCACAATAGCTGATTTACTATCAGATATCATACTCTGAATCCAGATTTTTGTCAATACAGTAAAAAGAAGTTTGGTTATTGTTTTCTAAATTTTAGCCGCAGTAGCTGATTTCCTATCGGATATCATACTCTGAATCCAGATTTTAATTAAAACGGTAGTAAGTGTTTTGTGTTATTATTTTACTGAAATTTTAGCAACAGTAGCTGGTTTCCTGTCAGAAATTATGCTCTGAATCCAGATTTTTGTCAAAAGAGTAATTAGAGTTGTTAGATATATTGTTTACAAAAATTCTTACCACAATAGCTTATCCATCAAATATCATACGCTGAATCCATAGATTCGTCAAAATAGTAAAAGGAGTTGTTGGTTATTGTTTACTAAAATTCTAGCCACAGGATATGATTTCCTATCAGGTATCATACTCTCAATCCAGACTTTGGTCAATATAGTAAGAAGAGATGTTAGTTATGGTTTACTAAAACTCTAGCCACAGTAGCTGATTTACTGTCAGATATCATACTCTGAATCCAGATTTTGGCACAAACCAAAATTATAATTGTTAGAAATTGTTTACAAAATTTCTAGCCACAGTAGCTAATTTCCTATTAGATAGCATACTTTTAATCCAGATTTTGGTCAAAATTGTAATAAGAGATGTTAGTTATTGCTTACTAAATTTCTAGCCACAGTAGTAGCTGATTTCCTATCAGATATCATACTCTGAACATAAATTTTGGTAAAAACAGTAATAAGAGTTTAGTGTTATTGTTTATTAAAATTCTAGACACAATAGCTGATTTCCTATCAGATATCATACTCTGAATCCAGTTTTTCGACAATAAAGTAATAAAAATCGTAACCTTTTGTTTACAAAAAAACTAGCCACAGTAGCTTATTTCCCATCAGATACCATACTTTGAATCGTGATTTTGGTCAAAACTGTAAGGAGAATTGTTAGTTATTGTTTGCTAGAATTCTAGCCACAGTAGCTAATTTCCTATCAGATATCATACTCTGAATTCAGATTTTGGCCAAAACAGAAATAAGTGTTGTAAGTTATTGTTTACTAAAATTCTAGCCACAGTAGCTGATTTCCTATCAGGTATCATATGCTGAATCAAGATATTTGTCAATAGAGTAATAACAGATAAACCACACTATCAGATTTCCTATAAGATATCATACTCTGAATTCAGATTTTTGTCAATACAGTAATAAGAAGTTCAGTTATTGTTTTCTAAATTGTAGCCACAGTAGCTGATTTCCTATCAGGTATCATATGCTGAATCAAGATTTTTGTCAACAGAGTAATAACAGATAAGCCATACTATCAGATTTCCTATAAGATATCATACTCTGAATCCAGATTATGGTCAAAACAGAAATAAGGAGTGGTTGGTTATTCTTTACTAAAATTCTAGCCACCGTAGCTGATTTCCTATCAGATATCATACTCTGAATCCAGATTCTTGTCAATACAGTGATAAGAGATGTTAGTTTTTGTTTACAAACTATCTAGCCACAGTAGCTGATTTCCTATTAGATAATAGACTCTTAATCAAGATTTTTGTCAAAATAATTGTTAGAGATATTGTTTTTTGTTTACTCAAATCCTAAAAACATTAGCTGATTTTCTATCAGATAGCATCCTTTGAATTAAAATTTTGGTCAAAACAGTAATGAGAGTGGTTAATTATAGTGAAGTAAAGTTCTTGCCACAGTAGCTGATTTCCTGTCAGATATCGTACTGTGAATCCAGAATTTGATCAAGACAGAAATAAGAAATTTGGTTATTGTTTATTAAAATTCTAGCCACAGTACATGATTTCCTATCAGATATCATCATTTGAAACTAGATTTTGGTCAAATTAGAAATAAGAGTGCTTTGTTATAATTTACTACAATTCTAGCCACGGTAGCTGATTTCCTATCAAATTTCATAGTCTGAATACTCTGAATTTTGGTCAATACAATAATTAGAGATGTTAGTTTTTGTTTACAAACCTTATAGATACAATAGCTGATTTCCTTTTAGATATCATACTCTAAATCCAGATTTTGGTCAAAATAGTAATAAGAGATCTTAGTTATTGTTTACTAAAATTCAAGCCACAGTGCCTGATTTCCTACCAAATATCAAACTCTGAATCAAGATTTTCGTCAATACAGCAATAGGATTTGTTAGTTATTGTTTACTAAATTTCTAGACACAGTGGCTGATTTCCTATCAGATGTTAAACTGGGAATCCAGATTTTTTCTTAAAACAATCACAATCGTTGTCATTTATTGTTAACTAAAATTCTAGCCACAGAAGCTGATATCAAATCAGATATCATAATCTGAATCAAGATTCGGGTAAAAAAGTAATAAGAGTTGTTGATTATTGATTACTAAAATTTTAGCCAGAGTAACTCATTTCCCATCAGATACCATGCTCTGAATCCAAATTATTGTCAAAACAGTGATAAGAGTTGTAAGTTATTATTTACAGAATATAACCACAGTAGCTGATTATCTTTCAGATACCATACTCTGAATCCAGATTTTAGCCAAACAGTTATAAGAGTTGTTAGGTTTTGTTTTCTAAAATTCTAGCCATAGTAGTTGATTTCTTTTCAGATTTCATACTCTAAATCCAGATTGTGGTACAAAAAGTAATAAGTGTTGTTATTTATTGTTTACTACATTCTAACTACAGTAACTCATTTTCTATCAGATACCATATTCTGGAACCAGATTGTCTTCCAAGCAATAATAAGAGTTGTTAGTTCTTGTTAAGTAAAATTCTAACATCCGTCGCGGATTTCCTATCAGATATTATACTCTGTATCCAGATTTTTCGTCAATACAGTTAAAAGAGTTGTTAATTATTGTTTCTGAAATTCTAGCCACAGTAGCTGATTTCCTATCAGATATCATACTCTCAATCCCGATTTTGGTCAATAGAGTAATAAGAGTTGTTAGTTATTGTTTACTAAAATCTAGCCAAAATAGCTGATTTCCTATCAGATATTATTCTCTAAATCCAGATTTTGGTCGATACAGTAATAAGTGTTGTTAGATAGTGTTAACTAAAATTCTTGCCAGAGAAGTTGATATCATACTCTAAATCCAGATTTTTGTCAAAACCGTCGTAAGAGTTGTTCGTTATTGTTTACTAAAATTCTAACCACGGTAGCTGATTTCTTATCAGATATCATACTCTGAATCCAGATTTGGGTCAAAACAATAATTAGAGTTGTTAGTTATTGTTTACTAAAAATCAAACCACAGTAGCTATCAGATATCATACACTTTATTCACTCCAGCCGCTCGCCCAAATACAATTACGGCTGCAAACTATACAATGTCAGAAAGAGTGTTGTCGCGGCCAGTATATGGATCGAAACCAGGACCAAATTGGCCATTTAAGAACCATTTCTGTCGTTTTACCTTTTCATATATAGTTAAACAAAATGTCATCAGACATTAATTTTTCGTGTTCATTCAATCAAAGCACTGAAAGTACATGTATCATACTCTGAATCAGAGTTTTGTCAATACAGTAATAAGAGTTGTTCATTTTTGTTTACTAAAATTCTAGCCAGAGTTGTTGGTTTCCTTTCAGATATCATACTATGAATCCAGATTTTGCTCAAAACCGTCATAAGAGTTGTTAGTTTTTGTTTACTAAATTTCTAGCCACAATAGCTGATATCAGATGTCAAACTCGAAATCAAGATTTTGGTTAAAACAATGATAAGCATTGTTACTTATTGTTTACTTAAATTCTATACACAGTAGCTGAATTCCTATCAGATATCATAGTCTGAATCCAGATTTTGGTAAAACAGTAATAACAGGTGTTAGTTTTTTTTACTAAAATTCTAATCACATTAGCTGATGTCCTATCAGATATCATACTCTGAATCCATTTCTTGTCAAAACAGTGGTAAGAATTGTTATTTATAAATTGTTTATGAAATATTCTAGTCAAAGTAGCTGATTTCCCATCAGATATCATACTCTGAATCCAGATTTTCGTTAAAATAGTAATATAAGTTGTTAGTTATTGTTTACTGAAGTTCTAGCCAAAGTAGTTTATTTCCTATCAGATATCATACTATGAATCCAGATTTTTTTCAAAACAGTAATAAGAGTTTTTACTTATTGTTAACTAAAATTCTAGCCACAGTAGTTTATTTCCTATCAGACACCATACTCTTACTCGAGATTTTGGTCAAAACGGTAATAAGAATTGTTGGTTATTGTTTACCAACATTTTAGCCAGAGTAGCCGTTTTCCTATCAAATATCGTACTCTGAATTCCGATTTTGGTCAATAAGTAATTAGAGATGTTAATTTTTGTTAACTGTAATTCTAGCCTCAGTAGCTGATTTCTTATCAGATATTATACTCTGAATCTAGATGTTGGTCTGAACAGTAGAAAGACCTGTTAGATATTGTTTACTTCTAGCCACAGTAACTGAATTCTTATCAGATGTCATACTCTCAATCCAGAAATTGGTCAATACAGTAATATGATAGGTTAGTTATTGTCTACTAAAATTCTAGCCAGAGTACCTGATTTCCTATCAGATATAATACTCTCAATCAAGATGTTGTTGTTTACTAGAATTCTAGCCAGAGTAGCTGATTTTCTATCAGATATCATACTCTGAATCCAGATTTTGGTCAATACAGTAATAAGGGTTGCTAGTTATTGTCTACTATTTTTCTAGCCACAGTAGCTGATTTCTAATCAGATATTATACTCTGAATCCAGATTTTGGTCAAAACAGTCGTACATGTACTCTATGTCCGTAAAGTATTTCCATGTCAATTGACCCTATATTCGATTGATTACATTTTACTCATACATAACATTTGCTATTTCTTATACTAAGGTGTTAAAAATGTTATCCAAAGAATGTCTTTAGCACCACAAAATGATTTTATTTCAGAATTTTCTGCCATTTCTCTTTAAGAACTACTTTTTGAAGAATAACTTTCCTCTTCTCAACAGTGCAGTCAGTCATTCATCATAGCATCTTTCACAGTTAAAACCTTGCAATTGGTATTTTATAGGTAAATTAAGCAATAACTAAAAGTAATCTAATGTCGTTAAAGGTAAACGTATATGAGTGTTTGTGCAAATGACCACTGTCACACTAAAAGAACACAATTGTAAGTTGAATTTGTCCCAACATAGTAAGGAGCTCCCAAAAAGCATTATCATAACTGGTACTGATACTAATATAGACAATTCCCCCCACAAAATTCTGACATATTTATCATTATACTTGTGAAAGGGTAAGAAGCGGACAATGTGAACTTTTGAAAACTTTCTCAATAAGAGGCTAAATATCGCTAAAGAGGACAAACATTCATAATATTACAGGGAACCATGCCAGGTTGTCGAAGGTAATATAATATATAATTCAGGAAACAGGGTGTGGAATGTTCAACTAGAATAGCTAGGTCTTTCTGTCCAAAGTTATTTAAATTTACAGTTATTTAGCTTAGATTTGCTAAGATCAAATCTGTATCAATGACTGATCCGCCATATATATATTTAAAGTAACATTTATGGGAAACTGGACCTCGATAGTCAGTGAAACATTTTGAATTGATCAGTGCTAAAAGTTCCCTCTTCTTTGTCCATACTTTCGTCAGCGGTAGTTTTCAACTTGGAAAAGTCCAGATCTGTTTCCATTTAGAAAGGGTTACATAATTTCTCTTTCGCTTCAGGACCGCATGATGTTAAACACGACAACGCTAGTACCCAACTCTAGTGAGAGTACAGTAGAGTGGTATAATGTCAACAAGCTGGTGTACACACTGGGTGTCCTCAGTGTATTCTGGACCATCGTTGCCAACATCATCATACTCGTGTGTTATTACCGCACCAGGGCCCGTCCATGGAACAGCTTCATCCGCCAGACGTGCAGTATGACCATCAGTGACTTACTGGTCGGCTTCACAGCTGTACCATTCCTAGTCTTGGAATACACGGAAGGCACCATGAATGGAATCCTGTGTTTTGCTACATTTTACATGTTCTTTGCAACTCAGTGTGTGACATTGTTTCACGTGTTATGTATTTGTGTTCTACGGAATATAAAGATAAACTCAGTTGCCCAGCAAAATAGCACATTCAATGACCAGACATCAGCCAGGAGGGTGATTGCTGTAGCGTGGATGTTTTCACTTCTGGTCATCGTAGTACCCTTCGTACTTTGGGGAGAACCATCAAGTGGCAATATGCTATGTTCTGTCGGCGTAATATTCGGTGATAACTTTAAACAATCTAAAACCTATCTAGGCATGGCTTATTTCAGTTCACAGTGTTTAACAAACCTCATCTACACGATCACGTGCTTTCGATTCTGGCGTATCGCGAAGAAGACCGCGTCTCTCCAAATAAATACAATACCATTACAAGTTGTTTCTGCATCCGTGAATACCACAGACACAAATATCGCATCCGCGAGAGGTAAACAAAGACAGACACACACAATTACGAGTCAGCTGACCACTATCGTTATCGGAAAATTTAGGACAGGCTATACTGAACAACCCTCGACCAGCGAGAATCCATCTGTGACATCACCTATGACGACACAGCGGCGCGTGATTGGTACAATCGGCATCCTTCTGTTGTTGTTTAATGTGTTTACCTTACCACTGACAATTACATTTTTCCTCGAGCAGCCAAAGACACCTAGACGAGACTTGAGATTTATCATGGTTTCTTTATTTCTAATGAACTCTGCAATCAACCCCATCGTGTATGCTGCCCGAGTTGCTGCATTACGAGAAGAGGTAGTACAACTTTTCAGGGACGTGTTTTGCTTTTGTTTTTAGTAATCCGAGTTTTCTCTGATGAAATTCGCTCTTTGCTATGATGATGTCGCTCATCTTAAATGAGCGACATCAACATATCAAGGAGTGAATTTCATCAGAGAAAACTTGGATTGTGTTTTAGCTGCAGTTAGAATTCTGTTGTGAATAAAATTGCTCATCGTTTTATTTTGCATAGGCCACACTCCGTACAAAGTTTATCGTTCTTTTTAGTGAAGTTTGAGAATATTTTTCGTGTTGCATCATATAGACGACCGACCTTGACATTTCGGAAATGACGTCCGACGATGTCACTGGCGTAGCTAAGTCCAAGCTGGTTGCGGTTGTTCTGTGTAGCAAATGTAAAATCATTCAAAGTCCCTGTTAAAGGTAAAATCTGGCATAAACGATGCAAGATAACAACATATAACAATTAAAACCACCTTAATGTTACTAAAATATTGCTTTGTCTTTTGAATTATGCCTTCGAAACGTGTATTCATTTCAATTGGTAATAAGCCAGTCGGCCATCTTGCTTTTTTAGGATTGTTGGAACTTTGGTTGACTTTAAGTAAAACAAGCTAAATTCTTAACTTCAAAATATATTGAAGTGAACAACAAATGATTTATCTTTCTACCCTTACTATTTTAGACAGTAATTTCGATTTTATAGGTATTTGATTGATGGAGAAACATCCGACATTTTCGACTCGCGGATGTGCTATAGACAAAATGGCGGATCTGATAAGACCTGATATTCACGACAAAGATCAAAATATGTCAGGGCTTATAAATAGGACTATGACGTAGCTAGCAGAAAATAAAGTGTACGCAAAACGCATGTCTAATGTATCATGGCAGGTTTGATGACTGCTAGGGTGTGTCTTGCGGGTATCTCCCAGAAACTTTTGAAAATTTAATGTAGATGCTTATGAAATACATACCAAATATGCCCACCTGGAGCCATGAATGACCATGTTCATTCGTGGCTCCTGATGGGTATTTTGTATGTAATTTAATGGCGATTCATGTGTTTATTTCAAGGGAAACATACACAAAAATCCACATTTTTTTAAATTTTTCACGATGTGTACGCAATTGCGTTTTTTGAATACGGGTTGCTACGCCTATGAATGTAGATGACCGTACATGTCCTACTCAGCGTGATAGCAACAACCTGGTGTTCTTTGACGTCAAGAGCTGATATTTCCGCTTATAATTTATCCTTCCCTACACAACGAATTTTAGACCTGTCCAATCTGAAAGCAGTTTTGGACTAAAACTAGAGTACAAAATGTGTAAATTATAGCATATTTTAAAAAAATTAAAGGAAAAGTAAGAATCGTTGACATACTATCAAAATCTTCTGTCCTGTCAAAATTATCCTAAAGCCATTTCTACAAGGGGACGCCAAAAGCTGGTTTTGTTTAGAAAAAAGGCCAACCGATCCAGATAGCCACAGCCATCATAGAGGCAGCCATTTTAAGGCAGAATGCATCCACAAATGACTTTATATTAACCATGACGATGAATTCCGTGAAACATAATTATTGTTTTTCAATAATTATTTTGATACCCAACCGATTCGAAAAAAGGTTTAAATTGGAGAATTTGGAAAAAGGCCGTGGAGTTGATTGATGTAGTCGTTCTTGTAAATACGTGTAGCACCTGATTAAGTGTTCATTGGCGGACAAACAAAAAACTCATTTTAATCGCCGTGTGTTACTGATTTTTTTTGACACGATGTAGCGGGAACAAACCTCGTCCAACGGGATTTCAAAGTTACCTTTGTTTCATTATATAACGGTCCGCGTGATACTAATTATTTTTTACACGGTATACCGGGAATAAACCATATTTTACTGGGATCGTAGTTTGCTCAGTTTTTAATCGTCGCGTGCTTCTGATTAGTATTTGACACATTGTACCAGGAAAAAACATACCCAGCTGACCAATAAAAGGATCGAGTCTTTTATTTGAGACATTCCATCTATCATTAATTTACATACCAAGTAGCCTACTTCATGTAGCTTCATACGTCATTCGTAGCAACGGAAATTGACGAAGGCACCCCTCGTCCGGCATGGGCGCTTTCTGGGAATCCATGTTCAGCCAGATTCTCATATAGAAAATCAGTGGACATCAAGTAACATAGGACGCCTGGGGATGAATCAAACTGTGCAATCAAACACAGCCTGATCCATGCTTGTGCACCCTCTGCAAATCACAGTAGGCCTATATGACCAAATTTGTGGCATGTACGTATTTTTCAAAAACATAGCCACGCAATTATTTCGCCAAAATTATAATAATATAACTTATAAAGGCTGTAGGACAAATCACGTTTTCCCATCTTAATTGGATTATGTTAATTATGATAATCCTATTTAAGTTACCATCTCAATTTGGATTATGTTTTAAATTATGATCATCTTATTTATGTCTCATGTTGTACAAAAATGTACATAGAGTCAATAAAAAGTTTTGTTGTTGTTGTTGTTTTCAATTCCCATTGCTATGGATGACGCCCGAATATTGATGATGGTATAGCGGACGAGAATTGACCTGGCAGAGCATTCCATTCGATTAGCATGGGCTGCTCTGCCAGGTTGTTTATCGTGAGGTACAATAGTCCCAGCCGAAATTGACAGTGACGTAGGCTGATGTTTACTGCTGCAAAACCAATCAATTCGTATGATTTGCACCGTTACAAATACGAACAGAGTTGATTGGTTGTCAAGTAGTAAACATTAGCCACGTCACTGTAATTTTCGGCCGGTACTATTGTATATCTCTCGTAAATTTCTGTTGTTACGGATGATGTCAGACGATGCATAACGTGTTTGGTATCTAATGATGAATATGTAATACGTAACCCATTACCAGACGGTAAAATTGGACTATTCCAATTTGAAAAGTGTTGCAGACGACACTTTCAACTCAATGAAATTTAACATTTTTTGGTCATTCTCGGTAGAAGACTTTGTGGGAAATGAAGAAATTGCTTGTGGCAAGCAATTTCCTCATTTTCCACAATGTTTTCTAAAGCATTTTTCTTTCGAGTCGTCAAAAGGTGCTATTACATGTATATGGGAATGGGTTAATCGCCACTTAGACCTACTGCTGATTAATATTGTTGCTCATACGACGCGCATAAAGCCTGTCTCACGTAGAATGTACAGCGTATAGGGTTGGCATCCGTAAATCCTGTATGTATTACGAATTTCATTTGACCTGAAACTAACCTTTTTATACGCCCGAAGGGTCGTAATATGTTATGGCCCCGGTCGCCCGTCCGTCCGTTAGCAATTTCTTGTGTGCGCAACTCCTCCTACAGTTTTGATTCGAATTTGATCAAACTTGCCACAGTGAATCTCCATGGTGAAAAGTTGTGCACACCACTTACGGAATTCAGATAACTCTTTTCGTTCTTGAATCATCTGCCCTTAAATTCAAAAATGGCCAATTTTACTGACAATCCCCTCTCGGGCGTATAATTGTGTTCATATTTCGCATACAGCGTAGCATTCTTCAAAAAAATTGTATCATTCATGATAAACAGATTTGAAAGTTATACAAGAACATATAACTGAATTGTTATTTACAAAAAGCCCAGGCGTGTAATTTATGATAATAAAGGCTAAAGCTGTGCCATGTGAAATGAAATCTGTAATACACACATTCTCATGAAGAAAAGACCCGTTTATGCTACGTTTTATCATGGGTATACCCGTCTTCTTCGAGAGACTTTATGCGCGGTTCGCCAGCTTAGACGAGTTATCAACTTTGATAATACTTCCTGTCTTCGTTAGTAATGAGCAGCCTCACATCATTGTTGATAAACCGTCTAGGATTCTGTGCCCAAAGGCTTCCGGGAAAAAAAGATCAAATAAAAGTTTGGAAGCGACGATTGAATTTGTTTGGGTTTAACGCCGTTTTTAACTGCTATGGTATTATCGCGGCGGCTGAAGCACCTAACCATTGCTTTGTGTGGTTTCTCATACCAGTACTACCACAACATCCTAATCGAGCGTCTAGTCGCTCGCCCACATAGGTTAACTATCATCAAACCATTGGTGGGTGGCAATTTTGTCTGAAAGAATATTTGCCGCGGCCAGGGATCGAACCTGGGACCTCTTGAGCCAGGGACTCATGCGCTACCAACTGCGCCATGAATGCGGACTTGAAAGTTATTGTCAAGTACACTGCAAACTTTACATAGATCTGAATCAGTACAAATAAAAAGGGAAGTCGTACACGAGAATAAAAAGAATCGTCTTAAAGAAAATATTACAAGAAAATGATGTTAGCCGACATGAGACTCTAGCCAACAACCTATAGATTTCACATGAAACAGAAATTACATGATTTCTAAATAAAGAAACACCACACAAAGTTCGTACGCATTTACTTTTTTTTTGAAACAGTTTAAATAACATAATTATAATAATAAAAGACGAGTAATGCACATAGCTACATTATGAAGTCTACCACAATTCTGTATTCTTATGTATGGAAACGCATATGGTACACCCTGATAAAATGATAAAGTCGACTTCAGGTAAGTCGACTTGTCATGATAACAAAAGAACATTAACTCTACCGGTTGTCTACGTAAACTAATCTTTCCGACATAAGTTAGTGCATCATTATTTTAAAATATGTCATGTCGACGTATGCTTTGTCATCTTATCCACATAATTTGTACATCGATTGACAAAAATCCTTTATTTCTTTCCTACATCAATATTTTTGTCAAAAAGAAACAAGTCGCATTCACGTGGTAATCAAGCAACTGGAATATATATTTCCACTACTTGAACATTTAATATCAGCTTTGCGTCATAACCTACGACGACAAAAAGCTGCTGTGCGAGTGTCAACGGATTGCTCCCCCCACCCCTACTAGGCTTGTTCAAATGACTATACTTTCTTTGTTTTATGGAATATCTTTGTAAAAGTTTGGACATTAGTAGAATATACGTGCAATGTTTTCATGTCAAATTTTACTCAAATAGAAGCTACCATATGAAAACAAGAGATGTTTGTAAAACATATATGCCCCCTTTAGGGCCTACATTTGATGTAGGTCAAAGTCCAAGGTCAAGTTAACAAGGTCCAAGGTCATGGTCAAATATGAAAAGTCTTGGTAGGAGGTGTCTATGTGTGAAATATCAAAGCTGTATATGTAAAAGTAAAATGAAACATAGGCCAGGTTAAAGTTTTTAAAAGTAGGCCAAATGCCAAGGTTAAGGTCATGGTCAAATGTGAAAGGTCTTGGTTGGAGGTGTCCATGTGTGAAATATCAAGGCTGTAGGTGTAAAAGGACATGATATATATGTCTGGTTTCAGTCTTTTTAAAAGTAGTTCAAACTCCAAGGTCAAGGTTGCAATATTCAAGGTCATGGTCAAATGTGAAAGGTCTTGGTAGGAGGTGTCTATGTGTGAAATATCAAGGCTGTAGGTGTAATAGGACATAAGATAAAGGCTAGGTTAAAGATTTCTAAAAGTATGTAAAAATCAAAGGTCAAGGTCACACAGGCCAAGGTCATGGTCAAATGTGCAAGGTATTGGTAGGAGGTGTCCATGTGTAAAATATTGAGACTGTATAGGTAACAGGACATGAGATATAGGCCTAGTTTAAGTTTTTTAAAAGTAGGTCAAACTCCAAGGTCAAGGTCCAAGGTCATGGTCAAAAGTGAAATATCTTGGTTGGAAGTGACCATGTGTGAAATATCAAGGCTGTATATGTAAAATGACATGAAATATAGACAACGTTAATGTATTATTTAAGTAGGCCAAACACCAAGGTCAAGGTCACAAGGTCCAAGGTCATGGTCAAATGTGAAAGGTCTTGGTCGTAGGTGTCCATATGTCAAATATCAAGGCTGTATGTGTAATAGCACATAAGATATAGGCCCAGTTTAATTTTTTTAAAAGTAGGTCAAACTTCAAGGTCAAGGCCACATGGTCGAAGGTCATAGTCGTATGTGATAGGTCTTGGTCAGAGGTTTCCATGTGTCAAATATCAAGGCTGTATGTGTAAAAGGACATGATATATCGGCCAGGTTAAAGTTTTTTAAAAGTAGGTCAGACTCCAAGGTCAAGGTCACAAAGTCCAAGGTCATGGTCAATTGTGAAAGGTCTTGGTAAGATGTGTCCATGTGTGAAATATCAAGGCTGTATTTGTAAAAGGTCATGAGATATATGCCGGGTTTATTTTTTTTTAAAAGTAGGTCAAACTCCAAGGTCAAGGTCACAAGGTCCAAGATCATGGTTAAATGTGAACGATGTTAGTAGGAGGCATCTATGTGTGAGATATCAAGGCTGTATGTGTAAAAGGACATGAGATATAGGCAAGATTAAGAATTAAGTGTAAAAATCAACAAAGGGCAATAACTCCAAAAATTTGATTGGCAGAGTTACGGTTCTTGTGCACTGCACCTCTCCATAATAAAATCTATTCACCTGTAAAGTTTCATGATTCTACCTTACATATTTTTTGAGTTGTGCTCCGGACAAGAATCAAGTTATAAAATCAACAAAGGGCAATAACTGAAAAAATTTGATCGGCAGAGTTACGGTTCTTGTGCACTGCACCTCTCCATAATGAAATCTATCCACCTGTAAAGTTTCATGATTCTACCTTACATACTTTTTGAGTTATGCTCCGGACAAGAATCAAGTTTGAAAATCAACAAAGGGCAATAACTCCAAAAATATGATCGGCAGAGTTACAGTTCTTGTGCACTGCACCTCTCCATAATGAGATCTATTCACCTGTAAAGTTTCATAATTCTACCTTACATACTTTTTGAGTTATGCTCCGGACAAGAATCAAGTTTGAAAATCAACAAAGGGCAATAACTCAAAAAATATGATCAGTAGAATTACGGTTCTTGTGCACTGCACCTCTCCATAATGAAATCTATATACCTGTAAAGTTTCATGATTGTACCTTACATACTTTTTGAGTTATGAATCAATATAAAGACAAAAGTCAACATAATTTGATAAGTCGACATGGGAACTAACACCTAATATGAAAATGTCAGTTTTCAATGACATGAATATATTGTCATGATCTGTACTTGTCGTCCAAAACAAAAAATGACAAGGCAGTTAAATCCGACATCTCGACCTATAGCAAGTCATAAAGCCATAAACAACGAGCATAGTCAACATAGCAGTTTTTACAAAATACGTTATTATGTAGTTATGTCGTTTTATTTTAAGACGACAAGTCGAGTTCTGTTATTGAGTAATGATCAGATTAAGACAACAAATCGTGTTCTGTTAATACGTCATGATCAAATTATCATATTATTCTTTAAATTTTATGACAACTTGGTGTGATCATGTCGTCCTATAAGCACACATCTTCGCATCCAATGACATCATCAGGGTGTACCATATACGTTTCCATACTTATGCGATAAATGTTGTCGACACTCGTTATGTCGACATAGAATAAGTCGAATTTTCGCTTAATTAAGTCAGAGTTCAAATCAGGGTCCCGTCCTCATCAATGGACACATTTTTTTCAAACAAAATAATTTCGAACTTAATAATAGCTATTGAAATATAGTAGAAAAAGGATAGAAATTGCTCGAAACGAGCATTTTCTTTCCAATTTCTACTATACTTCAATATTAATCGCACTTGATTAGTTTGAAAAACGTTCAAATATCAACTTTTTCGAAGCTGAGCAAAATCGGATGAGTCGAACTCCGGGTATGTCGAGGTATTTTGACGGCCTCCCCGACTTCGACACAACGAGTGTCGACTGTATTTTGGTCTTGTCAAGTTCGGTCTATGAAAAGTAGTACAAGCTTTTTTCATATAAATGATCACTTGCCTATGTGTTGTTCGAAAATGCGGTATCGTAATATAAAAAGTTCAACAACTATATATTTCTTTAGTTTTTAGTTAGAATATTACAAATCGTCAAAATTAATGGAATTTGTCACTAGATGGACTCTCAGACAAACAGGCGTGTGGACAAATTTGCTTCGCCCATATTTAGACTTTAACTATCTTAATAGGTAGTTAGATGTCATTATGGAGAAGTGCAGTGCACAAAGCCATTAATTGTGGTTTTATAACATTTAGGTGGGATGCTTTGCATCAAAACTTAAAAAAACTATTGTTGGCGCAAGGTCGTATGGCACGTCTTGTTCAAATGTAAACAAAACATTGTTCGATAAAACGCAGAAAACTCTGAACAGTGAACAGACCGCTCTATTACTGTACCTAAATTTTCAACATGTCTACGTCACTACTTATAAAGAATTTATTCATCTTTTATACACCACTATTTTGTTTACATTTAGACAAAATGTAAACATGTGCCATACGATCTTGCGCAAACAATACATGGCATCTATTAGCATAGGGGTCTGAAAATTCCCAAGTAGCCTAGCCAACTTGCATTATTTTTTTCGACTTTTTCCTTAAACGATGTTTAGGCCTATATACTGAATGAATTGTAAATAGCTTATTTCTTCTTCACATTGTCACTACAGTTTACATCAAAACACATGTATCCTGAGGACCTCACGACAGACTGTTTTCCCGTAACGAATTTCATTTGCTCTGAAATTCCCGTAGTAAAATACTGTAAAAGTCTTTATTTTCGCGAGCTCAACATTTCGCGATTTCGTTGTCTGGGATTTATTCGCGAGTTTATAAATTCGCGCGTGTTTGATGTAAAGCTCGGGTATTTCCGTTGTTTTCCGGAAATATTCGCTTCGTTATATTCCGTACATGTCCGTTTAACCCCGATAAATACACAAGCGATGGTTAGACAAAGGCTGACTTCGATTGGGACGATCGCTCAAGCTATTTCAGCCATCGTTCCAATCGAACACCGATAGCCCGGGTTATAGTGACGTCATTTGACCTTTGAACCAAGCCATGGTCGGACCACGCTCTCACTCGTGGTCCGTTTCATTCCAAGATGGCGTCCAAAGAAGCAAACGAATTGCAAGTCCGGTTGAAAAACCACAAAACATCTTTAATTAATTCAAATATATTCACATGTCCTTAACAATGCGACTGAAAGTTAATATTCATGGAAATAGTGTTATTTTCTAATTGAAATGTAGCCATTTATCAACGAACGATGAGTCTCATTTAATTGTTGGTAAAACCGTATGGGCGCGGCCATTTTGTTGGCTTGTGCATCACGAGCTATAGGTGTTCGCTTGGTGACATGCGCAGTACACAACTTCCTGTTGTATGACGTCACGGATGGCTCGAGCTATAGTCCCAATCGAAGTCGGCCAAAATGTTTATCACACCTGTCTTCTCTTTATAATTGTTTTCACACCTTTTCATATGTAACTGTTAAAAGGACAATACATGTATTGTCCCTACATGTATGACAAAACGTGAATAACATAAGAACGTAACTGCTTCATTTTTCCATTAAATGTAGGCCTACTGTACTTCTGAATCGTAAACGATAAAGAGGTCACCCTTTTACGACCATATTCTAGGAAAACACATGTAACATAATTTTACACTTTGTATTTGTAATCATGTACAATGTATACCATCATAATAATATAACATTATGATGTTAATTGCATTGTTCATACATTGAAAGGTGGGTAACGATCAAAATTTTCGATTTGAAGTGTTTTAATGAACATATAAAAATTCGGAATGTTCCGGATTCCGAAGAACCATCGGCAATCTCCGGCATTCTGAAACTGATATATTCACGAAATTGATGAATTCGCGAGATAGCCTACTCGCGAAAATTAGCGAAAATTAAGTCCTAGCGAATAAATAGACTTTTACAGTACTAAGAACATTCTATCAACACCCTATCATAAACCAAACGCATGAAATTTACCAGAAAACTATTTTTAAACAAATATGTCAATGATTCATACTGAACAGACAAATGAAAACGAAAAGTAAAAGGTCTCATCTCAAATGCTACGCTTCCGTAACGCTCATATCTACAGAACAATAATGCTCTTGGTGAAAATAAATACACTAATTAATGGAACAATAAAATGCGATGTTTTTAGGCTAATCCCATGACGAATATTAGCTTGATTCAAGATGTGATAACTGTTTTTGTCCATTTTCCATAACGATTTTAAAATCCAAAAGGCAAACAAGTTTTGCTAAAAATGAACTAGGTTTACCGTTATGTTTTTATAAACGTCGGTGTTGTTATAAAATCTCGTAACTACGGCTTAAATCAAGCCGTAGTTACGAGATTTTATAGAAACACCAACGAAAGACTATCGTTTGTCCGAAATTACGACACTTTTAACTGGATAAACTCGTTCCCTTTTGGCGTCATTTGCATCAAACAAATACACGGTGGGGATTGTGCATGCTGGGATGGATAACGAATACGGACAAAAATAATCTCGAATCTTGTTAAATATTTTGCAATAACTCCTTTATTTCTTTGTCGATTTTCAAAAGGTATGTTGCATGTACCCCGCCTTGAAAATCCCTTTCCTCGGATACATGGATTATTTGTGGTATCCTTTTAATTTTTCCAAAAATTGATCCCAACTGACCAGAAAACGAAATGATAACGACTACGGCAGATTAAGCCACGCTTCAGGTAGGAAATTGTGCAATAATTTTCTTATTCCTGTGTCAATTTTCAAGCGGATTGTTGCATGTACCCAGCCTTACTTAGCGCTTTCCTCAGGTGTATAAATTATTTGAAAACTCCCCATATTTTCTCCAAAAATTGATCCCAACTGACCTGAAAAACGACCAGATTTTTTGTCGTTTTTCTGGTCGGTTGGGATTTTTTTTTCGCAAACAGTACAAAAAGGTTTCGTGTAAAGCATACATCGAAGGAAAGAACTCAGTAAGGCGGGGTGCATGCAACAAACCGTTTTTTAATTGACGCAGAAATAAGAAAGTTATTGCAAAATGTCTTACCTGAAGCGAGGCAAATCTGTCCGTAGATTTATCCATCCCAGCATGCACAATCCCCACCGTGAAATATATAATAAGATTTATTTGTAACGAGAAGTCTTACGTCTGATTCATCTTACTTCCGAAGATCGAATCATTGTCGTCTACAACATCTTTGAATTTGGAACAGTCTCGAGTTTTGTCGTTTGGTAATGGGTTAAAAAGTCACATTTTGGAATTTTAACTTGGCTATAGCCCTAGCCTTGGTCCATTGTTTTCTGTATTTCAAAATGACGATGTTGTCGATTTTCATCGAAAACCTAGTAACTGCAGCTTAAATCAAGCTGCAGATGCGAGGTTTTCGATGAAAAGCAGAGATGGTTATTTAATCGTCCGCTAGGCGGTGTGCAACCATTATCTTCGTACAATTTGACATGCGCATACATTGGTGCAGATAATGAATTATTTAATAACATACTATTGTTTCGATGCAACATAAAGTCGGCTAATAAATCACCATTTGTTCATAGATGACAGCACCTGTATTCCAATATCTTTTAAAATCTTTTCCCACATATTTGCGCGTTTTGACGCCCCAGAAGACACGGGCTTTGAAAAACATTCTGTCAAATAAACAAATTGCTTGTGACAAGCAATTTCTTCATTCCAAAGCGTGTTTTATACACGCCCAAAAGATACATAAAAAAGATATACCTTATGTTAATGTGTTTTTACTTACTATTGTCGTCTGCAATAATGTTTGAGTTTGGACCATTCGAGAAATTTGTCCTCTTGTAATGGGTAATGCCACTCCTGTATTATGGAACCATTGTTATGATTATGACAAGTCTTTTATACAAATATCTATTTATAGTTAAAATAGATAATTCTTTTGAAAAGTTTTGAATTTTAAAGCAGATGCTAAGCACGGAAAATTCACCTTGAAATAAAATATGAGTAACCTGGTATAATTTTTTGAAAGTTTTGAATTTTAAAACAGACGCTTAGATTCACCTTGAAATAAAATATGATATACCTGATATTATTCTATAGGAAAAGTTTGTTGTTGTTTGTATAACTCTACTGATTTTAGACATATCCCACAAATATTGTTATTTTCACTTTGAATCCAATCTGAAAGATCATGTTTCCTTACGGAAATTCTGAAATTTTCAAGCCAAAGTATTGTGCCGTTTAAGAATTTTTTTTATCTTTAAATATGAGATTATTAACTATATCTCGAAGTTTTTCCGAAGGCCCAACCAACTTCGAAATAGATTTTTTCACTGTAGATTAATATGAAATTGTTCCCATTTCTCAGTCTGATACCACAACGTTGTAAAGAGACGGATACATGCTAATCCAGACGGGTGTTATTCTGTCCGCCAAGGAGTAGCGTCCCTTGATGAAAGCACCATGCAAGTACTGTAGCTTAGTGTAACGTCCCTTGATAAAAACGCGCAGTACATCCTTCGCAAAAGCAGCTATAATTTGTTAGGCCGGTAGAGCTTTTCTAGAACTTGTAGCGCTAGTCTGGTTCCCGCCTCTGATACACTACGTTGTATGTTTTTTACAACGTAGTGTATCAGAGGCGGGAACCAGACTAGCGCTACCACTTCTAGAAGAGCTCTAACGGCCTAAATCACACGCGGCTATTTTCTATGCGCTGAGCGATTTCATTGGTGTGTATATTAACAAATCAAAGGATATTGTTTTTGGAAGCAAATTTTGCAAAATTTGCTTCTCTTTGCATTTACCTTTCTCTGCACTTTACCATTCTCTGCATACCACACAACATATTCCGGTCCTCCTCACTATAAATAGTTCTATCAAAAGCAGAGATTAATGAGGTAACAGTCATTCGAACATTCAATATGTAAGTCTGAAGTTATGTGTAGATATTGAATTGTGTGACTGAAAATGAAACATTCAATTAATCATGTCTCTAAGAGAAAAAAAGATGGACGTAGTAATTTTCTTTATTATGGTTCAAAGATCAGTCCAATGGCCTTCCATGTAAATGGGTCAGTCAAGTTTACTGAACTATGAAATATATCCAAAGCTTACACAAACGATTAATATACACGAAGTTGTGCTAAAAATAGATACAACTCCAGCATGGAATCAAAGTATTCAAGGTATTCTGGATAATCAGAGTACCTAATCAATGTGCTCTACGAATCAAAGTATTCAAGGTATTCAAATGGATAATAAAAGTACCTAATCAAAGTATTCTTCTTCTGGACAGGCCTACATTATTGACAAATTTGCTTCCCAACAGTACTGCCAGTACTTTGATTACTGTGTACCAGTCGTTATCGTTAAACGACGTCAGACTGGTTACAGATCTCTAATATGTACAACGTTACTAGGTTAATATACATCGTTTATACGACGGGTACCTGTCCACGGTGGGATAAGTCTAAATCAAATATGTTTGTCTCAACTTTAAAAGCGTTTTTCTGGCTGATCAGCAACAATCAATAAAACCCAAATTAGAATAATCAATGTTCGCATCAGAACATACTTTACATGAAAAGAATCGGAATGGGTCCCCTGTGAAAATTTCATTCAAGTTCAAGAGCTGTTATAGAACGTTCTTAACGTATACAACGGTGGAACCCATCATTAGCACCAAAGAGCCAGAGGCGAAATTTGAAAAGTACTAGTAAATCCCAAACTGTGTTATTTTTTCCATTCCAAATACAACCATAAGCATTTTGAACGGTTTAGAAATTTGAATTTATGCATAATTATGGAAATATTTGACAAAAAATGTTGTAAATTACCTCCCTTGCATATGAATATAGAGCAAAAAGATATTTGTAAATTATTTTCTTCTTGAAGCATAATCTTGAAATCCGGCACGGTGAATCAACTTATTTGAAGTGTATCTACAAGTGTGTGTAATTTGATGCATTTCCCATGACTAGAAAGTGGTGTTTTTAATGATGGGTCATATACCTTAAACGATAAATGACACTTCTAGTACTGTTCTATAAGTGATATTGAACGTTCTAGAACGTTCTGGAACAGTCATTGAACTTAAATGAACTTTTCGCAGTTGATGTCTCTTTTTAAGTACAAGGGGGGGGGGGGGGTGTTCTACCAATATTTGCCCACCGGGTAAATATGTCCGTCCACTATATTTAACCGTGTAAACAATTTTAGCTAGAGAATGAATATTTGGCTCAGACAACTTGCAAACTTTACATCTTTCATTATCTTTTAGAATGTCGGATAATTTTACAAATCGACTATTGATCTATTAGGGGAAAACAACATTTTCCTCTGTAAGCTTTACAGTTTCTCTGATAAGATTATGACAAATCAAAATCTACATGACAATTATTTTGTCTTCGGCATCATATTTTAAGAATGACCGCTAACTTAAGGCATGATCATATACAATTTCCGCGTCCATATCGCGTCCAAAAATATGCTGTACAACTGACAATTTTAGACGTGCTCCGGTCGTGATATGAACGCGGAATTTTTAAGGGACCAGAGCCGCGTTCTTTAAAGCGAGATTTTTAAGATATCTTAAGATGTTTTAAATAGATGAAGATTTTTTTTAAAAAAAAAAGGTTCTGACCGATGTGTTCCGAATGATAAAAAGATGCAATGCTTTTAAAATCCGAAAAGAAGGATCCTAATTAAAAGCATTTCCTTATTTCTGGGCTTATTTCAACTCGCTTGCTCATAATTTATGTACTATAAAGATATGGATGATATTCGGCTGATAAGATCTATTTCTATATGTTTTCCCAACAATTGAAATCAAGCGGCAATATCACAAGCAGATTATATTTAATATTAGAGTTTTGCGTCTTACGTGGACTTCGACAATGGACATCGGACGTGGACTATTTATTAGGGGCCGTCTCAGCCTTTTTACATAACGGTGCATGTAAAAATGTACCGGTCACAATTGAAAGTTAATAACCTCGTGTTTATTGTTTTAGAACCAATCAGTTGATTTAATTTGTACCTTTTACAAAGAGCACCCAATTAAGTTGCAAGTTATTTTGTTGAAAGTTGCAAACAAATACAGTGTGCGTAAATTGACATGGGTTCATTGCACAATGTATTTGATCTTTGATCGGCAGATTACTTTTCCCTTTTCTACAATACAACAACAGTGGGGAATCACTTAACAACAGCAGCAACAACAACAACAATTGCGGAAAATAATCTATTTTGTTACAATGCGCCCGATTTGAATTTGGTTTGAAGCAAAAGGGTCAGGAACTTAATACTTGGTGGATTTCTTTTAAATCTAAACTTGATTAAAAGTAAATATCCATCAGAAATTGTGTTTGTTCACCAATAACTGTTTTTGCTAAATGTTGTTTAAAACATTGACCACTTCTAGAATATTCATGGCGATTTTCCCGTCTTCTCTGCTTCAAAAGTCCATACATGTCACATATTAGCGGATTTATTGAAGATTTTTTTTTTGCAATTTTTGGGGGTACAATTTGGTACCACCTTGTCCGGAACGACTTTGGTAACTAAGCGTATTTCAAATAGAATCGCGATAACGGTTCTCAAAATTCGGAATAAGAACTATTAACATATAAATATATCTAAAGATATAAAATAAATATCGCAAATTTCGTGCTTACGAAAGTACGTTATATTGGTGACGCTACTAGTTTTTTAACTACCAATGTATTCTGCACGAGCGTCTAGTGTCAGTTGAAAACTTGGAATATCATCAACATTTTCTTAGACGAAATTTTCACATGGGAATTTCCGAACTGATGCGTAAGATCATTTAGCAACTTCTTGTGGCCAAGAAGAAACCCCCTTTGTAAATGAAGATAACTTAATCAGCGAGGTTATTTTGGAAACATGGCATAAAAAGTATCACTTTGTCTGTAAAAGATATCCATACCGGTCTGCAAACGAAAATAAAAACGACCAAAAAATGAAGATTCTTTTTTAATGCTAAGTGGTTACTACATGTAGTATTTGGCTCCTCCGAAGAAAAAGTGATAGGACTGGTCCTTTGAAGGAGTGCGACAAAACATAGGTCATTTGTCATTGGACATTCCGTGACCCTAGTAGGGCTGTGGCATTAGCCCCGGTTCGCTAAAATTTGATATATCTATCAAGTACAAAATGTTTTTTTTTTGAAAGCTAGTTGTAGATTCGAGCGAAACGGGTTATAAAAATGCATTAAACTAACATTTGCCTTGTTTATAATTCCACCAGCCAAATTTGAAAGTGACGTATGATTGTGTTTATCGTTTACAACCAATCAACATGTTCATTTATCACGTGCACATTGTAAACGGTAAGAAAAGTTTATTGGTTTAGAAACAGTAAACACAAAGCTACAATAGTCCCAGCCGAAAATGACAGTGACGTAGGCTGATGTTTACTGCTGCAAAACCAATCAATTCGTCTGATTTGCACCGTTACAAATACGAACAGAGTTGATTGGTTGTCAAGTAGTAAACATTAGCCTACGTCACTGTCATTTTCGGCCGGTACTATTGTTTGTCGCTGTCAATTTTTGCTTGTGGATTTATAGCATTAAAACCGTCACCAGTGCATTGTACCGTTATATGAATATGCTGAGACGGCCTCCGATAAAAAGTCCACGTCCGATGTCCATAGTCGAAGTCCACGTAAGACGCAAAACTCTATTAGCCAGCTAACAAAGTGTTATTAAGAATCACACTTTTTGTGTCATTTAACCCTTTCACAGACAGCAAATTTTAAGGGCAATCTACTTCAATAACTGCCACAAATGACAAAATGTATATATGTAATTAAAGATAGGATTTGTGTAAAATATGAAATAGAAAATATTGAGACAAAAGGAGAAACTGCTCGTTATCAGCAGTTTCTTCTTTTATCTCAATGTTTTCCCAAGCCTTTTCTATTAGGGACGTCAAAACCAGGTCTTGTTTGGGAAAGGGTTAAAAAGTCACACTTTTGGGGTCATTTAAATCTCTTTACTAAAAAGCAAGTTAGAGTGTTCCAATTTCGAAGATGTTGCAAACGGTATTTTCAAGTGGATATATATATCTACTTTGGCCTTCGAAATAAATGTAATCTTAATAGTCTTTCTTGGTCGAAAATATTTAAGAAAATGAAGAAAAATCATTTTCTTAAGCGTTTTCCGAAGCCTTTCTCTTGTAGGGAATGAAAATGTCATTGTATAGGAATGGTTCAAAACAATCGAGAAAATACCACATATGAACTGTTCATCATTCTAAACAACAAGGTTTCTTTAAAGGGACATAACATTCTGATTTCATTTTTTAAAAGTATGTCTTGATGCAAAGATTGATTATTCTAATGTGTAGAAATGCTATCAGGTTTTTGAAGTTGTTATTTATTAGCCAGAAATATGCCTTTAAAGATGAGTCAGAAATGACAAATTCCATATAAATCTTAATTGTTGTCCACAACAATTTGTTTTATTTTAGCGCAAAAATATATATTTCTCATAAACTGTTCAATGTCTTTGGCTTGAAATTTTCAGAATTTCCAAAAATAAATCTGCTCTTTCAGATAAAATTAAAGTAAAATGTATGAAAAATTAATGTGAATTGTCACTTTAAGGTTTCTAATCAACACGTTTTAAGTGACTAATACAGGAATATTTAATTTCTTACCTTAGGAATTAAACAAAAAAATAATGTCCACAAACAGAATGATGTTTTATTCTAGAAAAAATCGTATGATTAAAAAGGTGTGAATTAGATTTAGTCCATAAATTTGGATGTCTTTGTTCTGGGTTAACAACATCTTGAAACTTCTTAAAGAAAATGCATATGACCTGCATTTACTCCTTTTTCCTCAATACTTATATGTTCACTACGGAAAATATGTTTACCAAAACCATCTTGTCGTTTGCATCAGCTTTCAAATTTCACCACTCTAAAATATGTTTCTGATTTTGAAAGGGTCATTGGGTCATCCTGGATGGTAAAGCTATATTTATGAATCAAACGACGGATTATTGAATGTTTTCATATTTGATTTCTGTAATAAATGACGATTTTCTAAAAAAATCTGATAAAGAAAGGGTCAAAGGATGTTAAAACAATATGTGATCCGTCGCGCTAAAAGGGACCTTATCGGGTGTGTGAAAAATATCGACCCTAGTCAGTCTGCGCAGTCCGCGCAGCCAGACTAGGGCCGACACTTTTCACTTTTATGTAATTTTCTAAATCCGGAAGGTTTCCCCTGTCTTACTATATGTTCATTTTTTGCATACGGGATCTGATTGACCTATGATGAGTCTGGCAAGTTTGTCAAAATTTGGATTTTGGGTATTCGGATAAGGTCCCTTTTAGCGTGACGGGTCACATATGTAATAAGTTCAACGATGAATCATTGAATGTTTACATATTTCGTCGGGGGGAGGTCAAAACCTCGTAACTTCAGCCTTTTCAAGTTGTAGTTACGATGTTCGACGAATTTTAATTTCTGTATTAAATGACGATTCTCATTACCTCCAGTCCTTTGATTTTTATTTATTCTGTGGATTGTTTCAGGCCTCATTGTACCTCTTGTTATAAGGATCGGTGAAACCATTTCCTTAACAAAATATTTTAGATTGATTCAAACTGAAATGATTTGATAAACGGCGACTAAGATGTAAGAATAAGCATGAAATTTTGATTTAATATAGATAGATATACATGTAAACATTCTGGAATTTCTGATCGTTATGTATTTCTTCTGTCCTTTGTTGTCCTGTGCATTTTTTCTAACGGACGTCAAGGTCAGGTCTTGTCTGAGAAAGCGTAATACCATGTGATATTTGCAACAATACAATAGAATATCATTTACATAAATTAATAGCTATTACAGTAGTCAAGGCAGCAATTAAAACGTTTTAGAATTTCATATACGTTGCGCAGTCTGTTAAGATTAGGCGTACCCATTAACATTACAAAATATATCAGTACGTTTAAGAAAATCTTCAAGTTTCAAAAGTAGGAATTTTGCAAATAAGATCAGCATGTTTTATTACAAATTATTATCAGTGACTGTTTTTGCAGGCATGTTCTTTGTCGTGCGTTGTGGAAATGCTAGAGAAAGATTCGCGGTGCGCCGAGAAGGTTTCCGTTTAAAGTCTGGAAGTACAAGAGAAAATCAAAACGCTACCAGTCTAACGGGATGCCTGTCTATCTGCAGTCACATCGGGTGGTGTAATTCGGTATCGTTTGAATATACTACGGGGAATTGTTGGATGGGTGCTGATGATATCACGTTCGACAAACATGCTAATGCTCGTCTTGATGAAGTTGGAAACTGGGTCTCCATGTCGAAAGTGATTTATACAGGTAATTAATCGCTGCTTTTCAACAAAAACCTCGTAACTGCAGCTTAAGACAAGCTGCAGTTTTGAGGTTTTCGTTGAAAAGCGACGAAACGTATCAGAGCGTATTAGATCAGAGAAACAGTGGGTAGGTTAAAGTGACATTTCACAGTCATTTTTTCATAAATGTTACTTTTACCTGAAAGAGCAAATTTTTTTATGAGAATTCTGAAAATTTCAAGCTAGAATATTGAACCGTTTACGAGAAAAAAATGTGCTAAATTAAACAAATTGTTGAGGACAACAGTTCAGATTTACGCATATAAATAACAACTTCAAAAGACTGACAGCATTTATACGCATTAGAATAACAAATCATTGCACCAAGACATACTTTAAAAATGAAATTGGAATGGTATGTCCCTTCAGTTCTGAATTTATTTTAAATGCAAAAGCCATGTTATAGGTACTCATATGAATCGTCTCGATGAGACGATTGAAATGCTTACCTACGATAGCGCGTTTTATTAACATTATCAAACAAGTGTATTCATGTAATCGAGACGTAATTTCGGACAAACAGGAGTATTTCCGTAGGTTCTGTTTTCAAAATCTTGTAAGTAAAGTTTGGATCAAATCGTAGTTACGGGGTTTTATAATAACACCCACGGTTTATCGATTCAAACGGTCAAAAGTCAATTCTATTTCTGAAATATTGCATGTAAGGTTCCGGAACTGTAATGGCAATATTTTGCACACACACTTCTGGCGTATGAATCTATTTGAAAGTTCTATATGTTGTAGACTTTGATAAATTAAAATATTTTACCATCTTACTTTTTAAAATTAATTTTGTAAATCCAAGGGGAGATAACTGGTTTTAAAGTTTGCATTTCAGTCAATGAGAAAATAACTTTTTGTCAATATTTGCAAAATTAGGCAAATTTTCGAATTTTTTAAATGGCAGAGAGTTGCCAACTATTATTTCACTCCATAATGCAACAGAATCGTTCGTTTACCATAAGAAATTTAGAAAACTGATTTTTTTCGTGAGTCAAGGGCAGATAATCCACTAGAATTTATATTATAAGGCGTGATTATGCATTTTTTTCAAGTCAGAATTTTTAGCTAGTTATTTACCATTCTCATCTTAACATATCAATTTGAGTTTAGCCATGCATATAAATGATACGTTATATCAAACACTACCAGGCATATTTGAAGTGCAGCTAAATCATTATAAAGTGACAGCCATCGCAGTTCTGGAACCTTAAAAGGCATCGCCTCGTACAACCCTTTCCCAGACGGCACAATTTTAGGGGGATCCACTTAAAAAAACAGCCAAAAATGACAAAATGGAAGTTATTAAAGATAGAATTTGTGTAAACTATGGAATAGAAAACATTGAGACAAAAGGAGAAACTGCTGGTTATCAGCAGTTTCTTCTTTTGTTTCAATGTTTTCTCAAGCCATTTCTATTAGGGACGTCAAAACCAGGTCTTGTTTGGGAAAGGGTTAATTGCAGCTGTGTATTCACCACGGTGGATAATGCACATGATGGGATGGGTAAATCTACGGACAAATTTGCCGCGCTTCAGGTAAGACAGTTTGCAATTACTTTCTTATTTCTGTGTCAACTTTCAAACGGTTTGTTTCAGGTACCCTGCATAATGGTAGGTTCCCACTGCCGATCAAATTAACTCGATCAAACCCGACCACCAAGCGATCGAGTACCGGTCGAGGTCGGTCGGCATGGGTGATCGGGAATAGTCGAGATGGTCGATTATGGTCTGCATCGATCGGTAATCCTGCCAATTTGATTTGACACGTCAAAAAAATCCGTGTAGCGATCGAGTAGAAAATGCATCGGGAAGTTGCTCGAGTATCGATCGTATAGAAGATCGAGCTGATCGACAATCACTCGTGTAGAGATTGTGTGTGATCGAGTCGATATCTTTTACTGGGATTTGATTGGATGAACAGATTGAGCAGAAGTCGTGTTTATCGGGAATGCGCTCGGGAATTACTCGTGCAAGTCGAGACGATCGAGTGCTTCCATCTGCTCTATGGCAGCGGATCAACTCGATATACTCGATCGCTTAAATGCCCTCGAGCAAACCCGACAATATGACTTCTTCTCGATCTCTAGTCGATCAAACCCGACCTCTTCACTCGATTTGATCGAGTGAATAGATGAATCAGAGGTCGAGTTGATCTGGATGTGGTCGGAAATTACTCGAGTACAAGTCGAGGTAGTCGAGTGAATCTTCGGTGCAGGTCGATCATTTTTGTACTCGATCGCACTCGACTATTTTTGCATGTCAAAAAACTCGAGTAGGAAGCCCGAGCGATGCAGATCAATTTCGATCACCTCGACCTCTCCCGACCACCCTTGCAGATTGAACTCGACCTGTATTCGATCGCTTGATCGAGTTGATCTGATCGGCAGTGGGAACACTAGATCGTGTGGTAATTAATGTGTACAAACATGCCTAGATCCCGCGCAGATTATCTTAACCGAAATATTGAAAATCATTGGAAATGGTGTTTGATGTTATTCCCTGATTTAAGTCATAACACGTACGATTGAAATAACGGTATTTAATGCATTATAGAATGCATTAATCGTTATATTTAATCTGATTAAGGGTGAGTCAATAGCTAAAAGTACATTTACGTCACATTTGAATTATGTATATGCTTAAACCGACAATGTTATGAAGTTATTATAAATATGTGATAATCACAGACACTGCAGAAAGATTTTCATTCAGAACTTCTAGAATAGAATCAGCTCGATCTGGTCGTGTATAGATCGAGATGGTCGGGTCTTGGTCGAGTAGGAGTCGAATTCAGGTCGGGGTGATCGGGTAGAAATCCGAAAGATGGTCGGGCTTCAATTGGGAATTGATCGGTAGTGCTCGGGTGGGGGTCTAGTTTAATCGACTAGAGATCGAGAAGAAGTCGCGCACAGGCTTTTGGTCGGGCTTGATCGGGGAAATTAGGAGGTCGTGTTGATCGAGTTGAATAGATCGGCAGTGGGAACCTAGCATAACTGAGCTCTTTCCTCTGATGTATGCCCCACTATCTATCATTTGAAATATCCTTGTACTTTTTTTCAAAAAATAAAAAAATAAATAAATAAAAATGACCCCAACCGATTGGAAAAACGACCGAAAATTCAGATCATTTTTCTTGTCGGTTGGTATCAATTCTTGGGAAAGTATTAGGAATTATAAAATCATAAATACATCAGAGGAAAGAGCTAAGTAAGGCGAGGTACATGGAACAAACCTCTTGAAATTCGACGCAGAAATAAAAAAAGTTCTTGCGAAATATTTGACCGGAATCGAGATTATTTATGTCCGTAGTCGTTATCTATCCAATGCTGCTCAATCTCCACCGTGTACATGTAGTAAGCACAATAAAGGTTACTCTCCAAAGCCGAGGTCTATTGACTAACCATCAAATATGACCTCTGTCGTTTTTGGTACATAAACAGCCTATTTGGTCGTCATAATCTAATTATAGCACATCATTTGAATTATCAAATCAAAATCATTCAGCTTTATCTTGCATGATCATTACGTATACATTACGTCGCTTCTATTTTTGGCTGAAGCCGGTAACATTTGAATTATCGAATCAAAATCATTCAGTATTATCTTGTTTGATTACGTATACATTACGTCGCTTCTATTTTTGGCTGAAGCCGGTAATTTGAAGTGTCAGCCAATGAAAGTTTGTATCAGCTTTTTAAATTGTTTTGTTGTGTAAAACCAACGATTGGATACCGAAATCTCGCCAAGGCCCCGAGATTAGACGTGAAATGACCCCGCGGGAACAGAGCATCTTTATATCATATATTGTGACACTGACACTGCTTTTTAAAGTGACATTTCACAGATATATTTCCATGAATTTTACTTTTATTTTTTCTACAAGAACATATTTTCTTATGAAAACACTGAAAATTCCAAGCCAAAAGATTACGACGTTTACGAGAATTATATATTTTTATGTAAGAATTTATCAAAAATATGTGGACAACAGTTCAGATTTATATGGAATTTTTCATTTCGGTCTCAACTTTAAATGCGTTTTTTTGCTCTTATAAGCAACAACTTAAGCAACAACTTAAAAAAACTGATAGCATTTAAATACGCATTAGAATAACCAATATTGTCATCAAGACATACTTTTGAAAAATGACATTGGAGCGATTTGCCCTTTAATTAACCCTTTCCCAAACAAGACCTGGTTTTAACGTCTCAAACAAAAAAAAAAAAAAAAAAAAAAAAAAAAAACATAGGGAAAACATTGAAACAAAAGAAAAAAATGCTGATAACCAGCAGTTTCTCCCTTTGTCTCAATATTTTCTGTGCCATATTTGAGACAAATCCTATCTTTAATAACATCTATTTTAGGACCACCCTAAAATTTTGTCGTTTGGGAAAGGGTCAAATCACACTCCTGATACGTATTATATATTTCCAGTTTTCATGCGCTGGCACCCCGATGGCGAGAACAAAGCCACGTTCACCGACGCCGTAGCTCTATGTAACGAGATGAACACCAAGGTCGCATGGTGGTCGGATATGAAGGAATCTGAAGCACTTGGGCTGCAGTATTACTGTTCTACTGGATGGTTCGCCAATCAGAATAAAGGTTACATACATCAAGATTGGAATACGAAATGCATTGAAGCTTTATCAGTTGAGACGTTCAGTGACAAGGCTAATGTCTGGTGTCTACTCTAAGAGAGAAATAGATACGAGGTGGTGAAAACATTCTATTTTTCTTTTCATTTCAAACCCAAACCCTATGTTGTGGGTACTCATCGGAATCGTCTCGACGAGACGATTCCAATGAGTACCCACAACATACGGTTTGGTGAAAGTTGAATGAGATATTGCACTTTGAAAAGCCAACACCATATCTTATCTGTCAAGAGTTATTCTTTATAGAGTACTGTATTAAGACACCACGGGCAGGGTACTAAATCATCAGTACCCGGGTACATACACAGCTTAAGGTTTACAGACCCTGAAAGAACAGCACTTTCTCACTGGTGGTGAACTAAAACAATTTTCGCTACAACAAGTTATAGATATTATGCGTTTAAATGTGAGTTGATATATTTTTTTCTAATGACAATGAACTTGTTATAAAAAAAGACCGGGTTTACCGTTTTGTATTGAAAAACTGTCGGTGTTGTTATAAAATCTCGTAACTACGGCTTCGATAGAGCAGTAGTTACGATATTTTATAACAACACCGACGGAATACATTGTTCGCGAAAAAACTTCCCTCGTTTTGGCCGAGTTCCCCACCAGTGTTTCTAGCTAAACAAAATGCATCAAATTACACACACTAGTAAAAACACTTCACATAAGTTGTATCACCGTGCCGGATATTAAGATTATGCTTCAAGAAGAAAATAATTTACAAATATTTTTTACTCTCTGTTCATATGCAAGGGAGGTAATTTTTGAACATTTTTGTCAAATATTTCTATAAGTATGCATTAATTCAAAATTCTAAACCGTTCAAAATGGTTATATTTGTATTTGAAATGGAATTGTAACACACTTTGGAAATTTTGGCTCTTTACAAATTTCGCATCTGGCTCTTTGGTGCTTTTGAGGGTTTCGATATCCTCTTAAAAGTATTAAAGATACATACTTACTTATTTTTGGGGTAGTTTTCTGTAAATATACTGTAAAAATAACTGCACATAATTAAAATATGGCCTTTAACTTTTCTCTGTGCAAAATTTTAGCTTCGCCTGACCTGTATTGGCTTCGATAACGACGGATATAAAACCCCATATTACATCATTTCGTAGATTTTTACATAGTTTTTAACCGCTGCATGATTATCGATTTATGTCATTGGATTGCCTTGGGATAAAGGGAGAACACGCAAGTAACTAGCACATTCTCCTTTCCTTTAATGTTTTTCAATGATAACAAGCAAGATACCTGTTTTCGATAAATAAATAAGTAGATCATAGAAGAAAATGCTGACCACTAACTTCATTTTTATTCATGTATTGAGAATATTTACCTAAAATCTAGTTAGTTTAATAACAACCGAAAGGATGACTCTGTCGGGATGACTCTGTCGGGACGACTCATGGACTCTGACAGAGATATCCATGCGTCAATCCGAGTCATCCTTCCCAACAACATTACCCAGATTTATGTGAAATGTCATATTTTGCCTTACTTCCGCAAATGACTGCAGTGTTGTCCTTTTACTATTATAGAAATATTGATATCTAATTTCTTATTACCGTCATTATTATGTGTATGTTTATTTTTCGTATTGTAACGATGATCATTTATGTTTAAGTTCAATCAATAAACTTTTGTTCTTGTTCTTGTTTTATTGTTCTTCTCATTTACAGTATGAATCTTGTATTCTGTCATGTAAAGTCTATAAACGGTGTGACAACATGCTAAAAGCCAACTTCTGTGGATCACTTGAGAAAACCAATGTCCCTTAAAGGATCGGATAGATTTGTGGTCTTGTATATTTTGTACACGTAAATCAAAAGTCTCGTGTAAAATGTTATGGCACAGAAGATATTTGCTAACCAAATTTCGAATACGCAGCAATATAACATGGGAAACAACTTTGTGGGATTAGATTAAATCATATCACCATTACCGCCTGTTTTCCGTTTGGATATCAAAGAAAATGCTGAATAATTAACTCGATTCTCTTAGATATATAATCCATAAAGGGTTAATTCACGTTTCTGATGTCAAAGAAATACATTAACGCCCGAGTGCTAACCACAAGGACGTTTTTTTTTGTTCACTGTTTGGTCAATTGGGGTTTTATGTCGTTTTCAACTGCTATGGTCATATCGCGGCGGCTGGAACAAAACAGACAGACAACAAGCCCCAAAAACAGAAAAACAAACAAACAAGACAACAACGTCAAAAACGCGAATTAACCCTATATTCCTACATCCCGCTAATTATACATTTTACAACTGTCAAACATCATATGATGAAAAAGTTTTAAACAAAAAAACCAACAAAACACACACACACACACACACACACACACACACACACACACACACACACACACACACACACACACACACACACACACACACACACACACACACACACACACACACACACACACACACACACACACACACACACACATACACGCACGCACGCACGCACGCACGCAACAACAACACCAACACCCCCCGCAAAAAAAAAAAAAAAAAAAAAAAAAAAAAAAAAAAAACAACAAAAAAAAGTGTGTTTATCTCTTGGTCCAGTAGGCCTATAATGTCAAGACTGTTATTCAAAACATAGACAGATTCTCAAGGTAAATTCGACGTGAGACAGTTATTCAAACTTAAAGGTCTATAAACGGATACATATATCCCTAGAGATGAGTAAAATAACAGCTTCACGATGAATTATTCAAATATTTTCGAACCTAACCATTTTTGTTTGGGAACCACGGCAACAGCAACACGTTAAAATATTCATTTCAGAAGTATGTTTTTTATTGATAATATTCTTTTCAATTCTAGAAGAGTTAAATTATCCATACATTAACCCATTACCACACATAAACTCTTTTTTACTCCTCTAAAGAAATTTGCTTTGGAAAACATTGTGGAAAATGCATTCCCCACAATGTTTTCTATCCCAAAAGTTGTAAACTTTCACAATTGCGCCACATTGAAAATGTCGTCTGCAAAGTCTTTGAATTTGGACAGGTCCAAAACATTGCTGTTTGGGAAAGGGTTAAAGAGACCCCCCCCATTCCGATTTTACTCTTATAAAGTATGTTTTGGTGCAACGATTGCTTATTCTAATTTGTTGAAAGCTATTAGTTTTTCTTAACTTGTTGTTGATAAGCCAGGAAATTCTTTTCAAATTGAGAAGGAAACACCAAATTCGAGTGACTAAATCAACCGGTAGACTGATTACCGTCCCTGAAAAAAAACAAAAAAAAAAAAAAAACACGTGAAATGCGCAATACTTTAACTCGAAATTTTCAGAATTATCAAAAGAAATTATGCTCATTCAGTTGAAATTAAAAGTAATGGTTTTAAATCTAAGGGGATTTATGTGATGTCTCTTTAAAGTTTTTAAAGGTTACTGGCAAAATACGTACATCAATATTCAATATCTTTAAATACGTATAAACATATCGTCGCTTTTCAACGAAAACCTCGTATCTGCAGCTTAAAACAAGCTGCAGATACGAGTGTTTCGTTGAAAAGCAGCAAAATTAGGAAGTAGACAAGATTCATCCTATAGTTGGTACATGGTACTATACTTTCAGACGAACACTGAACTTTTTTATGTTGATCTTATAGAATTTTTTAATACATATGGATCTTTGCATAGATGTAATCTGCATTCGAATATCTATTAAAACCTTAAATGTATGTGCTTTACAAATGATTCCAAGAAAGATTATAGGAAAACATCTTAAAAGATTTTATATTGACACAAAATTACTATCACAATTTACATGTATGTCTCGGAAATTGGTAAATCACGTTGTCCAGATTAAGGACTACAGACCCTGAAAAAAAAACCAGCACTTTCTAGCCATACGAAATGTATCAAATTACACACACTTGTAAATACACTTCTCATAAGTTGATTCACCGTGCCGGGTTTCAAGGTTATGCTTCAAGAAGAAAATATTTGACAAATATTTTTTACTCTATATTCATATACAAGGGAGGTAATTTTGAACACTTTATCAAATACTTCCATAAGTATGCCTATACATTAATTCAAAATTCTAAACCATACAAAATGTTTATGTTTGTATTTGGATTGGAAATGTAACACACTTTAGGAATTATTGGCACTTTTCAAATTTAGCTTCTGGCTCTTTGGTGCTTTTGAGGGTTTGGATACCTTAACTCGTACCTCAAGTAAATTTGATATTGACGTGGTTTCTCCAAAACAGATTGAGAATATAACAAAGACAATCCATGGGTGACTGACATATCCCTGATCTTTAATAAAATCCTCGTAACTGCAGCTTAAAACAAGCTGCAGTTATGATGTTTTGGTTGAAAAGCGACACTATTTCAATTAGGTAACACAATCAAAAAATGTGCAGTGTGATGGTATATGTCATTGTAATAAACAAAAAAAGATATCAAATCCATTTTCGATCAAGAAATAGACAGGACAAATCTAACATTTGTCACAGAAACACACGGTCAAATGATGTTGCTTTACCATTCTGTGTGCCACATACCTCCTATAAATACATCATGTACGGCATTTTAACCCTTTTCCCAAAAAGCTAAAATCGGGACTTATCCTATTTTAAAACTGCTGAAAACGACAAATTAGATGTTGTTAAAGATAAGATTTGTGTGTAATATAGCACAGAAAATATTGAGGCAAAATGTTTTCCCGAACCATTTCTATTAGGGACGTCAAAATAAAGTCTTGTTTGGGAAAGGGTTAAACAAAGACATAGAGTTCCAATCTTGTCAGATTCATCCAGAAATTCAAAGAAATGTGTATGTCGCAATTCAAGAGAAATTTGCATACCGCAAATTACTTGTCAAACAGACGTGAGTTTGAAAGTTAATTTTGTACAGGGAAATTGGCTTCCTTTAAATTCTTTTTAATCCATTTACATTTTGATAAAATTTCTCTCGATAATGCTGATTTCGAATATCCCAGTCACGTAGTTAAAATCGAATGGCAGTTCTTGATCTGTTTGTTTTGTCAGTATGTTCACAGGCGGCAATCACGTGGCTTTTTATGGTATGTTTTCCTAATTCATGTAAACAAAAACACTCGGTAAGAACACATTTTTCTCAAATTTTAAATCATTGAGATACGCACCACACGACAAGTCGTACTCTCCGGTTTATTTTGATACCAAGAGATTCCCTCAAATCATCCAAAGTACAAACATTTCTTACAAAATTATACCACGGCATTCAAAAATACTTTGCACGAATGTTCTCAGCTTTGACAGGGCTTTGAGATAAGATTTTGGTATCAAAATAGACCGGAAAGTATGGCGTATCGAATGGCATGTATCTCAATATTTAGTGTTGAGTATTTGATTGAAAATTTGAGAAAGATGTCTACTAACCGAGTGTTTAGTTTATAAAAGTTAGGAAAACATATCATAACAAAGTCACGTAATTGCCGCCTGTGATTTTGTGAATCTTCGTGAGTTATGTACATTAAGATGGAAGATGACAATAGAATTTTCCAATTTAAATGGTACCAAATTTAAGCTAGGATTGAGGAGAGTTCACCAGCTTATTTTTGTAGTGTAATCTGTCTTATTACGTTGTCATAACGTCACAAACGTGCCACCTTTCGCGTTATTCGGAGCACACACCCGTCGCTTTAATGACATGCTGCGAGTTTGTTTTAAAAGAAACACATATAAACTTTTGTTTACAAAATGAAGCACACTGATCTGTGCAAAAGCCTTTATATCTTTAGATTTCATGAATGTTCATCCATGAATGCAATATTTACTTTTTGTGCATAAATAGGTCATCTACTGAAATATGAAAAACCTAAGCGATTGGTTGAGCTATAACGTAGTTATACAAAAAACAAAAGTGAGGAGTTAGCTGTGCGGTTAAGTGTATATCTGAGGAGTACACAACGCAAGTTGGAAATATAGGATACTTACGGGTAGGCCTATAAAAAATTATGGCGCAAGGAGGTATAAATAAAAGTACAACGACCCAATCACAGTATGTATCACAGATGTTTTGATTAAATCAAACCTATTATTATTTCATCCAATTAACCGTGACATAATTTCGGACAAACACTAGTATTTCCGTATGTGTTGTTATGAAATCTCGTAATGTCTACGGCTTGGTTCAAGCCGTAGTTACGAGATTTTATAGTAACACCGACAGAACGGTAAACCCAGTCTATTTTTTAGCACAAAACTGTTTGCTATTTTCATCTCGAGTAATTTATAAAATGATGTTAAAATATAACAAAGGCTTGCAGATTGGAAATAGTTTTATTTTTTTTAATAGATTCGATTATTGTCATGACCAGCTCCGAATAATTAAAATAAAGATAAATTGCACATGTCGAATTGTTATGATAGTCATATGAATCATCTAAAGATCTAAACAATTACCTGAGCATCATATTGTACACCTTAATTGGTTAGGAAATATTATTATGGCTTCAATGTATAAAAATGGAGAATGATATATTAAAAGATGTAATAATATTTTAAAACACACACTTTTTTTACAAAGTACGTTGTATTACATAATCATTTTATTTTGCCTCAAGGCTACATTGATTGTATTTTTATTTCACATTATAAGAAAAAAAGTAGATGAGTGTTATTGTATTGATGAAACAAGGTTTCTGGGACGTATATTTATAACCCTAGTATAATGTATCCCACTTTAATGGATTTTCTAGGCGACTTTATTGTTGTTTTAATGCGGCATCGACTGAATGACAATCATAAAACAACGCTATAAAATCCAGAGTTTATTATTCCTTGAAACATTCACGTCTGTAATTCTGTTGCTATGGATATATGTATTTCAGAATTTACATAACGATAGATGTAAATAAAATATAATGAGTATGTTTTTCTTCAGATGTTTAACCTTTACAAACAGAAGACCTGCCTTTGATGTCCCTAAGAGAGCAAACTTTAGAAATAATGTAAAAATAGAAACTTACCATGTTACGATTACATGTGCTTTAACAAAACAAGGTCTGGGTTTGAAGTCCCTGATAGGAAAGACATGGGTAACCATAGAGGCAAAATAAGATTACGCTGATAATCAGTCTTTTCTCATTTTGCTTGAACAATTTCTATGCCTAGTTGTACACAAATATCATATTAACCCTTTTCCAAACAAGACCTGCTTTTGACGTCCTTAATATTACTGGCTTGGGAAAATATTGAAACAAAAAGAAGAAACTGCTGATAACCAGCAGTTTCTCCTTTTGTCTCAATATTTTCTATGTCATATTTTACACAAATCCTATCTTTAATAACACCCATTTTGTCATTTTTAACAGTTTTTGAAGTTAATCACCCTAAAATTTTGCCGTTTGGGGAAGGGTTAAATGTTATCAGCTTTATCAAATTGTTGCTGATAAGCCAGTATAAAACGCTTTTAAAGTTGGGCTGAAAATGACAAATTCCCTTTACATGTGAACTGTGGTAAACCACAATTGATTTGAACAGTAGAGCTCTATAAATTCTTTTCATTCCTCGTTAACGACGCTATAATTGGTTTGTCATTTTCAGATCTTTTGATAGAAAATATGTTTTTTCAAAAAAAAAAAAAAAAAAAAAAAAAAAAAAAAAAAAAATAGATAATATGCATGTGCTAATTGTCTCTTTTGGCTTATCTAAGAATTTACAGAGTAGACTAAGTTAAAACTACTCTCGCAAATAGACAAATGTTTATCTTTACAGTATACAAATTTAGGAATAATCCAAGTCAAAGACCATGGCAAGTGTTGGTGATCAGAAGTGTATTTCTGTCACGAATAAGAACAAAATAAAAACAAAAACAAAAACGAAGAAGAAACAAGATTAATTCCATACACATAAACTTCGTCTTGTACATACAGTGTATTTGTATGTAACATCAATAGAGCACCAAAATACCACTATAAAAGCAGTACGTTGCAACTTTGATTTTTTTGGAAAAATCTGTCCCTGTAAAAGCTATAACCCTAATGTCGTGTCTTCTTTTTCCCATGGAATGTACCGAAAAGTGTTTTTTAGTCAAGGATCCTGATATTGTAGATCTCTTACAGCAATACAACAAAAACATTTCAAATGGGGTAACTTGAAAAATATAACGTCCTGAAAAATGTTTCCCGAACGGTATAAAAAATGAACTTTCCTGAATTCAAACCTTCTTTTAGCTATGACATGTACCAAGAAGTGGTTTTCAGTCAAGGGTCCATGTACTATATATATGTTACATCAATACAACACCAAAATACCACTCTAAATGTTGTACGTTGCAATTTTGAAATTTTTCGAAAAATCTGTCCCAAACGAATTAAAAAAGATAGTCCTTATTTCGAGTCTGCTGTTACCCATGAAATGTACCGAAAAGTGTTCTAGTCAAAGATGCTGATATTGTTGGTATGTAACAGCAACATAACACAAAAACACCAATTTAATGGGATTAACTTGAAAAACATAATTCTCTGAAAAAATGTATTTCAAACAGTGTAAAAAATTAATTTACCCTCTTTCAAATCTTCTTTTAGCTATTGCATGTACCAAAAAGGGGGTTTGTCAGTCAAGGAGCCTTATATTGTATGTATGTAAATTAAATACAACACCAAAATACCACTCGAAATGTAGTACGTTGAAAATTGGAATTTTTATGCTCCCGATAGGGAGGCATCATAAATTTGACTTGTCCGTCCGTCCGTCTGTCCGTCTGTCTGTCCGTCCGTCTGTCCGTCATTCCGCCCAAAAACTTTAACGTTGGCCATAACTTCCTTATTACTTAACATATTCGCTTCATACTTTACCACAACATTCCTTGGTACATTACCTTTCTGTAGGCACATACTTTGGTGACCTTGACCCCTGGATGACCTTGACCTTGAACATAGATTGGCCATAATTTAAAATCAAAGCGTTGTCGGGGGCATTGTCATCTTACAGTGACAGCTCTTGTTTCTAGAAAAATCTGTCACAAACGGTGTAAAAACTGGAGTCCTTATTTCAAGTCTTCTTTTTCCCATGGAATGTACCGAAAAGTGTTTTTAGTCCATGGCCCTGATATTGTGTATATGTTACAGCAATACAACACAAAAACACCATATTAAAGAGAGCACTTAGACAAATATAATTTTCTAAAAACATATTCCTAAAACGGTGTAAAAAGTGAATTTTCCTTATTTCAAATCTTCTTTTAGCCATGCCATGTCCAAAGAAGTGCTTTTTCAGTCAATGGTTCTTATATTGTATGTATGTATGTATTGTATGCATCAATACAACATCAAAATACCAATGTAAAAAAAGATCATTGAAAATTTGGAATTTTAGGAAAGATTTGTCCCAAACTTTGTAAAAAGAATGGTGCTTATTTCGAGTCTTCTTTGCTCATTTCACTTACAAAAAAGTGTTTTTTCAGTTAACGGTCTTTATATTGTATGTATATGCATGTAACATCAGGAGAACACCAAACTACCCTTCTAAAGGTAGTATGTTGAAAAATTGGAATTTTTTGAAAAATCTGTCCCAAACGGTGTAAAAAGAATGGTGCCTATTTCAAGTCTTCTTTACCAATTTCACTTACAATTTTTTTTTTTCAGTTAATGGTCTTTATATTGTATGTATATGTATGTAACATCAGGAGAACACCAAACTACCATTCTAAAGGTAGTATGTTGAATTTTTTTTTTTGAAAAATCTGTCCAAAACGGTAACAAAAACTATAGTCCTTATTTCGAATTTTCTCTTACACATGGAATATAGCGAAAAGCTTTTTTTTGTATTCAAGGGTCCTTACATTGTATGTTATTAACACAACACCAACATACAATTCCAAAGGAAGTACGTTGAAAAATTGATATTTTTAGAGAAATATGCCCTAAACGGTGTAAAAGATGGTCCTTGTTTCGAATCTTCTTTTACACTTGGCATGTACCAAAAGAGTGATTTTTTTTGTCAAGAGTCTTTACATTGTATGTAAGTAAGTAAATTACTTATTAAAGTGACATGTGTATACATTACAAAGACAATTTGCCAATTGATAATAAATAACACCCGGCCCAATGGGCCTATAAGTCACTATTAAACTAGTGTATTTGATAGTCAATAATGGTGAGACAACATACCCGAGTGGTTTTCCGTATTCTACAGTAAATGTATGAAAGGTGTCTTGTATTGCAATAGGATTATTCCCTTTTTATACCCCCACCTACGAAGTAGAGGGGGTATATTGGTTTCGCCATGTCTGTCTGTCCATCCGTCCGTCCGTAGACTTTTCGTGCTCTAGACCTAGGATCATGTTACTTTACAAATTTGTCGTCCATGAACCAAGGAGGTTCCCTGTTGTTTTTGGGTCACAAAAGTCAAAGATCAAGGTCTTAATTGGACTTTGTTCAGAATCCGTTTCTGTGGTCTAAGTAAAGAACCTGTTGACCTAGGATCTTGTTACTTACACACTTGTCGTCCATAAACCAAGGAGATGCCCTATTGGTTTTGGGTTACGATGGTCAAAGGTTCCCGTTCTCTAAGTCAAGAACCGGTTGACATAGGATCATGAACATTTACACAGTTGTTGCCCATGACCCAAGGAGGTGCTCTATTGTTTTGGGTCACGATGGTCAAATGTCAAGGCCACAATTAGACTTTGTTTAAAACAAGTTTCCGTGCTCTAAGTCAAGATCACTTTGGGACATCAAAAATGGGCTTCATTACAAAAAAACCCCTTCTCAGACTCAATTGCCTGTTGGTCAAAATTCAAAATTGATTTGATGCCCTGTTTTCTTTTTGAATTTTGAACGCCGTTGGTTCGAAACCAGTCCGGAACATTTCTTCAGGATCACTTTAGTTAACAAACAAAAAATCTTAGAATGATTACTCAATCTAATACATGTATAGTCGACCAAAATTAACTGAGGACAACTTGATTTTAGTGGGCAATGACCATTATTTGTTGAGTGTCTCATGAAAACACTGCCGATGTGAGTCATTACATATATGTCCCGGGTTAATTTGTAGGTGGACTATACTGTGTTTGACCAATTATTCATCTTAGATCATTATTGTTTAACCCTTTCCCAAACGACAAAATTTTAGGGTGATCCACTTCAAAAACTGCCATAATTGACAAAATGGGTGTTGAAAAAGATTGGATTTGCGCACAAAATAGCACAGAAAATATTGAGACAAAAGGAGAAACTGCTGATTATCAGCAGTTTCTTCTTTTGTCTCAATGTTTTCCCAAGTCTGTTCTATAAGGGACGTAAAAACCAGGTCTTGTTTGGGAAAGGGTTAAGGATTTGATATTTTGAAGATACTGGATTCTACGCGATGTATTTTTGAAACGGGGTTTCCACATTGATTATCAGGGAGTGAGTTCATTTCGCAACTCGGATTCGAGTCGACGACAAGTAACCAGGGTTCCATCCGAACAGCCTCAGGTTAGACGCTAGTGATATCCAGCTACTTAGAAAAACAGTTGCCCGAACGAGTTTTATCTTTTCCAGCATATGTATCACTGACACTCGATATTATGATCACCTATTTACATACTGATCAATAATCATGATCAAATACAATGCTAATTTTAAGATTGAGCAACAATGATCTGTATTTATCATGTTTAAGTGACCTGTTCTTGAGTATTGTCTTAAGAAGTAATAGATCTAAAACATTGACAATGGTACCTCGATGATCAGGTGAATATACAGACAGGGACATTGAAATTTTCACATGTTCAGTGATAAAGATGTGAAGATTTCAAATTGAGAATTGAAAATCAATTGCCATTGACCCAACGGCACGATCCAATTTCTTCTTTGTGTGCACATCCGTAGATGTATGGATGCTGAGGTAGTGCTGGTATGAGGAATCCATGGTTAGGTGCTCCAATATGTCTGGTATTTTGTTCCGCGAAAAATATGTATTGAATTTGATTGTTTTATAACCATAACCAGGGAAAAAGACCACTGCCGTTGATTGTAGGTTCTAAACACGAATTAAACACAAAGAGCTGACACGAATAAAAATCAAAGTACTTGGAGCACTGTAATTAGACGTCTATGATTAATTGAGTAGAATTGTAAATAAATAATAGGCGTTTCATTACTTCATTTCTTTAAATTTGTGTCGAGATCGAGTCTGAATCACTGCGGTCCTTTTTACCCTAACGTTTGTGAAGATAAAAGTCACAAGAAATAATAAAAAATGTAATGTCTAAGTATAATTCGAACCCACGACGTACCAGATATTGACATGTGTAAAGAGTACAGGATGAATGTTCTTCCGAGTGAGCTTTCACGTCTTTCATTTACGTTGCGCGTTGGCTTTCATTTTTTTTAAAAAATGTTTGTTCTCATCCCTTATTAAATCAACGAAAGGTGAAACTGACGATAAAAACATGGTCACATCGAATCAAGAAGACGACATTGGTAATCAAATGGCATTAATTGAATTGGGCTAACATTAATAGTGCTTGTTCATAGAGACAAATCAGTTGTCTTGAAACCGCCACATCAAATCAATTTGATTTTTGTATAAGAGGGGTTTGTATTGACAAAGCCCATTTTGTATGTCCGAAACCGGTGTTATAGAATTAGCAGAGATTAAACGTCTAATAAAAAAGAAGAAAAAAAACCAAACAAAAAAAACATGAAAAATTCATCTTTCATGTACAATCCCGCTCAATCAATCAGAGACGTCCAAAATCATATAGCGCTCTTGAGCAACACTTTGATTTTTCAATGTTTAACTTTGATGCTAAAACCTAATATTGTTTGTGGCAGGTCTTAAGCTTTAGGGAATTTCAAGAACAATCTCTGGCTTTCTTCAAAATCTTTATTTGTCACATTAATCAATTCCCATGCCATTCCTCTTTTTCACTCCCTGATATAGAAAGTCTTTGGTAAAACAAAATGTGTTGGTTAAACACAAGTGCCCCCGAAATGGCCATTTTTGTAAAATATTAAATTTTCGTAGAGTACAGGGTTGATAAGGGTTAACAGATGACCTTGTGGAAGCTTTTAAAAACATCGTGGCTTGTGACAAGCATTTTTTTCATTTTCCACTATGTTTATACTACCAAAAAGCCCAAACATTTTAAAGTTGAAGTTGTCGTCTGCAGCATATTTGCATTCGAACTAGTCTAGAATTTTGCCATCTGGAAATAGGTTAAGCAAAAAGAATAAAATAGTGAAAGTCAGCATTTTTATCCTTTGTTTCAATATTGTCTGTGCTACATCATAAAAAATTATTTTCTTTTAATGGTACAATGTACGTTTTTTCCTTCTGCTGTGGTTTTCAAATTGGACCACCCCAAAATTTTGTCGTTTTGGGGGAAAAAAGCTGCTGGTCAATCCAGCTGATTCAATTTCTGGTTATTCATCATATGAACCTGGATCTTGATAAAGATTAGCCACTTTCAGGGAAAAGGGTCACTAAGGCCTTTAATTGAGACATATATGGTCCAGACCAGCCTTTGTATATATGCAATCGAATCCAGAACCATGTCGTTCTCTTTAGATTTTGCATAACTTGCAGCAATCGTAAGACAACAACATGGATTCCAATCCACCTTGTCTTAGGCACATGCTGATCTCAAAACATGGTTTACTCTAATCCGTTCTCATAAATGACACTTTTTGACTCCCCACAAGATAATGCTTTTTGGAAAATATCATGGAAAAGTAAGAAATTGCATGTGACAAACACTTTCATCCTTGTAACAAGTAATTTCTTACTTGTGGTAAGCTATTTCTTCATATCCATTCATGTTTTTTTAAAAAGAATCCCGTAAACTAATATCCATTTGAAACTGCCTTTTGCATCAGCATTGAAATTGAACCAGTGTAAATTTTTGCCGTCTGGTTATGGATAAATGCTATCAGGGATATTTTTCGGCTCATATGTGTTCAATAATGTCACAAGCAATAAGTGGCGGATTCAAATCCTTTTCAAACACTGTTGTCAAAGTTTTACACGGCGGTTTGTCGGAGTGCAGCGACGGTTTTGTGTTAAGTTTCAGCAGTCTCTCACTATACACTTTGCCTTGACCCTGCATTGTAAAGGTCATCTTGCGTGATTTTGATTTGTTTCCATGGTGATGACACTTCTCTGTTTCTAGTAATTGACCTTGACCTTTGACCTCTGTGGAAAGGTTATCTGTAATTTGTCAATGTATACATATAAGTAACGATGTTGAAAAGGGGGCTACTGGCAATTGAGACAATCCAATCAAGATACAGCATATACAGTCGGCACTCGTTGTGTCGAAGTCAGAGGGGTCCTTAAATAGTTCGACATTGCCGGAGTTCGACTCATCCGAGTTTCACCAGATTCAATACAAATGATATTTGGCCATTTTGTTGCCCGCCAAGTGCGTTCATAATTGAAATTTAGTAGGAAAAGGAAAACGAGCAACTTTGTCCATTTCCTACTAAATTCCAATGGTTATTTTCATTTCGTTTTTTTGTTTAAACTTTTTGATGTCACTTGGTGAAGACAGAAACAAAATTCACTTAGACTTAAGCGGGAATTCTATTTATCCGATGTCGACATAACGAGTGTCGACTGTAACTGATTTTAATATGAGAATGAATGTTGGTTTGAAGGCTAATCTTGCTTCGTGCATGTCTCAAACACCACGAGCTCCCACTTTACATATCACAGCTTAAAAGATAATCCCCTTTATCCATATATAGAAGAAAGTTTTAATCTTTTAAAGTTATAGATTTTGACAACTAATGAAAAGGGTATTTAAAAAAGAGGGAAAATCGATGTTTTCCTGATTTATCAAAACAAAGGAATGATTCAAACCAATCAAGTCATATTTTTTTATTTATCGTAAAGGTTTCACGATAATTTTTAATGTAATACAGCTGTAGATTTCATCATATAAGAAAATAAATGTTAAAGTATCTAGGGTTGATTAACGGTTTTGAGGTCGTTAACATTCGCAGAGGCCCCCAAAAATAAAATAAAACAAGAGCCGTCAGAGACGGACAATGCTCCCCGAATAAGGCATTGTCACAATAAATTTATGCCATGCAGAGCTAATATAAAGCTAACAAATGTTAAGCCCCCTTTTTCCATGACATATTTTGTATACGCAAATTTTAAATAGTTTATTGTCAAGGGCATCTGATTTGCTACTCAAATATGAAATTTCATCAAATTCTGACCATTAGACTAGGAGAAATTAGAGAAAAACTATATTTAACCCTAAGTCCCCTTTTCCCATGACGAGGCCTCAAATCCAAAAACCGGGAAAAGTACATCGGCATTTTGTCATAGGGAGTTCACATAGTAAGTTTCATTTGATTTGGCCCAAGGGTTATGGAGAAATCGCTTCGGACGGACGGACGGACGGACGGACGGACGGACGGACGGAATGACGGACGGACGGACGGACGGACGGACGGACGGACGGACGGACAGACGAAGCGGCGACTATATGCTCTCCCTTCGGGGAGCATAAAAAGACATGAACTCCCAAGTGCGCAGCATTTTAGTATATATTTTGCAAGCCTCTTCGAATATAAAGGGGCAGAATATACGCAAATTGACGCTATTATTGCATAACATTCTTATGATGAATCGGTACGAAACGACACAAAAATCTAGTACAAATGACGAAATTAGGCGAAAAAATATGTATCAACCGATACAGTCCAAAAAGGTATCGATTTTCCTGGTATTTGGTCCGGAAATCAACAAGGTATCAAAGCCGACGTTTAGGAAATTCATTAGAGGAAATAGAAATGACAAAATAGGCTTTATTTTTAGTTTTCTGAATCATTCCACACAGATCAGCTATCGATGATATTTATAAAGCCGGGTGCCGTAATCGGCACGTGAAGTTCCTGAATTATATACATATTTTCATATTTTGCTGCCCGGTTTTGACAGTGTGTTAATGCATGCCTTTTGCTACCCAGAAACACACACATATATATGCAACAAATATTAAGTCCTTGTGGTAACAATTTCGAACAAGTCAATGGCAAAGTAATAACCTTTGCATTATACTTTGTTGACATGTAACTAAATGAGTAAGTCATCAAAATGTTCAAAAGTAAAGTATTCGTATTCATACCTAGTGTGAGTACTTTACCGGAACCGGAGTCGTAAAAGTCACAAGTAGTAATAATGTACCTTCATGTCCCATTTCAATTTGCATTAATTTATCTTCTAAAACTCAAATCTTTTAATATCTTTTACATTAAAATATGTTAGTAAGTACAACTTCATGTATATAACTAACACCAGAACTGACAAACAATACCAAAGATACAGTACTTGATTCCATGCTACCACATGCTTTTGTCTATTTCTTGATACAATGTTTAAATCAGATAAACGTAAGGATTTCGCCGGGAATGAAATGGTACCTAAATGTTAATACTATTGTTGACAATAGATTAAAGCAATGACGTTCATGTATATATTTTTCTAAAATGTTCTGTACTTAGAAATATAAAACTCATTTAAAATGACCCAAGACTAAAATTCTCCAATTATCATGTAGCTTTTTTCTTGTGGATTAAGTAACTTTGAGTCATTTTGCTTTAACGTTTTAATGAAATAATAAATCTGTAAGGTGTCGTTAGAGAATGATATGTTTTTTTTTTCGTAAAGTCTGGATTGCATTGCCTATTTCTAATTAAAATATATTTCAATCTTATACACTCGCTATTGTATTTCTGAACATTAATTGAATGTCATATTAAGAAAATGGAACACATGAGTACTACAAATTGGTAGGGAAGGTTTGTGAATATATGTATACAGACACAAGACAAAAAAAGTCGATTCAGTGCATGGTGTAAAAATAGAAAATAGACGAAGAGGATTTTCAAATTCGAGCTTTGCCATTCGAAAAAATCGCTTTGAATATTTGCACAAATGCTTGTAAAATATACGCCATTGACGGTAGTCTATTTTTAATATGATTCCTCAAAATAATAATAATTGAATAGTTAAACAAGAGCAGCAATAACAACAAATTCCAGATAATTCAGCATTTTCTCAACTCATCAACCCATTGCCTTTTGAGAAAATGTTATAGCATGAAGAGGACGACTCGATGGGAATAGAAGTTTAAGTAAAACGATGTTCAACTAAAAAAAGAGAGAATATCCAAGTCGTTCAAACAAATATCAAAATACTGTCGGTCCAAAGACGAAAACAATTTCTAAAATTTTAATCTTTTTTTTAAAAAAGAGATTTGACTACAAACGCCTTCAAAAATATATTACATAATAAAAAATATTCAAAAATATGTTATATTTTATAATCGTGATAACCGATTCATTTTCCTGTATCTGTTCCATTTTTCTGCTAAAATTAATTACAGTTAATTTTCTTGCCAAGTAGTAACAGTCTAGTCATGTAACTTACTAACCAAATCGTTTTTAATTTAAAATAAATTCACAAAGATGTATTAAAATATAGTTCAAATAAGATGTTTGTTTTCATTTCTACAATCGAAATGGCATTTTCGAATGGCATTGCTTGACATATGGTATGGGATTGTGCATTTGAGATATTATGAAATGTTCTACACGAGAATCAGGAAGAGGGTATGTAACTAAAGGTCAAGGAAAGGGTGTGTCTTTCTTATACTGACCAAAAAATGGATCATGCAAAAGAAAAGCTTTCGTGAATGTTGTCTACGACAACAAAGCACTTGTAATTTCCCTGTTCTTGGAGTCCTCTGAAACATGGAATAACATACAATGACAAACATAATAAGGCACATGTATACACACATTTTGCGTTTTTATTAAAGTAGCAAAATTTACATACATACATGTATATGTGAATGTTAACAAAGCAATTGTAATTTTCCATACACCAATACTTTTCATTGACAAAAAGAGAACAGCATATTCCTTTCAATCAATTTATTTTCGCCATACATCAAATTAATTATCACATACTTTTTTTCTTTTTTTTCAATTTAAAAATGAACATATATATATAAATCCGTTTTAGTGACAACATACATTATATATATTTTTTAGAATTCTTATACTGATATTTCGTTTATTAATGTATTACATGTATATTTGACATAGAACGAACAAACATAGAATATAATTGGACCAGGATCTGGGAAAACGTCCCTTAGAGCATTTAAGACAGCCAGGTCGCAAGATCAGGCTGAGCCTAGATACAGTCTAAATGCTACAAGGGACGTTTTCTGGCTCAATTGTTAATTATGTTAGTCAGAAATTACAACATATCTGAGCAAAGTGCATGCAAATCATTGCTAAAAAGTTAAAATGTTAGTATACGTGGTCACATTGTTAGTAAGAAGTATAAAACATGTATTATTGATATATTATACATGCTAACAATTCGTTTAGTCATTCTGTTAGTACATGTTATATCAAACACACAGAGCTTAAAGCAAATGGCATGCAATTGTCCTTCACAAGGTTTTTGTTAATTAAAAAATTTCATCTTTCTATGAAATGAAATATTTAAGAAATGAAATGCCCAGAGAATCTAATTTAATTAAAGCATATTTGAAGTATTTACGAGTTCAGATTTAGGAATTCTAGTCGAAGGAACCTACCCCTCTAAAGAGCTCTTTAAATTTGTATGCATGCGTATTGTTATAGAAACAAATAGTGTCTACTGTAGCCTATCGAATACAAGAAATTGTATGAAAAGAAAGATAGATTACCAATATTATATCGTACCTGTAAAAACAGTTTACTGATTCAGTTTATGTAAATTAAGATTTGAAAATCAATAAAAGTTCTAATAGTGGCCAGAACTTAGATCGCCTTCCCCTCGGACAATGGACATGTACACACAACATACATTCTTACCCGGATTATTTATATTGTTTAAAATAGAAATGTCGTTATGACATGGTTTGTGTATACCATCGCCTGTTGACATATAGGATTTAATGGTGGTGTCGTTCATCAGAGGAAAGGATTCTGGTAACACATTTGCCCTGTAAAAATCAATATAAACCGTTGCCTGCAATGAAATGTCACCATCAATCCCCGGTATAGTATTATATTTTATATAAGCCCAAGTTTCGACGCCACTTGTAGAAATTGAGTTGGATATTTTTTAAAATGAAGATTCCTTGAAAGCATACATAGGAAACAAAAGAATGTTTTTATGCTGTAACATTTTGTTCTTTGGGGAGAGTTAAAAAGGCTATGACCAATTAGGTCTTTGTTGCTTCTAATTTTTAATTCTCCCAAATTAATAACAGGCATGTTATATATATCTGCAAAAAAACTGTTTCACTGTGACGTACATATAAAGCAGATTTTGTCCAAAATAAACAGCGATGATTTTTGTATTCTATTATTTTTTGCAACAGTTTTTTTTCCAGATTGAAAGTTAAAATTGCTTCCCCGACAAACCTTCCGTTTTCCACACACGCCCCTGTCAATTTGACCGCGAAGGAATTTGAAGGACCACAGTACACACCGCCAAATGAATCGCTGTCTTCTTCGTCTTCCGGTTCAAAATTATGGCGAATTGTTGACGATCGGGGATTGAAACGACGCCTACAATATGATACAATGGCGACTTACAGAGTATTGGAAAATAAGGAAAGCGATACAAAATGATTTCAGGATGGGCTTTATGTATTTCTGCATTCTGCGGTGAACTGAGATTCGTCCTTTTTAAGACAACAATGAACATATACAAGTAACTGAATATAGAAAAGGGTAGATACAGACTTTCTGGCCACATCGGACACATCGGACAAAAAATAATATTCCAATTGACAAATCAATCAATCCTTCAATGAACAAATTCGTCCGCGTACAGTTGGCAATGGTAGATCGTTACGGATATATTGAATTTCGGTTAAGATATCTAGAGATCGTGCAAAGTATGTATTATCTGCCATTCATTTCTACCATCAAATTTTTATCAGTTCACCGCATCATATTTTATTTCTATTCTAAATGCGACACATTCGCACACTTACCCGGCCTCGTCCGCACTGTCTGTATATGATACGTCTGTACACGTCGACGTTATGGATTTATTCCCCTTGAGTCTCACGTGAAGTTTGTTTACCAAAGATTTACCGACGGACCATGACGTCGAGTCATAACTGGCGTCTGATAAAATTGATCCATTCTCACCATCTGTAGATACTGAAAAAAAAAAAAAAAAAATAAAAGAGACTTAGGATATCTCTGGAACACATTTAGGCCTACGTCTTGATAAGAATTATTCAAACGTGAACGGATTTCAAGACAAATAAGTAGTTTGTTATGGCAACAGCTGCTATTTTACCGGTAGAAAATTTACCTGGTGATGTGTCAAAAAGTCTTACTTCGATAACATTCTTGTGTATTGGACTTTAAAAATCACAGATTTACTAAAGATTTACTGAACATGTTGTTACAAGATTTTGTTAATAGCATTGTATGCTTTATATTAGACATCACGGCTATATGTATAATAAAAATACTGATTAAATCATTTCTTGTAAGACCATATTTTACACGTACCTGTAGAAAATTTACTTGGTGATGTATCAGCAAGTCTTAGTTCGATAACTTTCTTATGTATTGGACTTTTACCGATTACTGTTATACCTTCTTCGGCAGTACAATCATCACCTAGCTGTTCGACAAGGCTCTGTAAAACCCGCATTTTCTGTAACATATCGCAAAACAGCAGCACTGATTTACACCGTTCACAAAACAAAACTTGTTTTTGACGCCCAAAGTGGAGCAGTATTTTATCCCCCCCCCCCATATTTTCAGTGTAAATATGAAAACGCTATATTTACAAACAAATATTAGTCGTTGCAGCAGCTCATGAGTTGAGAAGAAAAAATCAAATGGGGAAACGTAAAAATAGAATAAGACAAAAAGTTGTACGATAGTGATTTCTGCTACCCCCTCCCTCAAGGGTATTCCGGTATTTATAGATCTAGACCTGTTCTAGTTTCAGTTACATACAATGTAATTATGGAACAATGGAGACTAGTCAGTGTGTTGTTCAGTGTCAGAAGAAATATCCTACCTCTGCTATGACATTTCTATATTTCATATTTTCTGCCTGAAGTTCATCATTTTTCTTCTGTAAGTCTATGTGTTCGTCATCTTCAGTACTATGCTGTTTCTTTGGTTTCTGGAGTTTGGCTCGAATTCTTCTTTCTTCACCAGTAGGATCTCGCTTCAACTCTATAATCTGTGGAATTGAGATGAGTTGGGTTTTGGAAAAGGATCCCTTAAGCATTTTGAGCTCAACATGGTTCCCGATCGGTCTGCGTATACACATTTCTTTAATCGTTTAAGAGGAGCTGCGCATATGAAATATGTGAACACACGGTTGTATCCACGGACAGGGTGATCCTGATATATTTGCTTTCAAAATTTTATTTTCGTCGATATAGTTCTACATAAAATCTATATCTCAATCGGTAAAAAATAAACAATGAGCTTACCTTTGGAACAAACACCAAGCAAAGAGTAATGGTTGTACAGAATATAATAAAGAAGCTGATAATGACGAAAGATGACGTCGGTTGATCATTGATGACGAAAGATACGGCAGCTCCGCACACACACATAATAACGACGTTGTACACACTCATACCGATATATTTGGAGTCATTCAGGGCCGGAATACTGACTTGACGCGTCTCCCATGCTAGAAAGCACCCGAAAACCTGAAGGATAACATATATCATTAGACAAAGAAATTACGGAATCCCAAGCTACATAATTTTGGACTGCTTCAATAAGGCATTACGGTAAATTTCCAAAATTTTCGATGGCTCAAAAGTTCGTACGCCCTTTAAGTTTAAAAAATGGTCTCTTATATATGCAAACTTTCGATTAAAAACATTTGGACAAAAAGCAATAACATGTTTTCCATAATTTCGTGAAACTGGTGGTCTTGAATTGGTATAATTCTCCAGAAAATCATAGGAATTTGTATTAAAACTTGTGCCGATAATTTATCTCCAATAACCGAATTCCAGTACAATCTGTTAATATCAAACCTCTGTAAAGCGGAAATATTATTAGACATGATAACGACTACCTGCGTGACTAACTGCAATCTAATTGATTGCCAAAGTAGAAAAGTGTATGTTGTATCTAAAAACTATAAAGGAAGATTCGATGCAGAAGCTGCTTGATATCACTATTTTCTAATTTTCTCTCAATGTTTTCTCTGTTACACCTTGTTACACTACTGCTATGCCATATTACCTAATTATCATTCTAGCTACGAAATGCTTTTTAACGTGACTGCTAAATGCAAAATCCAAAAATAATTTTGAAAAAAGAAATTATAATGAATAAACTACCGAATTAAAAATAACATACAAATTTCCCAAAATAAACACATACCAACAACAATCCTTTATAAACGTAGATTAGGCCCAACCAAATTGTCATACGGTCACTTTTACATGACTCCACAACAGGAATGATATTTAGGTCACCTTCGAGCTGTAAAAATAAATAAATACATCACATTTCAAATGACATCAATTAAGCAGAAGATCCGTGATAAATATTCGCGTGATGTCGGCATTTTTTGAGAGACAAAAAATTAATTCGGCAGTTAAAAGCGCGGAATTTTCCTCTTTATAACTTTTACGTATCTATATCGGTTACCACCGAACGTTTACGGTGTAACCAGAATATTTCCTATGTCATATGAATCTCAATTGGCCTAATTGCGGGTGGTCTACCTTAATCTTAATGAGGTCGTTTCTTTTTTCCCCAACAACTTAAAAACGATTTTGTGAATGGTGGTTGCATTTCTATGAAGAAAAGATCCAGAAATGGTTGAACTTTAGTAAAATAGCACATGCAAGTATTATAATCATATCATATTTTGGTAAGACTCGAAAAAAGATAATTCTGAAATCAATACCAGATACATAAGGACGTATGATTATTTTAATAACGTACGAATGCATAGTTGCTAAAGGGCAAATGTCTTTCTTGTCAATAGGTTCCATTTGCTTTCAAGGAAATACCGAAATTGGATGTTGAGAGTTAATGGTTCATGTGAGATACCAGATGCCGAGACCAAGGATGTGGGATCTTGAATAAGTCACAATTACATGGTCTTGTATTTACCAGGAGGCATAAATAACAATTAATAACTATATCAGAAAATTTCTAGTTAACACTTTACTTAAAAATATATGATTTTGACGTTCCTGATTGAATATGCTTTGAAAGAATAGAAAAGACAAAAAATATCGTAAAGAACGTTTCGTCGTTGTAAATGCAAATCCTCTTATCTCGTTTTTGGAAAAAGTTCAAGGGGAATGAATAAAGTGTAATAACTATCCCGAAACTGAAATGTTTTACTTGAAATTTGGACATATTATTTACAATGAATGTGTCATTAATACTGATCAGTTAAAATCTCTCAAAACCTTCAAGAATCATCTTAACTTGACACACAGGGGCTTACTTTGAAAATCGCAAAAAATTACATACGAGGTTTTGCATTTACACCGATGCTTTATAAAAAAAGGGATACACTACCACAGTTGTTAGATTTTTAGCCGCCGTCTGTAATGGGTCTAATATTTGCCAGGAGGAGAGGATTCCGGCATCAATTATCAACAAAACAGACACCAACAGAAACAGTTTGTAGTCTTTTATAACCTGCAACAAAATACAGTTTATTTTCCATTTAATTAGTATAGCATGGTTTCCATCCTTCGTTTCTTTTTTTTTTGCTATTTATACGTCTCCTCCAGTCTAGGGAATGGGAAAAAACACTCTTCTCCAGAAATACTTCCCAAAACATTACACAGGTCACATGAGCTATTTTGAAGACTTGGTACCGTCTTCTTAAAAGAAACAGGACTATCTTGTCAAAATGACGCACCATCAACACGTTTGATCCCTTCCCAAACAAGACCCGATTTTGACGTCCACAATAGACACGACTTACAGGAACATTGAGACAAAAGAAGAAAATGCTGGTGATCAGCATTTACTCCTTTTGCCTCAGCATTTTCTGTGCTATACTATACAAAAACCAAACCTTTATGAAAGCTAATTCTGACCCTTCATCATCTTTTTTTTATTTTCTGTCGTTAGGGAAAGGGTAAGTATTGGGTAGAACTACAGATAAGATATTACTGTATTGGGGGTAATCAAGTTGATTTCTCCTGGCTTAATTTGTCATTACCGAACAATACATATAAAACAAACTTTTCAGGAATACAAAATAACACCTAAAACAAACGCCTAACGCCTCTCTAGGGAAAGTAAACATTAAATCACATGAAGAAAACAATACTGTTTAATGACATCGGATTATTTCCAAGGAAATTTTCACGATCGCTACCCATAGGGAACGTTTTGAAAACAGCTAAATGAAGATAGATAGCCATTAGAGACAATTTCTGTGTCTCAGGTTATTGTTATATTTAAATGATTGAAATGTTTGAAGACAAAGGACGATAGATAAATGGTGAGATCGGAGTTTTTTTTTAATTCGTGCAACGCTGTTTAATTTAACTAAATGTAGATCTATATCAAGATTCCAACAATGGAATACATGTCTCTGCAATTATCTTTTTTTCTTATCTGTTTGAATTTTCCCGTCGCAAGTTTGCTCTCATTTTAAAGATTTGTGACATAGTTTCTTTTGACCCAAGAGTTCTTTCTTGTTTTTTGTAATCAATGATATCTTGGCTCGTATTCACAAATTCCAACAGTTAAAATTTACATGTGTAACACAAGTAAAATTACATTCGTTTGGGGTCGATACTCATAACACTTCACAATGCAAATTTCGCGAAAAAATGTGTTTTTAGAAAAAAACATTTTTCATGTTTCGGTTCTTAAAAATATGTACAGAATTTTTAAATATGTGCCACGATATCGTAACCAGGATTTTAGTAACATTGACTCACACAAGTATAGGTCCCGATAAATTACCTGGAGGAGCAGCCCTAGTTACAGATGCTCTGCCAGGTCATTTATAGGGACCTAAAACTGACAAATTGTTTATATTACCTTTTTGTGTAGTTTGATGTTTGTAAATATCGAATGGACCCTCCAAGTTTTACTAAACATGGCACCAAAAGCAAGCGTAAATCCTACAGACAGGACCCAGGCTCTAGACTGGATACACAGAAGGACACAGTTAAAGTGACATTTTACATTTATTTCATTTTTTAAAAGTATGTCTTGATGCAAAAATCGTTTATTCTAATGCGTAGAAATGTCATCAGTTTTTGAAGTTGATATTTATAAGCGAAAAATACGCCTTTAAAGTTGAGACAGAAACGATATATTCTTTATAAATATAAACTGTTGTCCACAACAATTTGTTTCATTTTAGCACAAAAATGTATATTTCTCGTAAACAGTTCAATATTTTGACCTGAAATTTATTAGAATTTTCATAAGAAAACATGCTCTTTCAGATAGAGTAAAAGTAAAATTTATGTTAAAATAATTGTGAAATGTCACTTTAAGGTATACCATCGATCATTAGATACCAAACATTTCGTGAAACTCCGGGCACCAAACGTGATAATGGTTATTGACGATGATAATTTGACAATCCTGATACCCTCGTAAATTTCTGGTCTTCATTCGTGGCAACGGAAATTGGCGTCAATTTCCATTGCCATGGATGACACCCAAAGATGCACAAAGTGTTTGGTAGATTGTAATGGATGGAATACACTAAATGTGACGATATCTCATATGATAAAGAATTTGTGACCTGTCACGCTAAAAGGGACCTTATCCGAACTCCAAAAATCCAAATTTTGACAGACTTGTCAGACCCAGCACAGGTCAATCAGATCACATATGCGAAAAATGAACATATAGTAAGATAGGGAAAACATTCTGGATTTAGAAACTGCGAACTGCGCAGACCGACTAGGGTCGATATTTTTCACACATCCGATAAGGTCCTTTTTTGTGTGACGGGTCACATTTAATAGAACATATTGACAGTTTTAGGAGCATATTTTGTAACTCATCATGCACGGCCAATGTCGAACAAGATACTTTAGTGGTCGTTCTAGTTTTTGGACCAATGGAATTGCAGTATATTTGAAAATTGCGGCGTTATATTTCACATAAACACACTGCCGGTCGGGGCTATACATAGCCACGCCCCCGTTTCCTGTACAGTTATCAAAAATGATGTAATCTTTGGGAAAATGATGTAATTTTTGGGAAAATGATATAATTCAAGTAAGATACGCTCAATAGTAGCTTCGGTCGGAGGCGTGGTTTGAAGAATGACAGTAGAAGCGTATGTTTTAATTGGTTGACGAACACTAAGTCAGATAGAGTCTGTATAGTAGATTCTACGCGACATAAACGTTCAAAGGCTGTGCCTTTTGAACGTTTATATCGCGTAGAATATACTATACAGCCTCTATCTAATACTTAAGGCTCTAAAAGAAACCCTTTGTACTCTATCGACTCGTTAAATATTTCAGAAGCATTTTAAAAGTATATATCGTCGGTGTAAATGCAAAACCTCGTATGTCGATTCTTGCCATTTTCAAAGTACAAACTTGTGTGTCCAGTTTGGACAATTCTCGCAGGTATTGAGATATTTTTACAGATCAGTATTAATGACACATTATTTGTGAACAATATATCCAAATTTCAAGTAAAACATTTAAGTTTCAGAAAAGTAATTATACCTTTTCCCCTCGCCTTTAAAGATTTCCAAAAACGAGATACGAGATTTGCATTTACAACGACGATATGTACAATATAGTTTTCATTCATATCAATTAATCCGTGTTCTAGATTTGTCAATGTCTAAATTATTTTGTCATTTCACATGAAGTAAACATACTTACTGTACATATTTGTCCGAGATACTTTATAGGCACTATCCCACCATCGGTCCCGAGTAAAACAACACTGAGATATGTTAATATACAACCTATTATGATGATATTGTTCATGTTTGGTGAAGACATTTTGATGTATCTGAAATGTATCAGTAAGCGTTTAAATGTATGTATGTCAATTGTGAACCGAGAAATCTTAAGAGTTGAAGAGAAAAAATGATATTGCAAAGTCTTCATTAATTTTGCCCACTGTAAAAGTAAGTATTGTAATAGCCAGGATGCATAAATGCATCCGGATTTTGTGACGTCCGAATATAGGTGCACTTGTTCCGCAGATGCCACTTACTTTTTGCCAAGAATCGGACCTCTCGTACGCTGTTCCCTATATGTACATTTTGTTTGAATGTTTCTGTATTTATCCAGCTTGGTTTTGAGTGGGTTCGAGCTGTATCTCGTCTAAAATTTCGATCGCTAGAATCGGAATTTTCCGAGATTGTTGTTGTCATTTTGGTCCTTCGTTTTTTTGCCGAGTTCAATGTTTTGTGTATATATTTGGACAGAAAATGCTAGATTAATATGTCTATTTTATTCTGGACTGGGTCTTCAATTGTATTTATAAAGGTTCTATCCATTATTTGAATTTTCCGCAGGATGGTCACTTTGTTTACGTTCGTCGCTAAGCGCGCCGTAGGTACTCGAGTGATCGCGGTGTAGGAAAATTCTAACGTTTCAAATCACATTTCTAATGGACCGTTTGGATAGAATTTGGATCAAATAATATTTGTCATGTATGTTTTGATTTTATTTGTCCGTATGTTTTATGTATTTTGTGATAATATTTGGGACTACTTCTTGGGTCTTTTCGCGGATGGAAAACAATGCTTTCCGCCGCGTTTGATTGTTGTTTTCAGCATATTAATCTCCTTTTCCCATTATGTTTCGTACTCGAGAACAAACTTTAGAAACTCGGGAATTGAGAATTGTTATTCTATTCCCTGGATTCTATCATTTGTGTAAGTCAGATTGAATCTTGTCTCAGAATATTTGAGCTGGTGAACCTGATTACTCAGAATCGCCGCTCAATCCTGATTGGTCAATTCGGCACGAGCAGATGCTCAGAACTATAAATACTCGAGCGCGTCCCAGAGCCCGCTTATCAGCGGCTTGGACGGGATTGCCACAGGAGGCTATGTGAAATTGGATTAAATTAGGATTTGGATTTAAATTGGATTAAACAAACAAAAGTAAGACTGATAATATTTCTGGAACTTTATTTTACTCTCTGGCATTACCGTCACTCCAACGAGCTGCTGATCACCCCATTTCCCCATAATATTTCTTTATTTTGGTCTTAGCCCTTTTCAGAAAGAGAATTTCAACACATCTCCGGTCGCCTCCTCTCCCTTGGTTATTTATACATAACTGAGCTCTAGAGGATACAACAGCCCTAGTCCCTTTTGGCCAGTGGTCCCATGCTTTTATTTTGAAGAATCACCAGACCCTTTCCCCTTTTGGCCCTTTTTGTCCCGAGGACCAGAACATTGTCATTTGCATGACTTGGATTGTCATTAGCGTGACTTTGAGTGTCCTTTTTGAAATAATGTTTGTCTTTGGAAATTAGCTTTAGAATAAGTACACGTAAAGTGAGTACTTTGGGAATATATTGAATTTGGTGTAATTTGTATGAATTAACTTGTCTGTTTTCTGTGTTGATTAAAGTCAAAATATTTTTAGAATTAACTTTGCTTTCACTTTTACTTTATATTTAGTCAAAACCAGGAGCCCCTTTTTACAATGACCTGCTTTTTAAGTTTTGACTGGAAACACTCTGACAAAGGAAATTGGTAGTCTTTCCAATTTGCCTTGTCAACTGTTAGCCAGAAGTCCCCTTTTTCTGTGATACTTGCAATCAACCTATTGTTGAACTTGAAGTCAGTCAAAACCCATAGACATTCTTCACTATGACGGACTACTGAAGCTTTGCTAGACCCCGTTTGACTAGGGAAATTGGTTGTTTATCCTATTTCTCTTGTCGCTTTACGCCAGAAACCCCTTTTTCTGAGACATGTGCAGTTGCCCCCTTGTCCTGGTCAAAATCAGAGGCCCGTTTCAAGTTTAATTGCAAAGCTTAATTTAGCTCCGATTCATGAGATTGCGCATAGCCCGTGTAGCAGAAATCCGGACGAGTAGATCTCAGTCTAGATCAGCTAGTGAAACTAACTATCATCGGTAGTTGATTTCCAAAGCTTACACTGTAGGTAACCGCATCCTGACAAATTAAAACCGCCGGCTGCCTACAGTATACACTTTTCAGATTAAGAGCGTTTAATATGACGTAAGTCACTTGCCAATTATATCGTTTAGGAATGGGCGAGACAATTCTACGACTTAAGATATTTCTTATACATAGTTAACAGACTTTTGAATACACGTAATTGTTTATATATAACTAGATGGAAATGTTCTGCTATACGATACTCGTGTTAGTATTGTTGAACACATACGATCATACTTATTAACAAATTTTTAAGTACGACGCCCTCATTAGTATGACCCATTATAACGTTTATACATAGACCTACATAACGTCGCTTTTCAACAAAAACTTTGCAATTGCGGCTTGTTTTAATTCTTTCCCAAACAAGACCTGGTTTTGACGTCTCTAACTGAAATGACTTGGGAAAACATTGAGACAAAAGAAGAAACTGCTGATAACCAGCAGTTTCTCCTTTTGTCTTAATATTTTCTATGCCATATTTTACACGAATTCTATCTTTAATAACATCCATTTTGTCATTTGTGGCACTTTTTGAAGTGGATCACCCTAAAATTTTGCCGTTTGGGAAAGGGTTAAGTTGTTTTTGTTGAAAAACAGCGATATACGTACAGAACTTGTACATTGTACCAAAACATACCTATGTTCCCTGAAGACGATATTCACTCCCAGGAAAAACGTCCCCAAGACGATTCCGAGTACAGCCACAGTACATATACTCAGATATACTCCGATTGGAACTCGTAAATACTCTACTCGCACGAGCTTTCTGTCTATTGGTGGACCTTTACCTGAAACCAATACACGACATACATAACCCCTTACCACACAATGACTCTTTTTGACTCCCCACAAGAAAACGAATTTTGAAAAAAATGTGGGAAATGAAGAAATTGCTTGTGACAAGCAATTTCTTAATTTCTCACAATGTTTTCTACTCAGAATGAAGAAAACGCTTGAAACTTGTACTTAAGATTGTCGCCTGCAACGTCTTTGAATTTGGAGCAGACTAACATTTTGTCGTCTGGAAATAGGATAAATACGACTACGTGTGAAAATGTCGTAAATACATAATTGAATAAACGAGCTACTCGTACGAGATTTCAGTCTATGGGTGGACCTTTACAAATTGATTAAAGTAACGACGTTTAGTGGCTGACGATATCAAAATCAACATTCTCTATTTTTTGCAGTTCTTTGTCTATACACTGCTTTAAGTCGAAAGGAACAGTCGTCTGAAACAAACGGTAATTTCTTGTAATTGACCAAAGGACCATATAGCAAGAGATTGAATATATAGTTGGCATTGTTCGAAAATGCTGCAATACGTTGACATTTGTGAAAGTAGCCATTGTCAATGTGTAAAAAACACTTTGACAAAATGTCATAAGAAACGATGTTTGTTTGTTTAATAAATCAAAATGATCAAAGTATTGTAAATAATCAATATAATTTTGAATGGTCTAAAATTGCAAAGGAAAGGACAAATAACGGACATAATCTATGTGGCAATTTGCCTTCTAGTGTTCATCCTACTCTTTAGACCAATGAAATTGCAGTATACTTTAAACTTTTTCCACTATATTTCGCTTGAAGGAAACTGCCTACTAGTTTATGTGACGTTTACACATAGCCACTCTCCCGTTTTCAATGAACCGTTGGGCACATTTGAATGTTTATTTCGCGTAGACCTCTATCTAATCAGCAATAACCGTTTACATATCGTGTCATCTTACCTCTCCATACAATGGGTTCATACTCTTCAAAAGTTAGACTGTCATCTAGTTTATGACATTCGTCTACACGTACATGTATCCTTCGGTTCCCAGATATAAAAAATATCCATTAAGTACCAATGATATGCAAGTTTGAATACGTTTAATGTTTACATATATGGAGAATTTAGTTTTGGTTAAGAAAGCGTGTCATATTACCTCTCCATACAATGGGTTCATACTCTTCAAAAGTAAGACTGTCATCTAGTTTATGGTATTCTCCGACACGCACCATCCGATCCCCTGACGTATATATAACACAGAGCTACAGATAATAAGCGGTTAAGTCATTCTAACTTTGTTATTTCAATTTTAAACCCTATGTTGTGGATACTACTTGGAATCGTCTCGACGAGACATGTGGTTTAGTGACCAATAAATTAAATACTGTATTTTGAAAAGCATTTACTCCCTGACCCTGTTATATATTCTACCTCAGATTAACAGTCAATCTATAGCAATACTACGCACTTATCGTACTCATTATAACATTTACATACTATACCAAAGGGAAAAAGTAACGCAACAAAAATAAATTTGATATTATTTTTTATTTTTGCCTTTCTCAAAATCACTCTAATTAGAGTATTTTTTTCAATACATACTAAGACTTCATCATTGGACTTTCTATTGTCAAAATTTCGTCATGGTCACTGGCTGAAATTTTATTGCTGTACTGTCCATGAATAACATTAACTGATTTTTTTCGAAAAGTGAACTTGTTTTCGTAGGTAAAATAAGCGAACGGTATGGTCCTAACGTCGTGACGTTAGACGTTGACGGTCGCTTTTCGGGCGACCGTCAGTTGTTCAGTTCGTTCTAAGACGTTATCTCAAGCAATATATTGTCAACCGATGTGCACAAAAGTCAGTAGCAATTGCGGGTTGAGGTGTTCCATTCGTAAGCATCACAGTTGCTATCGGACAACGTCTTTGAACAAGTCGCAAAATGATATGAGGGATTAAATCCAAACGAAAAGCATTGCCTTTTGTCGAGTCGACGTGCATCTACACAAGTCAAAAGATTTTTACGTAAAGTTTGCGCATTTAAAGGTTTGCACGTGAGAAACGTGTAAACGTCTAATTTGACTTATCTCACAGTTAAGACAGTTGCTAACGTAAAGAAAATGATCAATATCAAAATACAGTTTCCTGTAATGATCAGTAACAACTTTGACTCTATAACATAAAAGAATTAAGAGAAATAACCGAAAATAATTGTTGCGTTTCTTCTTTCCTCTAGTATGATAAAACTCACATGCTGGCCTTAGAACTGTTGTTAATTGTTATGCTTTGTAATTTTAGGACTATAGCTGCACACAAATACCACGATTGGAATTGTGCAACATGGGATGGATAAAAAGCATGGCCAAATTAGACCCGATTCATATAAGAAATGTTGCAATACATTGTGTCCGTGTCAATTTACGTTGTTCTGATCGGTTGGGGGGGGGGGTTAGGGAAAAGCACAATGAGATTTTAAAAAGCCATTCCCCTAGAGAAAGGGTGATTGCAATAACCTTGATTATTGACTCAGAAATAAGAAAGCTTTTGCAAAATATCTTACCTGAAGCGGGGATAATTTGACCATGTCCGTTCTCCATCTTATGACGATCAATCCAACCGCGAAAATATTAAATTTTATAAAAGATAGACTCTGCATTTAAATATGAGGTTATTTCTTCTGTAATTTTGAAAAAAAAAAACATTAGTAATGCAATAAGAACTTAAAAATATAAATTGGCAGTTTAAAATTACGATCAATCAAATAACAAACCTTGAAATTGCTCAAATAGTATAGATCCTACCCGGTCCCCTCCGTCAAACAGCACTTGTCCCTGTCATAAATAATACAGAACAACAAATAAGAGCGGGTAAAGTCAGTCTTTTGTATTTCAATTTTAAATCCAACCCTAAGGAACAAAGTGTAGAAGCCTTGGCTGGCGAAGATAAGATCAATCATTCCGATTTATAAGCATGTAATTATTTGTATAACTTAACGATGTAGCAAACAAGAAATGGTTTCAATATAAAACATCGTGTTTCTGTTTGGAGCATATGGTATTGTATGAATAAAAAAAAAAAAAAAAAAAAAAAAATAAACCATTTTAGAGTGGCGTACGTATTCAAGTTCTTATAGTTCCCAGAGTATTAGATTTTGTTGTATTTTTATCGTTTAAGAGAAAAAATATGATTACCGTAACTCCTCTAAAGTTTGTATCGTTCAATGCTGCGGATACATTATCTCCCCTGAAAATGTCGCTCGAGATTGGTGACGTCACTTCCCCTTTACGCTTCGCCCGTTTTATAAGCGTATCTACAACCGTTGCTATAGCCCATACACCGTCAAAAGCGTACGCATGATATTTGCTGTAGCTTCCCGTATATTTCCTTTTATATTGTCGGTAATATTCTTCAGGAGTCTGCAATACATGACCCAACATATATATAAATAAGATAAAAATCTAAAAAGAGTCATTTACGAAGTGAGTTAAAGTATCGACCCTTGTGACTTGTATCGTAACTTATCGTTCTAAGATGATTGAGTCTGTAAATGTAGATCAATTTTCCAGGCTGCATCATTGCAATCCAGGGATTTACCTCCGCTTTGACAAAGTAGAGGTGGAATCCTTGGCTTGCGAAGATGTCTAATCCACAATATCTTCTTTTTCTGAAGCACACAATTTGGCTGACCTCTCTTGGGTACTTTATTTTTGCTTATGCTGGTTTACGGACTTCCCAGACGGCAAGTTTTTGCGTGACAAGTCACTCTTCTAACAAGTTGCAGAAATTGGAGAAAACAGTTTATGGCAGAAAATATAAAGCCGAATGTATGTCATAAACGCTAACTTGAATATTCTTGTTATGTATGTAAATACTACTTCGAATTAAGGTAGAATACCCGTAATGCGGCCATTTTGAGATTCATAAAACATCATATTTTTTCGAGCGGTGTCGTTACATATCCGAACTTATTCGGGCGCGGTCGTAAACATTCAGCGGTGGAAAGTTCCACCGCCGAATATTTTCGACGTAGCCCGAATAATTCCTACGTTGCGCGAATCTAATTACGGGTACTACCTTAAAATGAATCGCGCTGACGGTATTTGATTACGATAAGCGTACCAAGTTTTTTGTCATTTTTTCTATTGAAACTTTAAACTATACTCGTGAAAAAGTAATGCATGTTTAATCATACCCAATTTGAAATCGTCTTGCTCTTGTTACGGCTAAGTGGTAGAATGTCTGTCGCGATGTAGCCATGGATGGTCTTATTGAGTTCCTCGAGGCTACAACTTATGTTCGAATCTGGGACCGTCCACCAATCTTCCGCATATCCGCCCAGTATAATCCATTGATATTTTGGTCCATACATTCCATGCTTGAAAGCCTTTCATGGAAACAAAAAGAAGAAATACATAAATTATGGACTAAATGAATAAGTAGGTGTGATAAGGTTGTTTTCAGGAAACATGCCAAAACAAAACAAAGCAAAAGCAAGTTGATTAGGGGTTAGACTGAATTAATCTTACTTGTAAATGCATTTCGTAAATCTTTTTATTTGAGACTGAAGATCATTTTCCTGATAATTCTTATACATATACCAACTAGTACAGTTTCGTAAAAAGTAAATATTCTTAAAATAACAATACATCAAAAATTACCGATGAAAATTGTTATCGCGTGTTTACAAGATAAAATAAACCACATTGCTTTTCAACAAAAACCTCGTAACTGCAGCTTAAATCAGGCAGCAGTTAAATGTCCATTATTATTATTAGTTACGAGGTATTTGTTAAGAAGTATCGAAATATTGCTATTCAGCTCTGATTAAATTAGGAAAAGAGAGTGAAATTAGTTCCTGACTCAGAACATCATTTATCATTATTAACAAAATAATACCACCCTCCACTTATATACTCGGCAAAACTGCTAACGCATCACTCAGATCTTTGTTAATATTTTTTTAACGAATCCACAGAATACCTTCAAAATTTGCACATGCCGACTACCACCATTTGATAAGAAGCATATGAAATTTCATAACAAATGATACAATCTGATTTGAAATATAAAGCTTTTAGTAAGGACACCCTTAATTCTAAAATTTATAAAAACTGAAATTTAATTAAAATGGGAAATTCACGCATAACTTTTAAACCGTTTGTATTGGCTGAAAGAGTTCCTGTATAGAAAAGTTAGCCTTCCTTAAACAAACCGACGGCTTTTGTGGGCGCGTAATTTATTCCCGCAGAGGTAATGTTACATCACTAGTGTCGTTGGTGTCATTGTTGGGGTCGACGGCGACGTCGCTTACGTAGACAAAAACGTAACGGTCTATATCTTATGAACTGTATGAGATGCAGTCTTGATATTTCACACATAGACAGGTGCCAACAAGACCTTTCACCCGAGACTATAAGATTTGACCTTGTGACCTTGACCTTGAAAGTTTGACATTTTATTTTAAAAAGGTGCGTCTATGCGAGCTACGTTGTCTGCGAACAGACCTTGTTACGTTAGACAAGAAATTAATTTTTTGATACTTGAATCTCTCAATAAATCAGCTTTAAAAATCAATTCAAATAAAAATGATTGAAAAAGATCACAAGTTACACGAGCCGAAAAACTGTTTTGGTCCCCTTTTCTTATGACGCTGTCATATAAAGGTGAAAACTTAGAGAGACTTTTATGGATGAGTGCAGAAACTTGTAGGATAAAGATTTGCCAAATTATAAATCTAAATCTTCGAAAATAAAGAAGTTATGCAATTTTAAAAAGTGATGCGTTAGCTCTTTTGTCGAGTATATAAGGAAACCAAGAAATGAAGAAAACCTCCGTTATGCTATTTAAGCAGATGGGCCTATAAAAGATATACATGTAGATCTAGTGCGATATTTGAAAATTTATGTAGTAAACCTTAATTGGCAAATAAGTATACAATAACATAATCTAAAAGGATACACTCATACATCATAAACATGTTAATTTCGGTAACTTAAGACCCGGTCACACACATAACTACACCTCCTCATAATTGCCGGAACACGTCCAAAATGTGTCCCGCGTAGCATATTTTTGGGGTTTGTGTAGTCGTGATGTGGACGTGGAGTTGTGTATTACCGGACCTAAATCACTGAATGTGATTAGTTGCCAACGAATTTATGAACAGAAGAAGATTGTATACTGCCCATGAGATTTTCTTCTCAAATTGGGATTCAACGTTTACATATCATCGGCGTGATTGCAAAACCTCGTAACTGCAGGTTGATGTAAACTGGAGGTACGAGGTTTTTGCAATAGCACCGACGATATGCGAAAAAACACATTGGGCAGCTATAAAGCTATGCCGCTGACATTAATACACCTCGGTGCCCACATTCATTTCATTAAGCATTCAAACAAGCCTGCTAAATATTATGTCAAGGATGCTGTCGCTTCTAATATTTGGTTTAACGAGAATTTTATCTAATATAAAGGATTGTGCTGGGAGATTTAAATGATGTATACGCTTACGAGCATCCGATGAAATATTGGCAAACACTAATGGTTCAAAGAGACTACAATTGCGATACATGCATAACCCATACCCACACAATGACGCTTTTTTGACGCCATACAAGATGATGGCTATTTTTAAAAAACATTGTGGAAAACAAAGAAATGGCTTGTGATAAGCAATTTCTTTATTTCCCACAATGTTTTTTTTACCAAAATGACCGAAAGATTTACATTTCCTTAACCTATTACGAAACGGCAAATTGTTGGACAGTTTCAAATTCATAGATGTTGCAAATGAAAGAAATTCTACAAATCTTTCGTCTTTTGGGGTAGAAAAGATTGTGCGAAATTAAGAAATTGCTTGTCACAAGCATTTTTTTTTAATTTTCCACAATGTTTTCCCAAAGCCATTTTCTTGTGGGGAGTCAAAAAGAGTCACTGTGTTGTAATGGGTTAACTTGAAATTGTCGTCTGCAACATCTTTGAATTTGAAACACTCTAAAACGTTTAGTAATGGGTTAAAACGATTTGAGGCGGGATCTGGAAAAAGCTCTTACATCAACTTATACCACCATGGCCCTAAATCATAATGTGCCCATATGCAGTCTGATTAAGATCCATGTTGCTCTCTCAAGGTTGCTTTAGTCACGTAGAAAGTATCTAGGTATCTGAGAACAACAGTGATGTCGACCAGTCTGTATGCACAGACTGGTCTAAATCAATGTTGTTATTATTTTTTTAAAATCCTGAGACCCGTATTATCGACGATCGCACAGAATATTCTCTATCTAATGTTATGTCTTTCTGTCCAACTTGGTCGTAATATCAGTGATAATACGGCCCCTGATTCATTAAATATCGATAGTTTTCGAAAATATGAAGGTATACTCTTTGTATAGGTAGGCTTCAAATTAAAAACAATAATGACACCTTCCAGACCCATGGTTCATTCGTATCGACAGTTCTGAAATATATTTTGTAGGGGAAGGGGGTGTATGGATAGCTCTCAAAAGTTGAAAACTTACATGACAGAAAACATGTCTCGCCATCTTGTCGTCAAAATTACCAATAACTATCCGAACATCTGCATTCTGAAAATGGAAACATCTCATTGATTAATCCTACACTTGAACATTAATTTCTGATAAAAAAGCTGTATATGTACACTTGCTTTTTATAATGCTATCTAATTGCGTACATTGTTCACACTCTATTATATTGTGGGGACTAACCTATCGTGTTTTATTATTTCCAAAACAAGACATGAGTTCGTCGTCCATACAATATAACATGGTAAACATTGAAACAAAAAGCTTACCTTTAATTCCACGATAGCTGGAGCGGGATCGTTTACAAAGCCTTCTGACTTGATGACGTTGATTCTTGACTTCTCGAGCAATGATACGAGGTGATTATGAGCCTGCAAAAGAAGTCAAATTGGTGGATAAATATAGTCGACACTCGCCAATTCGACATCGGATAAGTTGACAAAGTGTGGCCCCCGTCTTCATCATTCGAACATTTGCCTTTGCATTATTTTTCATGTGTTGTGTGTGTGCGTGGGGGGGGGGGGGGCATGCCTAATGTTTCTAAATAATCCCGTGCCAAAGTGCAATCTGACTAGGATTCATACTTCTATCTTACAGATGCAATAGATCATGAAGGTAATATTGTTATAATGTTATTTGTCAGAATGCGTAAGTTAGCAGGCTATTTTGAAGCCATGTTGGGTTCGAAAGTATCAAAGGACATTTTCAATGTTCTTGCTCAATGAATTTAAGGAATAGTACACACTTTAAAATGATTTAAAAATCCCTTACATGCCCGTATCTAGCTGTTCCCTTTGACACCCCCTGGAATATGGTACCAACGTTCGTCCAATTAAACCGTCGTAGCAGGGCCACTCTTGCCGGGTTAAAGTCGCTGTCACTAGGAACTGTACGGTAAAAGTTGCTATACTTCTTGTCTGACAATAGAGGGTCTGTGTCCGCATACGACAACTGAAATGAAATAAGCTTTTAAAGCTACTATTTCCCAGATTTGGACCCAAAAATTGTCAAATTCAAACGAAATGTACACTTTTTAAGCTTTATATGACCTGATTAAATGATTACGAGAAACTATTGAAGCAACGACTCATTTTTTCGCAATTTGATACCAAATTCATGAAGCGATGTCGAAAGTAGGTCAAAACAGTAGGACATGCGACTTTCTTAAATGACGTCACAACATACATGATGACGTCATATTGAAATTTAAGTATGAATCTCGTTTGAATCATGGTCCGCGCTGTATGCGCATGCGCAACAATTTGAAAATAATTCTAACCCCATCAGTGATGGGGTTGAATTTAGGCTTGGATTCTCCCTAAATTCAGCTATCTGTCTTGTAATTTCGGCTCATTCTCTGTCTGAATCGCATATTATTAACCATCCCGAGGTGGTCAACACAAAAGTTTTGCATATTTTTTCAAAAAATTTCATTTTTTGCAATTAGACCATCTGTTACCGTCGCCCTTTAAGGTATACCATCCTTATTGAGATTCATGCCACGTCGGAATTATTCGGGCAACGTCGTTATCATTCGGCAGTGGAACGTAAACGTTCCACTCCGAATGTTTACAAAGTCTTACGAATATGTTTGAATACATAAAAAAGTGTTAGAAATGTCGCATAAAAACCCCAACGTCCACATCACAGCCGTAGCATGACTGAAAATGGTCAGCAATACATAATAATTTGGACGCGGTGTGGACGTTATGTTGACGCGGAATTGTATGTGTCCTGGCATTTATATTAGTCTGTAGCCTTTCACGTGCTGTGAATTTTCGGTTGACAGACATTTTGTCTCAATTAGAGTACAATTGAATTTACGAGGTAATGAATGGGGTCAAATAGTATTTGAAAGACAAGTTAGACAGGAGTTAGCAGTTTCTCAATCAAGACCGGGTTTTGACGTCCCTAAAATTCAAAATGGCTTGGGAAACATGGTGGCAACAGAAGAAAATAATGATCATCAGCATTTTCTTCTTTCGCTTAAAAATGTCCTTTGCTATATTGTACGTAAACTTAATCCTCATCAAGATCCATTTTACCATCATTTCGTGAATGTGATCTCTCTAATGTTTTGCTGTTCGGGAAAAGGTTAATCAGTGACTCGCCAAAGATGTTCACTTAACTTCGCCCGAGAACAAGAAACCAAGTTTCCAAAGTTCTCTCGAATTATAAACCAGCTGCACGTTCATAATTTCCTCAATACTCGTAATCAGCAACAAGCGTTTCCTGAATTACGACGGAATCAGGAAACCTGAGAAAATCACGGCGCTAAATCACATCTTAATTGAAGAAGTTGGTATTGATTTGTCCGACCCGTATGTTTTCACATATCCTTAATGGTACGATATTAACTCCTACTCATTTTAAATAGTAAAAGACAAATTCAAAGACAATCTAATTTCAATACAGTTTCAAATCCTCGTATACCACAGGACCTCCTTATTTACTACGCTACATATCGTAGCGAATAAGGAGATCCCGGGGTGTCCGAGGATGGAAGTTTCAATTCTATATAAGTTTATTTCAAAGAATAATGATATGCTGAAGAAAGAAAATGATATAGATCTATAAAATAACACAACCACTTACATGTATTTGTGCATCGATTTTCTTTAAAGTGTAAAATACCTGCTTGAACATTTTCATATGAAGGCGACGATATGTGAAGAATTAAATAGATGGTTCTCTTATACATGGTATCAATTTGCAATCATTTAAAATTTAAAGTACCTTGGTAAGGCAATGATTTTGTACATAGTGGAGGTAGAATTCCTGGCTTGCGAAGTTGGAGGGAAATTAGATAATTGTATTCCAGGAAAGACATTTTGGGGTCATACGTCTTAATTCGCATCACCATGTCTAGAGAACAAATCAGACATAGTTTAATCTGTAGTCGTACTACAAGGATTATTAAGTTTAGGATCGAGATAATTTACACCTTGAGGTTTATAATTTGATTGTATATAGACACATGGCGTTATACTGTCTGCAGTAACGATGTAATGTTGTATGTCTTACATGTATATTGCATTAGACTGTTTCCAACAGCGAGTCAAAGGAAGAAAACGTGGATTATCAGCATATCATTCGCCTCAGTGTTTTCCCAGCCATTTTCTATAAGGGACATTGCAATCAGTCTTATCTTGGAAATGTTTACATTTTACAGTGTCAGTCACAAAAAGTACAAGAACTCGCATTTTGTGATTCGGTGCTAATGTTTTTATATACATGTATATATTTACATAATAACTAATCGATTATTTTATAAAACTATGGTAATTTGGTAATTTAAAAAGGGTCGCTATGCGCAATTGTCGAATAAAAACGCAACCGACTCTGTAACAGAAAAGATATTTTTTTTTAAAATTTATTATAAATATTAACTTTCATAATGCAACACAAGTGCCTTCAAGAAAAAAAGTAACACTGCCTTTCGATGTCAAAATTCCACGACAAGAGATTAGTTACACGCGTGGACCCGTCAAGATTTTTGTTGCTACACTCTGCTCAATGGCAAGATTTGCCTTAACAGTATCATGCGAAAAGCCGTTTGTTTAGCATGGGTCTCACGTCGTCTGTTCCACGATTATTAGATTAAGGAATCTCGTATAACAAGTTAATATTGAAGTCTATTGTGTTAGCCCGTCGTGTCAAATCAACAACCCTGACAGTTGGTGGTCTTGGCTTTAAAGATATATAAGAAATTACAAGAAAAGATGCCGTATGTCCATAGAACCACTAAGTCAAATAAATGATGACAGGTTACTTTATTGTTATGATTCGAGGATATTTGCTGAAAATATTCATGATAAAAATCTTTATGAAATACGGAGCCTATATGAATGGCGCAATACTGTTATTTTCACGAAATCAAAATAAGGAATTCGTCTCTGCAGTTGATAAAGCACAATTTTACATTTAATTGTAATCATTAAAAACGTTTACATGATTCCAAAAGCATCTGTTTAACGAAGCAGGTTTTCCATTCTTAAATGTCGAGAAGAGATAATTTATATCAATAAGAAATGAGATTTGTCCTTGGCAAAAGTTCCATCTTTTTTCAATTTTCCCGGGATTTATATTTCTCAGCATTTGGCAGTATACCGCTAATTGGCAATTTTATCGCATCTTTTCGCTTATCGTCAATTGAACGATTCATATTACTATATCTTTTATCATTCTTTGAAATTCATTTAAACTATAGATGACCCACAATGTAAGTATCTTAAAAATTCATAAGGCATCGGAATTTTTTCGGGCGACGCCGTAAATATACGGCGGTATTCGATTTATACTAGTAAAATTCGAAGAGGACAATTCCTTACTTGAGTACGATGTTGCTCGAAAAACATCGACGTCGTATGCATTCCTATTACGGATATTTTGCCTCAAATACTTCATAAGGAAATACAGGCAAAAAAGGACGACTGCTCAATTTTATTATCTCTTTTCTAACAAAAAATATGCTAATGGTTCATGTAATTCTCTTTTAATGTAATAATCCTATCCACTAAAATAAAAAAGGAATATAGATAGTCGGCAAGCTTATATAATCCTACCAGAATAAACGCTTAAGTACACACAACAAAAAAGTAAACGTTGATATCGTTTCAGTAATTACGTACACTGTTCTCCCCAGTCCAATAAGCTGTATCGGCCCCACTACAGCTTCATGTAAATCAGGGTAATGCCCCTACAGCTTCAAAAGTATCCCACAGCTTAATTTCTTCAAAATGGTCACCAAATAGAGGCATTTGGAGGTAAATTCTGTCAAAAACTTATAAAAAATGCATTTTCATAATTGCAAATGTACTAATTGTTTATAAAAACATGATGAGAAAATAAGACATTGCTCTATTTGAGCAATTTCTTCTTTTCTCATTATGTTTTTATTCACAATCGTTTACAAAAACACTGCATTTTAAGATTTGCCAAAGCCTTTAAAAAATTGCCACTACAGCTTCAAATTATCCTGGGTAGAACCCTGCAGGCTGACGTATCTGTTTTTCGAATAGTTCCCCTAATATCCCCTTTAAAGAATAAATGCAATGTATTTTTGTCTAAAAATAACGTGTTATTCAAGTTCAATTTGCAATCATGGTTCCGGAGCGAAATACGTCAAATTTCTCAGAGAAATAATAGCAAGATACTGGCTCTCTTGGGGGAAGGAAATTCTATCAGCTCATCACATCCAAATATTGCTTCGACAGACAGACATTATAATGTGACTTGTCATCTAAAATAAGCGTACTAGTACACCAGATATGTAATAAGCTATGTATAAAAGGAGTGATACGAGGGATGATCCAAAAGTAATGTCACAGTGCCTATAGTTTTGTAATTCGACGTATTCTTGTACAAATAAAGACTTATCGTTCAAGCCTATCCTATTTGAAACATGCTTTTCTGACTTATTTGAATATTGTTTATATATCCGAGAAAATAAAACGCTAAAAATATCCGTATCTAGCATGTGCGCCGCACGTCCTAGACTATTCGTTTGAATATTATTATAACTGTATGTTCTATCATTAGATTAAAAGAAAAACCGCGTGAAATACTAGTAAGCTGTTATATAAATGACGCGTCGTCGTGATATTGCTTAGCAATTTTAAAACGTTTCAATAAAATCGGTGCATTGGAATACCAAAAAGTCTCATTGAATTCATCACTCGCATTCGGGAAAATAGCAACATCGGATAACAGTCCACAACGTGCAATTCTGAACTTTTGCTAAAGGCTAGGAAAATAGCCGATTGAAGCAACAGAATCAATAAATTCTACCTACAAGAACGGATTGTTAATAGCAGTCTCGTCTACCTTTGATGCAAGTGTTTTTCGGGTTGAGAATGGATCGTTTGAAGATGAAAATCTAGCCGGAAGACATGTGGAGTAGCGGAATGACGTCAACGTTCATGGGACTTTGCGCTATTTCCGCATCTTAAGCTGAATCTAAGAGGAATTCATCACGTCGACCTTAACCGACTGAGAATAAATTGATACAAGGAATGCATCCAAGGAATTGCTGAACGAGTTGTTTGTAAATATATAAGTTTATGAAGTGGGTCGAACGCCACGAACATTGCATTAAACACAAAAGGCGATATTTTGAGAAGGAGCAGACTTTGACGTCAATGACGTTGTTTGTAGTGCGGCGCTGGACATCGATGCGCTATGTAAAAATGTGGTTAATTTTTGTAATATTTCACCAAACTTTATGAAAATTTGTGTATGTATTAAACGAATGTTAATCTTTCGGCATGTGAAGTTGCATAGCGATACGTTCATGAAATATCCGTAAACAACGTTTGTGACATAACTTTTGGATCAACCCTCGTACATGTAACTTATGCTACTAAAACAGGCATTTACATGAACAATTTGTCTCGATGATTCCGTACAATATCAATGATAGGTCATCTAATTAGCGAACAATATAATTATGAATTTTTTCGTATAGGAAATTATTGTTTTATTGACAAGGCGTCGTAAAGATACCGTTTTGCGTGACGGATCACATATATTTTGCCCATCGCTATATATAATAAGATAAGACGTATTAGAAACATTAAGTGACGCATAGTTGAACAAGTAGTGTGTGACATTTTGTCTTTCTAGAATCATTATTTTCAATTAGTCTTGGTCACGTGAATGGGGAATGTATCAATGTCAAACAATTAAGGTTATTATTTCACCCAAAATTGTGACACTTTCGCTTCCTAAGAAAACGTCTCTACAACTGTTGTGTTTAGTACAAATGAAATTTAAGTAAGGTAACAGAACTACATAAACAGTCTGTGAAAATATACGTAAAACGTATCATACATGTTCAAATTTATTTAGATATTCAGAATATAATTAGTGTTCGTCCTAGTTTTTGGGCCAATGAAATTGCAGTATATTTGAAAATTTCGTCGCTATATTTCGCATAAATGCACTGCCGGTCAGTTTATGAAACATGATGATTTTTTTTGGAAAAAATGATGTAATTTCATTAAGATCGGCTCGAGAGTAGCTCCGGTCGTAGGCGTGGTCATAGAAGCGCATGTTTTCATTGGTTGACGGACGAACACTAGGTCAAATAGAGCGAACTTAAGATACTTACAAGAACAAGCAACACATCTAATAAAAGCGGGGTTAATCTATTCAGTTATTAAGTTGTTTTTTGAAAACCTCGCATCAATTGCATATTCATAGATAAGGGGTATGCATTTCGATCTATAAAGCAACGTATCATAAGTTTAATTTTCAATCATGGTTCCGGAGCGAAATACGTCAAATTTCCTGGGATGTAATTACAACATACAGACTCCCTCAAGGACCAGAATTCTATCAGTTCATCATATCTAGATATTGCTTCGATAGACAGAAATCATATGTGGCTTGTCATGTAAATGGGATTATTGACACATCGGATATAGAATAAACTAAAATCTGAAAAAAGAACTAATGCTGCTCGAAAATATGTTTTTTGTCATAATGATGCCGTATAAGGTCGAAAAATAAGACTTGCTTGCCTACGAATCTACTTTAGTTGCAGACCATAGCTTTCATAAGTTTTCTTTTCGATTTTTCATTCAATCATTTCCTTTTTCGGTTTTCACATTTCAAGAACGGCCATGAAAATCCTGTAATTCTTTCATACCATAATTATATCATATATATTTCTAAGAATAAATTATCAATGTATATTCTTTTCCCGAGTGTAACATTATCCCATTACCACACAGTGACTCTTTTTAACTCCCCACAAGAAACCAGCTATGGAAAACATTGTGGAAAATGAAGAAATTGCTTAGTACAAGCAATTTCTTCATTTCCCACGATGTTTTCCATACTAAATGATTTAAAAATGGATTTTTTGTTCATTTTTTGTTGTCGTCTGCAACATCTTTAAATTTGGACAATTCGAATTTTTCTCGTTTGGGAATGGGTTAATCATTGAATGGGTTTATATAGTAACCATACTTTTGACTGCCTGTTTTTCCTCGTTCGCCAAAACAATGGTTGAATTCCCACTTACTGTCTGTTTACGAGAACTAAAGCAGACCGACCATTGAACAAACGAGAAAACTACAAAAGTCAGGCTATTTAGTATTTTGTCAAAGCACAGTCTGAATTTTATTTCCTGATTTAGTGACATGCGAAATGATATTTGTAGACTGATTAATATCTTGAGCATGTGCCAATCTGTAAACCAATTAACGTAATATAGCATATTTGTCTGATTGGCTAATTCAGTCTATAGACATTGTCACAATTACCAAATGAAAGCATTGAATAGTTGTCAAAATTTAAGATGTTGCACACAAAAACTTCAATGGAATTTAATATTAAGGTTTCTTCTCTTTATGTCTAGAAAATATTGTGGGCAATGAAGAAATAGGTCGTCACAAGCAATTTCTTCATTTTCCACGATATTTTCAAAACGTTTAACAAGTGGGGTGAAAAAATGTAGGTATGTGTGAATGAGTTAAGATCAGCTTATTTTTTAAATAAATGTATGAAGAAGTGTTGTTCTATATTTATACCTTCATAATTGATTTCCTTCACATATGTATATGTGCAATGTTTACATTTTGTTTTAGTCCAGGAACAAAATGAAGACACTTTTCGTAAAAATAATTGGTCTATGGGTATAAATATTTAAACACGACAGTTGCATTAATTGATAATCTTTTCTTTATATACAGAGGATCGCGAAGTTTCCGTTTCACTGGGGAAATCGCATATCTATTACCAGCCGCTTTTCTCAAATTTAAGACGTGCTACAGACTTATATTAACGCATAGCTTTACAAATAGTTTGTGACACTTTGTCTTTCCGGAGCCATTCTGTTCACTTAGTGTTTGTCAAATATACGGGGATGGTATCAATATCTGTCAGACAATTAAAGTTGGTTTATTTCACAATCGAGAAGGTGGTACATTGTATTTGCGTTTCGCAAGAAACGTTATTACAATTACAAAGCATTTTGTGCTATAAAGTCTTGGTGTACTATCATGTATTGATAAATCATTAGTGTTGTTGTACAATCTCGTAACGGTGGCTTGAATCAAGCCGTAGTTACGATATTTTATAACAACACCTACGGTAATACTTTGGTCACGGTTAAATGGGTAAACTAGTTCCCTGTTGCTGCTTATGCCTTTCCAAATAAGACGTGGTTTAAAGAAATGAACAATTGTTATTTCAAAGGTACTGCAGACAGAAAAATATGTTTGATATGGTCGATTTCGGGATACAAATTAAGAAAATATCGGGAAAAGAAAATATTTATGCAAAAAGAGAAAATGTTGTATTTTCCACCGCCGGATGTTTACGACGTCACCCGAAAATTCCGACGTCACGTAAAATCAAATTATGGTTAGATTACCCTAACCAAACGCGAAATGTTATTCATAAACAAAAAGGTCAGATTGCATGTCGATTGATTACACTCGAGTTAGTAATTTGTATGTTTCTTCGAACAACAACTTTGATATCTTTTCATTAGTTACTTTTATTTTTTATCATAGAGCAACATTTTCTGCCCAAAAAGACTAAAAATGTACAATTTAATTCACTTGTAAATTTCTGATTATCAGCATTAACTTTTTTGTCCTAATGTTAATCCAATTTTTTTCTTCCAGGGACATTAAACCCATGGAACGGGTAGTAATACCCGAAAGGGAATTAAAAGATACTCACTTCTGATACTCGCCATATATAAACTGTAAAACATCTTCGAGAGCCAAGAATCTACATCCACTTTGTTCCTAACGTAAGGAACGAAGTTGATGAAGAATCCTTGGCCTGCGAAAATGGAGGAGGGGGAAATAGATAATTGTATTCCAGGAAAGACATTTGGGGTCATACGTCTTAATTCGTATCATCATGCCTAGAGAACAAATCAGACATTGTTTAATCTGTAGTCGTACTACAAGGATAATTAGGTTTAGGATCGAGATAATTTACACCTTGAGATTTATAATTTGATTGTATATAGGCACATGGCGTTAAACTGTCTACAGTAACAATGCTAAGTTGTATGTCTTACATAATATTACATTACATATATAAAATGTCTATAACTATGGAAAGTAAGGTATTTTCGTTAGGCTTCTGTGATTTAGTATGTTATTTTTATTAAAACCCAGTACATTTCATTTTAAAGAAATTGGATACTTGGGTTATTTTGAAATTCTGTTCATATAAAATACTTTCACAATACTCCATCTGCCTTTAAGGATGTAAAAAATAGCAAACAGAAATCTTGCATCTCTGGGTCACGGAAATGCCACAAGAGATTTGCCACATGTATGGACCTACACCGCTCTCGCCTGCTCAATGTCGAGATTTGTCTTAATTGTAGTACGCAAAAAAGCCGTTTGTTTAGCATGGATCTCACGTCGTCTGTTCCCCGATTATTAAATTAAGGAATCTCGTATAACAAGTTAATATTGAAGTCTATTGGGTTAGCCCGTCGTGTCAAATCAACAACCCTGACCGTATTAGTGGTCTTGGCTTTAAAGATATACAAGAAATTGCCAGAAAAAGATGACGTATGTCCATAGAACCACTTAGTCAAATAAACGACGACAGGTCACTTTAACATTGTTATGATTCGAGGAAAATTTTCATGATAAAAATTTTACCTATATGAATGGCGCATTACAGCTATTTTCACGAAATAAAAATAAATTGTAAAGAACTCGCCTGTGCAGTTGATAAAGAAACATTCTACGTTAAACATTAATCGTAATCATTAAATAGGTTTAAATGACTCGAAAAGCATCTGTGTAACGAATCTTGTTTTCCATTCTAAATGTCGAGTATATAAATAAGACATGGGATCTGTCCAAGGCAAAAGTTCAATATTTTCAATTTGCCTGTGATTTATGTTTCTCAGCATGTCGCTTTGCAACACAAGCCTAGAAACTGCAGCTTAAAAAGCTGCAGTTACGAGGTTTTCGTCGAAAAGACGGTTTTATAAGGCTACCAGTACATACCCGTATGCGCAACAAAAATGCAAACGTTCATAAATCGATTCAGCAATTTCGTACTTTAATTAAGGATATTTCCCCTAATATCCGTATTCAAATATAAATGTAATGTATGTCTGTCCACAAAATAATGTGTTATTCAAGTTCAATTTGCAATCATGGTTCCGGAGCGAAATACGTCAAATTTCTTAGAGAAATAACAGCAAGATACTGGCTCTCTTGGGGGACGGAAATTCTATCAGCTCATCACATCTTAATATTGTTTCGACAGACAGAAATGATTATGTGACTTGTCATCTAAAATAAGCGTACTGACACACCGGATATGAAATAAGCTAGGTACAAAAAGAGTAATACATGTAACTAATGCTGCTTAAATAGGCATTTACATGAAACATTTGTCTCGGTGATTCCGCACAATATCAATGATAGGTCCTTTAGTTAGCGAACAATACACTTATGCAATGTCTTTTTGGGAAAATATGTAGTTGTTTCATTGACAAGACGTCGTAAAGATACCGTTTTGCGTGACGGATCACATATATGTTACATGTACCCATCGCTATATCTTATAATAAGATAAGACGTATTAGAATCATTAATTGACATATAGTTGAACAAGTAGTGTGTGACATTTTGTCTTTCTGGAATCATTTTTTCAATTAGTCTTGGCCACGTGTAGGGGCAATGTATCAATGTCAAACAATTAAGGTTATTATTTCAACCAAAATTGTAACACTTTGGCTTCTTAAGAAAACGTCTCTACAATTGTTGCTTTTAGTATAAATAAAATTTAAGTAATGTAACAGAACTACATAAACAGTCTTTGAAAATACACGTAATAGTTCCATACAGGATCAGATTTATTTAGATATTCAGAATATAAGTATGCCGTTATTAAATTGAAATCCATTAAATGTGATATGATTCACGACGTTTCTTTACGGTAAAACCGTATCAATCGATATCTTGCCATGAACGTATTTAATTCAACATTATGCTTTGCATTAAATTGTAATCTTAAACAATGATTTATAACGTTTCTTACAAAAAATGACAATTGATCCCTCTTAATCAAAGGCGAATAAATCACTTACAACTTTTATCAATAACGAGTGTCGAACAATAGTAAAACCAGTAAAGCGGCGCCTCATGACAAAAGGTCTGATAACCTTAGTATCGAAAATAAAAATAAAAACTAGTTTTGTCTAGAGTTCTCCCTAATTTCGACCATACTATTTCCACTGCCAAACATACTTAGAAAAGGCAAATTGTTCATACCTATATCGCTTCTGGTCTAACACTATTCACTGACTATACCGTCGGTGTAAATGCAAAACCTCGTATGTCGATTCGTGCAATTTTCAAAGTAAACACTTGTGTGCCCAGCTTAGAAAATTCTCACAGGTTTTGAGATAAGTTTACTGATCAGTATTAATGACAAATTATTTGTGAACAATATGTCCAAATTTCAAGTAAAACATTCCAGTTTGGAAAAAGTTATTAGAGGGATCTACACTTTTTTCCCTCCCCTTTAAAATTTTACAAAAAACGAGATACGAGGTTTTGCATTTACAATGACGATACGTAAACAAGAGGGCCGTTGGCCCTAGGTCGCTCACCTGAGATTGGGTTTTATAACAGATCAGACTGACAAACATACAGACTGTCAAACAAACAGAAATCTACAAATTGACCTAGATCTAAGACCTTGAACCTACCTTAATATATATTTCAAATAGAACATCTACTCATGATAAAGAACACATTTAGCCATACATTTTTTTAAATCCATGCATAAATGTAGATGCTATGTCCCTGATAAGCAGATTTTCACAAGAAGTCCCCTTTTTCTGTGACAAGGTTTCATATTGAAAAGCCAAGAAAAGTACCTCTTAGCAATATCATAAGCAATGCAAATATTTAGTTGTCAAATTTGGCTCTGCGGTTATTGAGAAATTGCTTCGGACAGATTTCGTGTAATTTCTCTTTTTCTGTTGCCATGGCAACCAGAAGTGTTTTTTTATGAATTGCAATTCTGCTAGAAATTTTTCAAATGTGACCTCCTAAGGAATATTTCTGCCTAGTTTGGTGGAAATTGGCCTGTTAGTTTAGGAGGAGATATCATTCAACGATGTCATTGAGATTTGGAGGAAAATCTCCTTTTCTGTTGCCATGGCTACCAGAGCTTTTAAAGGATTTCAATTCTTTTAGCAAATTTTAAAAGGAACCTCCTAAGAAATATTTCTCTGCCAAGTTTGGTTGAAATTGGCCTTATAGTTTAGGAGAAGATGTCGTTCAAAGATAGTATTGTGATTCAGTCAAATTTCTCCTTTTCTGTTGCCATGGCAACCAAAGTTTTTTTTATGGATTTCATTTCTTTTAGCAATTCTTAAAGGGGGTCACCTAAGGAACATTCCTGCCAAGTTTGGTTGAAATTGGCCAAGTAGTTTTGGAGGAGATGCCGTTCAAAGATAGTATTGAGATTCAGTCAAATTTCCCCTTTTCTGATGCCTTGGCAACCACAGTTTTTTATGGATTTCAATTCTTTTAGCAATTCTTAAAGGGGGTCACGTAAGGAACATTCCTGCCAAGTTTGGTTGAAATTGGCAATGTTGTTTTGGAGGAGATGTCGTTCAAAGATAGTATTAAGATTCATTCAAATTTCCCCTTTTCTGATGCAATGGCAACCAGAGTTTTTTATGGATTTTGATATTTTTAGCAATTCTTAAAGGGGGTCACCTAAGGAACATTCCTGCCAAGTTTGGTTGAAATTGGCCAAGTAGTTTTGGAGGAGATGTCGTTCAAAGATAGTATTGAGATTCAGTCAAATTTCCCCTTTTCTGATGCCTTGGCAACCACAGTTTTTTTTATGGATTTCAATTCTTTTAGCAATTCTTAAAGGGGGTCACGTAAGGAACATTCCTGCCAAGTTTGGTTGAAATTGGCAATGTTGTTTTGGAGGAGATGTCGTTCAAAGATAGTATTAAGATTCATTCAAATTTCCCCTTTTCTGATGCCATGGCAACCAGAGTTTTTTATGGATTTCAATTCTGCTAGAAATTGTTCAAATGTGACCTCCTAAGGAATATTTCTGCCTAGTTTGGTGGAAATTGGCCTGTTAGTTTAGGAGGAGGTATCATTCAACGATGTCATTGAGATTTGGAGGAAAATCTCCTTTTCTGTTGCCATGGCTACCAGAGCTTTTAAAGGATTTCAATTCTTTTAGCAAATTTTAAAAGGAACCTTCTAAGAAATATTTCTCTGCCAAGTTTGGTTGAAATTGGCCTTATAGTTTAGGAGAAGATGTCGTTCAAAGATAGTATTGTGATTCAGTCAAATTTCTCCTTTTCTGTTGCCATGGCAACCAAAGTTTTTTTTATGGATTTCATTTCTTTTAGCAATTCTTAAAGGGGGTCACCTAAGGAACATTCCTGCCAAGTTTGGTTGAAATTGGCCAAGTAGTTTTGGAGGAGATGTCGTTCAAAGATAGTATTGAGATTCAGTCAAATTTCCCCTTTTCTGATGCCTTGGCAACCACAGTTTTTTTTATGGATTTCAATTCTTTTAGCAATTCTTAAAGGGGGTCACGTAAGGAACATTCCTGCCAAGTTTGGTTGAAATTGGCAATGTTGTTTTGGAGGAAATGTCGTTCAAAGAAAGTATTAAGATTCATTCAAATTTCCCCTTTTCTGATGCCATGGCAACCAGAGTTTTTTATGGATTTCAATTTTTTTAGCAATTCTTAAAGGGGGTCACCTAAGGAACATTCCTGCCAAGTTTGGTTGAAATTGGCCAAGTAGTTTTGGAGGAGATGTCGTTCAAAGATAGTATTGAGATTCAGTCAATTTTCCCCTTTTCTTATGCCTTGGCAACCACAGTTTTTTTTATGGATTTCAATTCTTTTAGCAATTCTGAAAGGGGGTTACCTAAGGAACATTCCAGCCAAGTTTGGTTGAAATTGGCCAAGTAGTTTTGGAGGAGATGTCTTTCAAAGATAGTATTGAGATTCAGTCAAATTTCCCCTTTTCTGATGCTATGCTAACCAGAGTTTTTTTTATGGATTTCAATTCTTTTAGCAATTCTTAAAGGGGGTCACGTAAGGAACATTCCAGCTAAATTTGGTTGAAATTGGCCAAGTAGTTTTGGAGGAGATGTCGTTCAAAGATAGTATTGAGATTCAGTCAAATTTCCCCTTTTCTGATGCCATGGCAACCAGAGTTTTTTATGGATTTCAATTCTTTTAGCAATTCTGAAAGGGGGTCACCTAAGAAACATTCCTGCCAAGTTTGGTTGAAATTGGCCAAGTAGTTTAGGAGGAGATATCATTTAAAGAAATTGTTGACGGACGACGGACGACGCACGACGCACGACGGACGACGGACGACGCACGGACGCCGGACAAAAGGTGATCACAATAGCTCACTTGAGCACCTTGTGCTCAGGTGAGCTTAAAATAATATGGAAGTAACGGTATCTGCCAAACTGCTTACTTGTATTTGCAACGTCTTCAGTTCACAAGGTTGTATAAATAATCTAAAATCAGTTTTCATCGTCCTTAGATTATCTGTAAGTTCCGGTCTGAAACTTCTATCATACGGAAGATATTTGATAGTACTTAGGTTAGAAGTTCGATTGCTCATTTCCTTATAAATTTTTATGTTCCTATTTCATAGGTTAAACTAAAAGTTTATGCTATTCTCTATTAAAAGAACCAATTTATTCACTAAATTAGATACGAAGAAATGTCGCCTAATTAATATTTGTCAAGTGTATCCTCATATTGCTTTATGAAGCTTATATTATATGTATATTTATGGTTTGCCTTTAATTCCCTAAATGCCATTAGTTTACTATAACATTATATAATACCCGACCGTTGCCAGTATTCTTTTTGACAATTGTCTTCCACCAACGGGCGGATAAGGTCATACACCTGAAAGGAAGTACTGCATTATCATACCACTATCAAACCGAGCTTATATAAAGCGGGCTAAAGATACTTGTAGGAACAAGGAACACATCTAATAAAAGCGGGGTAAATCTATTCAGTAATTAAGCCGGTCTAATATCATTTTCATAGTCACAGATAAAGGTTATTCATTTCTGTCTATAACGCAATGTGTTATTCAAGTTCAATTTGCAATCATGGTTCCGGAGCGAAATACGTCAAATTTCCTGAGATATAATTACAACATACAGACTCCCTCAAGGACGAGAATTCTATCAGTTTATCATATCTAGATATTACTTCGATAGAGGGAAATTATGTATGGCTTGTCATGTAAATAGGATTATTGACACACCGGATATAGAATAAGCTGAAATCTGAAAAAAGAACTAATGCTGCTCGAAAATATGTTTTTGTCATGGTGATACAGTATGAGGTCGAAAAATAAGATTTGTTTGCTTACCAACCCTACTTTAGTTGCAAACTCTAGCCTGCTTAAGTTTTCTTTTAGGTGTTCCATTCAACCATTTCCTTTTTTCGGTTTTCATATTTCAAAAACGTTCATGAAAATCCTGAAATTCTTTTATGCCGTAATTAAATCATATTATTTCTGTAAAATAATGTATATTCTTTTTCCGGGTTAAAAATTCATCATTGAATACTTTTGAATGCCTACTTGTCATCGTTCGTCAAAAACCATGGTTAAATTCACACTTACTGTCTGTTTACGAGAACTAAAGAAGACCGGCCATTGAACAAACGAGAAAACTACAAAAGTCAGGCTATTTAGTATTTTGTAAAAACACTGTCTGAATTCTATTTCCTGATTTAGTGACATGCGCAATGATATTTGTAGATTGATTAATATCTTGAGTATGTGCCAATCTGTAAACCAATAAACGTTAGATGGCATATTTGTCTGATTGGCTAATTCATTCGATGGACATTGTTACAATTACCAGATGAAAGCATTGAATAATTGTCAAAATCTAAGATGTTGCACACAAAAACTTAAATGGAATTTAAAAGTTTCTTCTCTTTATGTCTAGAAAATATTGTGGGCAATGAAGAAATATGTTGTAACAAGCAATTTTTTCATTTTCCACGATGTTTTTCAAAACTCTAAACGTGTGGGATGAAAAGATGTCGGTATGTTTGAATTAGTTAAGATCAGCTTATTATTTTCATAAATGTATGAAGTAGTGTTGTTCTAAAGTTATACCTTCATAATTGATTTCCTTCATATATGTATATGTGCAATGTGTACAAATACTTTTATTCCAGGAACAAAATGACACCTGTCGTAAAAATTATTGGCCTATGGGTATAGATATTTAAACACGACAGTTGCACCAATTGATAATATTTTCGTTAAATACAGAGGACCGAGAAGTTTCCGTTTCACATGGGAAATCGCATATCTATTACCAGGCACTTTTTCTCAAATTTAAGACGTGCTACAGGTCTACCTAAATTAACGCATAGCTTAACAAATAGTTTGTGACATTTTGTCTTTCTGGAGCCATTCTGTTCACTGAGTGTTTGGCAAATATACGGTGCAGATTGTGCATCGTAGTATGGATGATAACTATGGCAAAATACGCCTCAATTGTGCAAATTTTCTTTTTTCTGCCTCACATTTCAAGTGGTTTGTTGCATATACAACTCCTTACTGAGACCTTCCGTAATTCATTTGATGTATTTTCAAAATCTTTCTACCTTTTACAAATATTGATCCCAGCCGACAAGAAAAACGATAAAAAATTAAGACTGTTCGTCTGGTCGGTTGGGACCAATTTTGGGAAAATATACAAGGAGTTTTCAAGTAAATTATACATCCGGGGAAAGAGCTTGGTATGGCGGGGTACATGAAAAAATCCGTTTAAAAATTGACGCAGAAATAGGAAATTTGTTACATGTTCTTACCTGAAGCAAGGCTAGTTCCGACCTAGTTGTTATCGTGTCGTCTTCTGGTCGGCTGGGATCAAGTTTTGGAAAAAAGTAAAAAATAAACTTCCACAAATATTTCATATATCTGAAAAAACTTAAGCAAGGCGGGGAACATACAACAAACCCTTTGAAATTGACGTAGAAATAGTAAAGTTAATGTAAAAGCCTTTACTAGAGTCAAGATTATTTTGTCCTTAGTTGTTATCCATCCCATTATGCACACTCTCCACCATGACGTACGGTGATGCACAAACACATGGTTAAGGTTGCATGTCGATTGTTTACGCTCGATTTAGTAATTTGCACGTTTCAAACTACAATTAACTTTGACCCTCTGCGGTAACATTCGTCCATAAAAAATATAGAAAACTAAACGTAAATGCAAACGAGACATTTTCTGCCTTAGTCTGTCCTCGTTTCGACCCTAAACTACTTCGCTGTCAAAAAAGACAGATATTCTCCGAGAGCAAGCAAATTGCTTGTGACAACTTCGCTTTATGAGTTACGCTATTCACTTATTGTATGTCAAATAATACATGGCTGTATCAATATCTGCCAAATTATTTTTGTGTCTATATCACAACAGACTGTCAGGCTGGTGGTCCAGCACCATGCTAATAGTGATCATGTCTGTTTGAACTTGTAGAATAAATAGTGTCCAGAACTCGAATGAAATCTTGCAGGATAGATAGCGTTTTACTTAAACATTTCCTGAACAGTAAAATATTTTGGTAGTCCAATTTAAAACCTGATGAAGACGTCAAAGAGGAAGGAAAAAATGCATTTTTCTTAAATATAGCATAGAAAATATTAAGGCAAAAAATACAATGTTGATTATCAATTCAATCCTTACCAAGATACATTGTGTCACATTCACTTGAATTTGACCACTCAACGTTTTGATATTCGGGAAAGAGTTAATCAGTGACTCGCCAAAGATGTTTGCGTAACTTTACTCGAGAACAAGAAAGTCATTTCCCAAAGTTCCCTCCTATTATAAACCAGGCGCACGTCCATAATTTCCTCAATATTCGTGATCAGCAACAAGCGTTTCCTGAATTACGAAGGAATCAGGAAACCTGAGAAAATCACGACGCTAAATCACTTCTTAATTGAAGGAGCGCGTATTGATTTGTCCGACCCGCCTGTTTTCATACATCCTTAATGACACAATATTAACTCCTACTTGTTTTCAACTAACTAGTAAAACAATTTCAAAGAAAATCTTATTCCAATAGTAGTTTCACATCCTCGAATACACAGGGGTCTCCTTATTCGCTACGCTACATTACCGCATGTAGCGTAGTGAAAAAGGAGACCCCATAGGTATCCGGGGATGGTAGTTTCAATTCTATATTAAAGTTTATTTTAAAGATTAATAATATGCTAAAGAATGAAAATGAAATATAAAATAACAAAGCCCCATATTTGTGCAAACTTGTTTTTATACATTGGTACATATTAAACTTTCTTTTTGGCATTTCTTTAAAATGCATGCATAAATGAGAAATGGTTGAAATTGGTTGCAGATGACAATTTTAAGTTGATAAAAATTTAAAAAGTTTGGTCAGAAAACATTGTGGAAAATGAAGAAATTGCTTGTAAATTGATTAGCATTTTCTTGTGAGGAAGTTTAAAGGCGTCACTAAGCAGAAATGGGTTAACGGAGTTGATTAATCAGCAACACTTTCAAAAAACTGATAGAATTTAAACCGCATTAGAATAACCAATTTTGCCGCCATCAAAACATACTTTAATAGACTGAAATGGGAATGTGTCTCTTTAAAGATCAACCTTGTGGAAAAATGAAGTATTTACTAATTTCAAGCAATTTCTTCATTTCTTACGTTTTCTACTCAGAGGGACTATAAATGTACAATTTCATTCACTTGAAAAATTCTGATTACTACAATTTTCGTCTTTTGTTTCGATGTTTACCCAAGTCTTTTCTTCCAAGGACGTCAAAACTAGGTCTTGTTTGGGAACGGATAAAATGTATTTCATCGCCTTGATATTATATTGTTCGTAAAAAATGTTGTATCTGCTAGTTGTTCTATATACCGGTATAAAGGTTGAAATTTCAAACTCGATTTTCTCGAAGGTGTAAAAATATATGTTAGAACATTCTCATATTAAGGCGACGATACGTAAAGAAGTAAAAAGATTATCCTATTATACATGGTCTCAAATTGCAATCATAAAAATTACAAAGTATCTTTGCAAGGCAAGGATTGTTGTACAAAGTGGAGGTAGAATCCTTGGCTTGCGAAAATGGAGGAAAAATAGATAATTGTATTCCAGAAAAGACATTTTGAGGTCATACGTCTTTATACATACCATCATGTCTAGAGAACAAATCAGACATGGTTTAATCCGTAGTCGTACTACAAGGATAATTAAGTTTAGGATCGAGATAATTTACACCTTGAGATTTATAATTTGATTGTATATAGACACATGGTGTTATACTGTCTACAGTAACGATGTAATGTTGCATGTCTTGTATAGTATTAAACTGTTTCCAAACAGCAAACCATTAGGGTTGTTAGAGCTATTGGAAAGCAAACGCAGACAAAACAAAATGGATGTCTACAAATATTGGATATGTGTTGAAATACCACACAGAAAATATTTAGTCAAAAGGAGACATTGTGGATTATCAGTATATCCTTCTTTTGCCTCAATGTTACCCATCCATTTTCTATAAGGAACATATTACAACCAGGTCATTTTTAAGAAAGGGTTAAATTGTAAAATGTTTTCAGAAACAAATAACGATTCGCATTTTGTGATTTGATGTTTTTTCTTGTTATACGTATATAATAACTCACCGATTTTTAGATAGAACTAGATCTAAGAAAAATTGGTAATTTAAAATAAAAAAGTTGTTATACGTAATTCTCGAGTATAAACGCAACCAACTCTGTAAAGGGAAATATAATTCGTTTTGAATTTATCATAAATATAAACTTTCACAAAGAAACCTTGCTTTTCGATGTCAAAATGCCAGGACAAGAGATAATTCACATGCATGCACCCATCAAGATTTTTGTTGCTACATCCTGCTAAATGTTGAGATTTGCTTTAACAGTATTACTCGAAAAGCCCTTTGTTTAGCATGGATCTCGCGTTGTCTGTTCCCTGATTATCAGATGAAGAAATCTCGCATAACAAGCTAATATTGAAGTCTATTGTGTTAGCCCGTCGTGTCAAATCAACAACCTTAACAGTTAGTGGTATTGGCTTTAAAGATATACAAGAAATTGCAAGAAAAGATGCCGTATGTCCATAGGACCACTAAGTTAAATAAACGATGACAGGTCACTTTATTGTTATGATTCGAGGACATTTGCTGAAAATATTCACAATAAAATTTCATATGAAAAACGGAACCTTTATGAATGGCGCATTACTGCTATTTTCACGAAATCAAAATGAAATGTTCAGAAGTTGTCTGTGCAGTTGATAAAACAAAAGTTTACGTTAAATTGTAATTATTAAAAAGGTTTATATGATTCCAAAAGCATCTATGTAGCGCAGCATGTTGTCAATTTTTAAATGTCGAGAAAAGACAATTCACACCAATAAGAAAAGAGATTTGTCCATGGCAAAAGTTCCATCTTTTTTCAATTTTCCTGGGATTTATGTTTCTCAGCATGTGGCAATATACCGCTAATTGGCAATTTTATCGTATCATTTCACTTATCGTCAATTGCACGATTCAAGCCACAATCTTTTATCGTTCTTTGAAATTCCTTTAAACTATGGATTATCAATAATGTAGCTATTTCAAAATTTCATAAGGCATAGGGATTTTTTTTCGGGCGACGCCGTAAATGTTCTGCGGTATTCGGTATTCGGTCTACTCTCTGTTGCCAAGTTCGATGTTGCTCGGAAAATGCCGAGGTCGTATGAATTCCTTTTACGGGTATTCGTCATCAGAAAATGCTGGCAAAAACAGAGAGGTTCACTGCTACAATTCTTATCCCTTTCCTACAAGAAAGTTAAGCTAAAGGTTCGTGTAATTCTCTTTTTATGAAATAATCCTATACACGAAATTCAGATCGGAGGATAGATAGTCGGACAAATAATAACTACAAATATTTTTTTTCAGACGGCTGTGAGATGCTGTTATTTTACCAAATTGTATTATTTGGCACATTGATTCTGTTAAGCATGCATGCTCTTACCCCTATCAAAGCAAGCATATATAATCACGGTGGATAATTGCATGACTGGGAATTTCAGATAAGCTTCAATATTTTTGTTAATACTTGACCAATTTGAATTTGGTTTGACGCCGAGAAGGTACGAAAAATTTGGTTGATCTTCAATAACTTTTTATCACATGACTTAAAAAATCAACCAAGACAATGTACTGCCAGATGTCTGTCCACATTTTCTGCTTCAAACCGAATTCAAATCGGTCACGTATTAACAAAATTATTGAAGATTTTCTTGACTTGTTGTGTACCGTGATTATCTGCCGTGATAATGCTACCAAAAGAAACCTGTAGCACAAATACACAAAACAAAAATGCAAACGTTGACAAATCTTTTCAGTAATTACGTATCTGTATTTCGAATATTTCCCCTAATATCCATCCCTTTTCAAGAATATATGGAATGTATTTCTGTCTACAAAATAACGTGTTATTCAAGTTCAATTTGCAATCATGGTTCCGGAGCGAAATACGTCAAATTTCTCAGAGAAATAATAGCAAGATACTGGCTCTCTTGGGGACAGGAAATTCTATCAGCTCATCACATCCAAATATTGCTTCGACAGACAGAAATCATTATGTGACTTGTCGTGTAAAATAAGTGTACTGACACACCGGATATGAAATAAGAGCTGTATAAACGGAGTAATACATGCAACCAATGCTGCTTATACGAGCAAACAATACACTTATAAAATTTCTCTTTGGGAAAATATGTAGTTGTTAATTGACAAGGCGTCGTAAAGATACCGTTTTGCGTGACGGATCACATATAATGTTACCCATCGCTATATCTTATAATAAGATAAGACGTATTAGAAACATAAATTGACATATAGATGAACAAGTAGTGTGTGACATTTTGTCTTTCTGGAATCATTATTTTCAATTAGTCTTGGCCACGTGTAGGGGGAATGTATCAATGTCAAACAATTAAGGTTATTATTTCAAAATTGTAACACTTTGACTTCGTAAGAAAACGTCTCTACAAGTGTTGCTTTTTGTATAAATAAATTTAAGTAAGGTTACAGAAATACTTAAACAGTCTGTGAAAATATACGTAGTAGTTCCATACAGGATCAGATTTATTTACATATTCAGAATATAAGTATGCCGTTATTAAATTGAAATCCATTAAATGTGATATGACTCACGACGTTTCTTTACGGTAAAACTAGCAATCGATATCTGGAAGTTCCCCTTAACTTTATTTAATTTACCATTATGCTTTGCATTAAATTGTAATCTTAAACCATGAATTAAAACGTTTCTTACAAAAATGACAATTGATCTCTCTTAATCAAAGGCGAATAAATCACTTACAACTTTTATCAATAACGAGTGTCGAAAAATCGTAAAACCAGTAAAGCGCCTGATGACAAAGGGTCTGATAACCTTAGTATCGAAAATAAAAAAAAATAGTTTTGTCTCGAGTTCTCCCTAATTTCGACCATACTATTTCCACTGCCAAACATACTTAGAAAAGGCAAATTGTTCATACCTATATCGCTTCTGGTTTTACACTATTCACTGAATATACGTCAAAAATAATATGGAAGTAACGGTATCTGCCAAAACTGTTTGTTTGTATTTGCAACTTCTTTAGTTCACATGGTTATATAAGTAATCTAAAATTAGTTTCCATCGTCCTTAGATTATCTTTAAGTTCCGGTCTGAAACTTCTATCATACGGAAGACATTTTATAGTACTTAGATTGGTCGATTCATTTCCTTATGTGTTCTTATTTCATAGGTTAAACTAATAGTTTATGCTATTCTCTATTAACGGAACCATCTTATCCATTAAAATCAGAGAGAAAGATATGTCGCCCAATTAATATCTGTCAAGTGTATTCTCATATGGCTTTATGAAGTTTATATTATACTCAAAAGAAAAAGTTTAGTCAGTATTTTGATGGTCAATTATTCGGCCAAATTACAACATTTCAGTGTAGAATTTCACACAATAGTTGATCAATCAACGCATAACAAAATCCTACCAGTAATGTTGCTAAATTTAAGTTTTTATGTTCGCCCTAAAAGAATTTAAAAATGCGACAGGTGCACTTGCTGCAGTTAAGGCTTAAGTCCGTTTCCTAAACTAATGTATGCAAACCAAAGACAATAGTCCAGAAACAAAAAAATCCACAATAGAATTGATACCAGCCTTCATGATTTTAGCGCTCTGGCTTAATCAATTCCGCCAAAAATGACACTTTTAGAAGCCATCTACCTAGCATATAGACCCTGGCGGTCTCGTATAATTTGAACTTGGTAAGCACTTACAGTTTGAAGCATTGGGGTAGTTGTTGTCAAAAATGGACAAATCCGTGAGATTTTGGTCATTGATACCTCTGAAAACAGCGTTTCTTGAATAAATGTTTATTGTGACGTCACCAAGTTACGTCACATCCCAGCTGACACACAAACATTGAAAATCGTCCACATTGTAACCCATTTGATCAATAAAGACATGTTGTCAAAAAAGATTGTCTTTTACTTGCCTGGCCATTTACTAGGAATTTGGCTTTTCGAGCATTTTGTTCAGACAGATCTCGGCCGTTGTTTGACAAACATTGAATGTCATGTTATTTTTCTAATTGTCTACCTACAATTAATAACTTTGTCTGAGCGATAAACCAGCTACTGGCGCTGATAGAACTATTTCTTGAAAAATCATTAAAATGCTATGAGCACACGGTTGGGTGCATAAGACGCAATATTTTACTGTGAATTCCTTAAAAAAAAGGGAGTTTCCTCACTCACAGTCTACAAAGAGACTTCTATTCTACCAAGAAATGATACAAAGATCGCTTTTTAATGTCAATTACCAGGAATTAAGAGTCTACAAAAAGTCCCTACTGAAGCTGTGAATTTTCAATTTGACCCCATTTGAATTGAATTGTTGAAAGGAAGGTTAAGTAAAACATGGATAACAATGGAATTTTACCGACTTGTTCTAAATTGGTTGAAAATTGTTATGAGTAAACGTTTTGGCACTGTAAAACGTTTTTGAAAATGTTATTGACCAAAAACTTTATATTGACTAAACTTTTTCATCTCAGTATATATGTAAATTTATGGTTTGTCATTAATTTCCTACATGCCATTAATTTACCATAACGTTAAGTAATTCCCGGTCGTTGCCAATATCCTCTCTGACAATTGTCTTCCACCAAAGAGCGGATAAAATCGTACACCTGTAAAGAAGTATTGCATTATCATACCACTTTCAAACCGAGCTTATATAAAGCGGACTTAAACTACTTGTAAGAACAAGGAACACATCTAAGAAAAGCAGGGTAAATCTATGCAGTAATCAAGTCGGGCTAACATAATTTCGATACTTATAGATAAAGGTTGTTCATTTTTGTCTATAAAGCACTGTGTTATTCAAGTTCAATTTGCAATCATGGTTCCGGAGCGAAATACGTTAAATTTCCTGGGATATAATTACAACATACAGACTCCCTCAAGGACGAGAATTCTATCAGTTCATCATATCTAGATATTACTTCGATAGACAGAAATTATATGTGGCTTGTCATGTTAATGGGATTATTGACACACCGGATATAGAATAAGCTAACATCGGAAAGAACCAATGCTGCTCAAAAATGTTTTTTGTCATAATGATGCCGTATAAGGTCGAAAAATAAGACTTGCTTGCCTACAAACCCTCTTTAGTTGCAGACACTAGTTTTCATAATTTTTCTTTCGGTTTTTCATTCAACCATTTTCTTTTTCGGTATTCACGTTTCAGAAAGGTGCATGGAAATCCTGTATTTCTTTCATTCCATAATATATATCTAATATTTCCAATGATTTATATATTTTCTTATTGGTCACATATACATCATTGAATGGGGTCAGATAGGAACCAATTTGTTGACTGCCTGCTTGTCATCGTTCGTTTAAAACCATGGTTAAATTCACACTTATTGTCTGTTTACGAGAACTAAAGAAGACCGACCATTGAACAAACGAGATAACTGCAAAAGTCAGGCTATTTAGTATTTTGTCAAAGCACTGTCTGACTTTTATTTCCTGATTTAGTGACGTGCGAAATGATATTTGCAGATTGATTAATATCTTGAGTATGAGCCAATCTGTAAACCAATTAATGTTAGATGGCATATTTGTCCGATTGTTTAATTCAGTCTATAGACATTGTTACAATAACCAGATGAAAGGATTGATACTTGTCAAAATTTAAGACACTGCACACAAAAACTTCAATGGAATTTAAAAATTTAAAAATTGAAGAAATTGTCACAAGCAATTTTTTCATTTTCCACGATATTTTTTAAAACGTTTAACGTGTGGGATGGAAATCTGTCGGTATGTGTGAATGAGTTAAGATCATGAAGAATATATTAAGAAGTGTTGTTCTATATTTATACCTTTACAATTGATTTCCTTCACATGTGTATATGTGCAATGTTTACATTTTTTAGTCCAGGAACAAAATAAAGACACTTTTCGTAAAAATAAGTGGTCCATGGGTATAAATATGTAAACACGACAGTTGCATCAATTGATAATGTTTTCTTTATATACAGAGGATCGAGAAGTTTCCGTTTTACAGGGAAAATCGCATATCTAATACCCGCCGCTTTTTCTCAAATTTAAGACGTGCTACATACTTATATTAACGCATAGCTTAACAAATAATTTGTGACATTTTGTCTTTCCGGAGTCATTCTGTTCACTTAGTGTATGTCAAATATATGGGGACGGTATCAATATCTGTCAGACAATTAAAATTGATTTATTTCACAATCGAGAAGGTGGTACATTGTATTTGCGTTTCACAAGAAACGTTATTACAATAGCAAAGCATTTTGTGCTAAAAAAGACTTGGCGTTCAATCATGTATTGGTAAACCATTAGTGTTGTTGTACTATCTCGTAACGATGGCTTTAATGAAGCCGTAGTTACGAAATTTTTAACAAAACCTACGGTAATACTTACGCCATTGTTGAATGGATAAAATAGTTCCGTGTTACTGCTAATGCTTTTCAAAATAAGGGTTTTTTAAGAAATGAACTATTGCTATTTCAAAGCTACTGCAGACGGTAAAATATGTTTGACATGGTAGATTTCGGGATACGAAACAGAAAAGAAAATATTTATGTAAAAGGAGACAATGTTGCATTTTCCACCGCCGAATGTTTACGACGTCACCCGAAAAATTCCGACGTCACGTAAAATCTAATTAGGGTTAAATTACCCTAAGCAAACGCAAAATGTGATTCATAAACAAAAAGGTTAGATTGCATGTCGATTGATTACACTCGAGTAAGTAATTTGTATGTTTCGAACCACAACTTTGACCCACTGCGGTAACATTTTTCTATGAAAACATAGGAAATTATCGAGACATTTTCTGTCGTGGTATGCCCTCGTCTCGACCCTAACCTACTTTGCTGTCAAAAAGACAGATATTCTCTGAGAGCAAGCAAATTGTTTGTGACAATTTCGCTTTACGAGGTACGATATTCACTTAGCGTGTGTCAAATATTACATGGCTGTATCAATATCTGTCAAACTATTTTTGTATTTATATCACAACAGACTGACAGCCTGGTGGTCCAGGGCCATGGCAATACCGATCATGTCTGTTTGAACTAATAGACTAAATGATGTTGGGAAGATGAAGGAGAACTTACATCTTATATCATTTTATGCTCATCGTCATACAGTGGCCGTCTTGCAAATGTGGAATAGTACAAAATTATACACCCCGGGACAACTCATTTTTGTCGGGTAAGTCCTTTGCTTGAGCGTCATATTGTAAGATTAAGAAATTGTTTGACTACTGTACATTTCGATTGTTTACACTCGATTTAGTATTTTTTATGTTTCAAACTTCATCTTTGACCATGTGTGATAAAATATTCGAACATAATAACATAGGGAAACAAGAGCCGTCAGTGACGGATTATGCTCCCCGAATAAGTGTTTGTCACAAAATAAAAAACTATCATACATTAAGCCCCCTTTTCCCATGACAATTTTTTGTACACACATTATTTATTGAATATGGTCTAGGACATCCCATTTATCATATACGTGCAAAATTTCATTAAATTCTGCCTTTTAGATGAAGAGAAATTAGAGAAAAACTAATTTTTACATTAAGGCCCCTTTTTCCATGACGCAGTTTCAAATCAAGAATCAGAAAAAAGGTCCTAGGGATTATCCAAGGAAGTTCACGTGTGAAGTTTCATTGAATTTGGCTCAAGGGTTGCTGAGATCTGGCTGTGGACGGACGGACGCACGGACGGACGGACACACGGACGGACACACGGACGGATGGACAGCATGGCGACTATATGCTCTACCGAAATTTTTGCGGGGAGCATAAAAACGAATTATACGAACGAGACTTTTTTTTCTTCCTCAGTCTGCCCTCGTTTCGACCCTAGCATACTTCGCTGTAAGAAAGACAGATATTCTCTCAGAGCAAGCAAAGTGTTTGTGATAATTTCACTGTACGGTATACGCTATTCACTTAGCGTGTGTCAAATATTACATGGCTGTATCAATATCTGTCAAAGTATTTTTGTGTTTATATTACAACAGACTGACAGCCTGGTGGTCCGGGAAAATGCCAATACCGATCATGTATGTTTGAACTAATTGACAAAATGATGTCGGGAAGTTAAAGAAGATCTGACATCTTAGATTTTTGTTAATCGTCATACAGTTGCAGTCTCGCAAATGAGGAATAGTCCAAAAATATATACCACGGGTCAACTTATTTTTGTCGGCTAAGTTCTTTGGTTGAGTGTCATATTGTAAGATTACGAATTTTGTTTGACTATTGTACATGTCGATTGTTTAAACTCGATTTAGTATGTTGTATGTTTCAAACTACATCTTTGACCATGTGTGATAAAATATTCGACCATTACAACATAGGAAACAATATGAATTATACGAACGAGACATTTTCTGCCTCAGTCCGCCCTCGTTTCGACCCTAACCTACTTCGCTGTCAGATATTCTCTGAGAGCAAGCAAATTGTTTGTGAAAATTTCGCTTTACGGGGTACACTATTCACTTAGCGTGTGTCAAATATTACATGGCTGTATCAATATCTGTCAAAGTAGTTTTGTGTTTCCATCGAAACAGACTGACAGGCTAGTGGTCCAGGACCATGCTTAGAACGATCACGTCTGTTTGAAATACTAGAATGAATAATGTCGAGAAGCTGAAGGAAATGTTACATCCTATATACTGCTTAATTAACCCTTTTCAAAAAGCAACATTTTATAGTGTCCCAATTCAAAATCTGCTGAAGACGTCAAAGAGGAAGTTGAAGAATGGATTTGGCTGAAATATAGCAAAGAATATATTTAGGCAAAAAAGACAATGTTGATGCTGTTCTGGAACGAGTTAATCAGTGACTCGCCAGAGATGTTCACTTAACTTCTATCGAGAACAGGAAACCCATTTCCTAAAGTTCTGTCGAATTATAAAGCGGCCCCGCGTCCACAATCTCCTCAATATTCGTGATCAGCAACAAGCGTCTCCTGAATTACGAAGGAATCAGGAAACCTGAGAAAATCACGGCGGTAAATCACATCTTAATTGAAGGACCGCGTATTGATTTGTCCGACCCGTCTGTTTTCACACATCCTTAATGGCACGATATTAACTCCAACTCGTTTTCAACTAGTAAAGGACACATTCAAATAAAGTCTAATTTGAAAAGTAGTTTCACATCCTCGGATACACCGGGGTCTTCTTATTCGCTACGCTACATTACTGCATGTAGTGCAGCGAATAAGGAGACCTGGCGTATCCGGGGATGGTAGTTTGAATTCTTTAATAAAGTTTATTTCAAAGATTAATTATATGCTAAAGAATGAAAATGATATGTAAAATAACACGCCCCTATATTTGTGCAAATTTGTATCTATTGTTACATATTAAACTTCCCTTTGGTATTCCTTAGAAATTTAATGCATACAAGAATGAGAAATGGTATAAAATAGGCCAACGTATTTGTAAGTAAAGCTATGTCAAACATTTGGATATTGGCACAAAAAGCATGTTTACAACATTACAATTAAAGGAGACATTTCATAAATATTTTGTCATAAGTTACTTTTAATTTTATCTGAAAGAGTATATTGTCTAATTAAAAGTCTGGCATTCTCAAGCTAAAGTATTGCGCCGTTTACAAGGAGTATACTTTTATTAACACTAAACTAATTGTCATTTATTATAGTTCAGATATAAATGGATGTTTTCATTTCCATCTAAACCTTAAAGGAGTTGGCTTATCAGCAACAATTAAAAAAACGGGGGATCTAAACACATTAAAATAACCAATCTTGCCATCAATACATTCTTATAAAAGTGAAATGGAAATGTGTCTCTTTAAAGATAAACCTTGTGGAAAATAAAGTATTTACTTATTGCAAGCATTTTTTTTCATTTCCTACAACGTTTTCTACTCCAATTGACTAAAAATATACAATTTCCTTCACTTGCAAATACCTGATAATCAGCATTTTCTTCTTGTGTTTCAATGGTTACCCAAAATCTCTTCTTCCAATGACGTCAAAACAGGGTCTTGTTTGGGAACGGCTTCGATGTATTTCGTGGCCTTGATATTAATTTTTTTCTTACTGAATTATTTTGCAAATTGAAATTGTGGTACCGCTGGAATCGTCTTTAAGTGTAAAAATGCCTGTTAAATTATTCTCATATTAAGGCGACATTATGTGGAGAATTAATAAGCTGGCTCTCTGATACATGGTCTCAATTCGCAATCATTTAGATTCTAAAGTATCTTTACAAGGAAAGGATTTCTAAACAAACTGGAGGTAGTATCCTTGGCTTGCGATGATGGAGGGAAAAATACATAATTGTATTCCAGAAAAGACATTTCGGTGTCATACGTCTTATTTCGTATCATCATGTCTGGAGAACAAATCAGACATGGTTTAATCTGTAGTCGTACTACAAGGATAATTAAGTTTAGGATCGAGAAAATTTACACCTTGAGATTTATAATTTGATTGAATATAGACACATGGCGTTATACTGTCTACAGTAACAATGTTTTATTTCTTATTTTGTATTAAACTGTTTCTAACATTAAGTCAAAAAGGAGAAAATGTGGAATAGCAGCATTGTATTCGTTAGTCTCAATGTTTTCCCATCTATTTTCTATGACGGACTTTGCAACCTGGTCTTATCTAGAAAAGGTTTAAGTTTAAAAGTGTCAGTCACCAAACGTACAAGAATTCGCATTCTGTGATTTGGTGTTATTATTTATATACAAGTATATGTTTACAAAATAATTAACCTATTATTAGATAGAAATATATGTTAATTTGGTAATTTAAAAATGTCTCTATACGTAATTTTTGAATAAAAATGCAACCAACTCGGTAAACAAAGAGAATTCGTTTTCAATTTATTAAAAATATAAACTTTCATAATACAACAATTGCCTCCAATAAAAAAATCCTTCTTTTCGATGTCAAAATGCCACGACAAGAAATTAGTCACATGGATAGACCAATCAAGATTTTTGTTGCTACTCTCTTCTCAATGTCGAGATTTGCCTTTACAGAATTACGCAAAGAAGCCGTTTGCTTAGCATGGGTCTCACGTCGTCTGTTCTCCGGTCATTATATTAAGGAATCTCGTATAACAAGTTAATATTGAAGTCTATTGTGTTAGCCCGTCGTGTCAAATCAACAAACCTGGCAGTTAGTGGTCTTGGCTTTAAAGATATACAAGGAAACGCAAGAAAAAAAGATGACGTATGTCCATAGAATCATTTATAGGTCAAATAAACGATCACAGGTCACTTTATTGTTATGATTCGAGGACATTTGCTGAAAATATTTACGATAAAATTGTCTATGAAACACGGAGCCTATATGAATGGCGCATTACTGCTATTTTTACAAAATCAATATAAAATGTTAAGAACTCGTTTATGCAGTTGATAAAACAAAATTTTACGTATAATCGTAACCATTAGAAATATTTGCATGATTCCAAAATCATCATTGTAATGAAGCAGGTTTTTTTTCCATTTTTAAGTATAAGAGATAAAATATATCAATAAGAAATGAGATTTGTCCATGACAAAAGTTCCATATTTTCCAATTTACCTTGATTTATGTTTCTCAGCATGTGGCAATATACCGCTAATTTGCAATTTTATCACATCTTTTTGCTGATCGTCGATTGTACTATTCAAGCCACTAACTTTTATCATTCTTTAAAATTCATTTAAACTTTAGATTATCCACAATCTAGTTATTTAAAATTTCATAAGGCATCGGGATTTTTTAGGGCGACCCCGTAAATGTTCGGTGATATTCGATCTATACTAGTAAGTTCGAAGATGACAATTCCTTACTCTCTGCTGACAATTGAGTACGATGTTGCTAGAAAAATGCCGACGTCGTATGCATTCCTAAATTACAGATATTATGTTTTAAACTATATTTAAGATTAATGCAGGCAAGAGGTATACTGTCGAGTTTCTTATATGAAATAATGTCATCGGCTAAAATCAGAGTCGAGGATAGGTTGTCGGACAAATAATAACTGTACTTTCTCGGACAGCTTAAGGATGCTCCTATTTGACCACATTGATTCTGTAAAACACTTTCATACCACCATCAAAGAAAGCATATAGTTGCTTTTTAAACAAGCTGCAGTTACGAGGTTTTCGTTGAAAGCGACGTTATATAATTCTTTCGGAACATTTTCGAAAGTATGCACAACAAATATACAAACGTTGATAAATCGTTTCAGTAATTTCGTATCTGTATTTCGAATATTTCCCCAAATGTCCCTATTCAAAAATAAATGGAATGTATTTCTGTCTACAAACACGTGTTATTCAAGTTCAATTTGTAATCATGGTTCCAGAGCGGAGTAAGTCAAATTTCTCAGAGAAATAATAGCAAGATACTGACTCTCTTGGGGGAAGGAAATTCTATCAGCTCATCACATCCGAATATTTCTATGACAGACAGAAATCAGTATGTGACTTGTCATGTAAAATAAGCGTACAGACACACCGGATATGAAATAAGAGCTGTATAAACGGAGTAATACATGCAACCAATGCTGCTTATACGAGCAAACAATACACTTATAAAATTTCTCTTTGGGAAAATATGTAGTTGTTTTATTGACAAGGCGTCGTAAAGATACCGTTTTGCGTGACGGATCACATATATGTTACCCATCGCTATATCTTATAATACGATAAGACGTATTAGAAACATTAATTGAAATATAGTTGAACAAGTAGTGTGTGACATTTTGTCTTTCTGGAATCATTATTTTCAATTAGTCTTGGCCACATGTGCGGGGAATGTATCAATTAAAGTTCGGATAATTTCACCCCTAAAGAGTGTTTTTAATTTGTAAAACCAGTAAAACAACTCATGACAAAACGTCTGACAACCGTAGTATCGAAAATTAAAATACAAACAAACAATTTTGTTTCGCATTCGCCCAAATTTCGACAATACTACATGTATTTCCACTACCAAGCAAAACATACTTATATTTTAGGAGAAAATGCAAATTGTCCTTGCCTATATCGCATCTGGTTGTACAATATTCACTGAATATACAGCAAATAATACGACAGTAACAGTATCTGCCGAACTGTTTGCTTTTATTTGCTTTAAATGCTTCAGTTTTCAAGGTTATATTGAAAGAAACCTAAAATCAATTTTCAGTCGTCATTAGAGTATCATTAATAAGTTCTGGTCTTGAATTTTTTATATGTAAACTATTCTAAGGAACTCGATTGCTCATTCCCTATATGTTCCTAGTACATAGGTTAAACTAATAGTTCGTGCTATACTCTATTAACGGAACCAACTTATCCATTAAAATCAGAGAAGAAGATAGGTCGCCTAATTAATATCTGTCAAGTGTGTTCTCATACATCTTCGCTAGCCAAGGTTGAACCCACCTACGTTTGTATTCACCCTTGGCGGATTTGGTCCGATTTTCTTGAAATCGCGAAGCGCCGCCTAGCGGTTGTTCTGCTGGTTGTTTACGTCCATTATTGATGACGTCATTAACGCGCGTTGTCTTTCGCGTCGTACGCCGTGTAGATTATGTAAAAGCTAGCTGTTTTTTTCGGTCGAATTGTCGAAAGTATAATAATTCGTCGATTAAAGTTAGAGAATTTCTGTCTATTGCAGTGAAATTCGTAGGAAAAATCGCCCATCTTCGCGTTTTTGAGTTGCAAATGCAATGCTTTTTCCCGCCCGTTGTCATGATTTGGTTACTCATAACAAATGTATCAGTCGACAATCTGATTGGTTCCAGCGAGACCTCGCTGGAACCAATGAAAACGCTTTCCAGGAGACCAAGAAAATCGGACTAAATCCGCCAAGGGTGAATACAGAAACGACGTTACGTCGTAGATGTCACCCTTGGCTTGCGAAGATGGTTCTTATATGGCTTTATGAAGTTTATATCATAATGTATATTTATGGCTTGCCTTTAATTTCCTAAATGCCATTAATTCACCATAACGGCATGTAATTCCCGCCCGTTGCCAATATCCTCTCTGACAATTGTCTCCCACCAAAGGGCGGCTAAAATCGTACACCTGGAAGGAAGTATTGCATTATCATACCACTATCAAACCGAGCTTATATAAAGCGGACTTAAGATACTTGTAAGAAAAAGGAACATATCTAAGAAAAGCAGGGTAAATCTATTCAGTAAGTCGGTCTAATATCATTTCCATACTCATAGATAAAGGTTATTCATTTTTGTCTATTAAGCAATGTGTTATTTAGGTTCAATTTGCAATCATGGTTCCGGAGCGAAATACGTCAACTGTCCTGGGATATAATTACAATATTCAAGCCCCCTCAAGGACGAGAATTGTAAAAACAAGGAACACATCTAATAAAAGCGGGTAAAATCTATTCAGTAATTAAGTCGGTCTAACATCATTTCCATACTCATAGATAAAGGTTATTCATTTCTGTCTATAAAGCAACGTGTTATTCAGGTTCAATTTGCAATCATAATTCCGGAGCGAAATACGTTAAATTTCCAGGGATATAATTACAACATACAGACTCCCTCAAGGACGGGCATTCTATCAGTTCATCATATCTAGATATTGCTTCGATAGACAGAAATTATGTGTGGCTTGTCATGTAAATGTGATTATAGATAGTTCGGAAATAGAATAAGCTAAAATCGGAAAAAAAAGAACTAATGCTGCTTGAAAAGATGTTTTTGTCACGGTGATGGCGTATTAGGTCGAAAAATAAGACTAGTTTGCCCACCAACCCTACTTTAGTTGCAGACCCTAGCTTTGTTAAGTTTTCTTTTCGGTGTTCCATTCAACCATTTTCTTTTTCGGTTTTCACATTTCAAAAACGTTCATAAAACTCCTGATATTCTTTTATGCCGTAATTAAATCACATATACTTCTAAAAATTAATGTATATTCTTTTTCCGGGTTAAAAATTAATCATTGAATGGGGCCATATAGTAACCATACTTTTGACTGCCTGCTTGTCATCGTTTGTCAAAAACCATGGTTAAATTGACACTTACTGTCTGTTTACGAGAACTAAAGAAGACCGACCATTGAACAATCGAGAAAACTACAAAAGTCAGGCTATTTAGTATTTTGTCAAAGCACTGCCTGAATTCTATTTCCTGATTTAGTGACGTGCGAAATGATGTTTGTAGATTGATTAATATCTTGAGCATGTGCCAATCTGTAAACCAATTAATGTTAAATGGCATATTTGTCTGATTGGCTAGTCCAGTCTATAGACATTGTCACAATTACCAGATGAAAGCATTGAATAGTTGTCAAAATTCAAGATGCTGCACACAAAAACTTCAATGGAATTTAAAAGTTTCTTCTCTTTATGTCTAGAAAATATTGTGGGCAATCCCAGCAAACATGCTTATATGGGTCCTATATGGGATATGTATGGGTAAGCCCCTATGGGTAGGCCCATATTGGACCCATATAGGACCTATGTAGGTAAGCCCAAGTGGGTTTGATCATAAGGGACCCAGATGGGTCCCATATTCCCAGCATATGAGCTGTGTATGAACAAGCCCATATGGGTATGCCCATATAGGAACTATGTAGGAAAGCCCATGTTGTTTTGACTATAGGGGTCCCAGTTACAATAATCGGCTTGCGCCCATTCAAGTACAACAAAATAATTATGCATACATGAGCATATCTAAAATATCCATAATCTGAATCATGTAGCCTATAGAATTATAAGTTTTCAATTTGAATGGCGATCTTATTTATATCCATCAAAATTAATGACCATCAAATCAATACAAATTGAAAAACAACAGCATTAGATTCAGCAAGACAAGTAAGGCAACATCAATAAGACATGTCTAATCCTTTCTCGAACAAAACCTGGTATTGACTTCTCTAATAGAAAGGTAAATTGCCAAAAAACATAGGCCTCGAGCTAATAGCAAAAGTTGATAATCGGCATTTTCTTCTTTTGCATAAGTTTTTTTTTCTGTGCTATATTGTACAGAAGTACATTCTTTGTCAATATCGTTTTTAAACATATGCTTCATTTTTGATCATCCGAATTATTTTGTCGTTTTAACGGTGTTTAAACTGTAATAAGTCTGTTCAAATCACTATCATAATCTTATCAATTAGTGTGTTACAAGTAGTTTTATGTATATTAAAGGGAAATAATTTAAAATCTTGACAATGAATCATGTTTTTACAAAGCGTTTATGTAAAGAAAGCATTTGGCTTGATAATCCTATATGATCCTGTTAAAAAAAAATTGTGTACACATTTTCAAAAAAAAAAAGATAGAAATAAATCTAGACATATAAATATATCAAAAAAACATATAGATAGTTATAGAAAGCATCGAAAATGTCATACCATTAAAGACCAAATTCCTAAGGAACAAACCTTAGAAAATGTGTCAAGGTCGTCAGACATACCTTACGAGACCTTAATCCTCTATGACGGGGAATAATGACCTCTTCTGAGTGTGAAGCCCTGGAAGGTTTTGATCTTCGATCAACACCAAATGAAAATCAATAGAAATGGGTTTGATCAGGGCTGTCTATATGGGTCTGCCCATCTGGGACCCATATGGGTCCCATATTGCATGTATATGGGCTGCCCAGATAGGACCCATATGGCCTCCGGTTGCACATCCTATATGGGCCCCATATGGGTTGCCCTTATGGGACCCATAAGGGTGTCAATAAGCGACCCATATGGGACCCATACAGAGTGCTTGCTGGGATGAAGAAATAGGTTGTCACAAGCAATTTCTTCATTTTCCACGATATTTTTCAAAACGTTTAACTTGTTTGGTGAAAAGTTGTCGGTATGTGTAAATGAGTTAAGATCAGCTTATTTTTTCATAAATGTATGAAGAAGTGTTGTTGTATATTTATACCTTCATAATTGATTTCCTTCACATATGTATTGTCCACCCAAATTAACCTGGGACAAATTAATTTTCGTGTGCAAAGTCCGTTAGTTGAGCATCTTAACAAAACATAGGCGAAGTGGGGTCATTACATATGCAGATGTCCCGAGTTAATCTTGCTGGACAATATATGTGCAATGTTTACATAATTTTATTCCAGGAACAAAATGAAGACACTTTTCGAAAAAAATAATTGGTTTTTGGGTATAAATATTTAACACGACAGTTGCATCAATTGATAATCTTTTCGTTAAATACAGAGGATCGAGAAGTTTCCGTTTCACATGGGAAATCGCATATCTATTACCAGCCGCTTTTTCTTAAATTTAAGACGTGCTACAGACCTAAATTAACGCATAGCTTAACAAATAATTTGTGACATTTTGTCTTTCTGGAGCCATTCTGTTCACTTAGTGTTTGTCAAATATACGGGGACGGAGGTATCAATATCTGTCTGACAATTAAAGTTGATTTATTTCACAAATGTGGTGGCATTTGTCGTTGTATACTTTGGTAACTCATTTTTAAGGTATTCAATTCATCATCAAATACAAAACATTTCGTGCAATTTTGGGTGTCATTCGTGGCAACAGAAATTGACGATAGTATACCATCGTCAATTTCCAGGCACAATCCATGGCGATTGCAACTAACGAGGAATAACCTTGACAATTTTCGTTTCCAAGGATAGCACCCGAAAGTGTTTGCTATCTAAGACTCAAAAAGGTTCAAGCTGAATCAGATTCAAGGATACATGAATCAGAAATAAAGAAATAAAGTTGTTAATATGTTTGTTAATATGTTTGGAAAGGGTATGCGAACATGAACATGGTGTAGATCGTACATCATAGTATAGATATAAACTAAGGCAAAATACGCCTCGCTTCAGGTAAGAAATTGCGCAAAACTGTCTTATTTCTGCGTCACATTTCAAGTTGTTTATTGCATGTACACCTCCTTTCTGAAACCTTCCATAATTCATTTGATGTGTTTACAAAATCTTTCCACTTTATGAAATATTGATCCCAGCCGACAAGACAAACGACTAAAAATATTCACACTGCAGAGACATGACCGGGGTTTGCCATAATCTGCCTCTATATAAATGCTTCCCTCAGGCATCAAATTGATGCCGGTTCTACCCCCTTGACGTCTGACCGTACCAGGAGTTTTCAAATAAATTATACATCTGAGGAAAGAGCTTGGTATGGCGGGGTATCTGAAAAAAAAAAACTTGAAAATTGACGCAAAGATAGGAAATTATTGCATCTTCTTACCTGAAGCGAGGCTAATTTGGTCGTAGTTGTTATCATTTCGTCTTTTGGTCGGTTGGGATCAAGTTTTGGAAAAAGTAAAAAATATTCTTCAATTAAATAATATATCTAAAAAAAGAGCTCAGCAAGGAAGGTGGGGTATATATGTACAAACCCTTTGAAATTGACGTTGAAATAGAAAAGTTAGTGTAAAACCCTTTACCAGAGTCAAAACTATTTTGTCCGTAGTTGCTATCCATCCCATTATGCACATTATCCACCATAACGTAGGGTGATGCGCAAACAAAAGGCATAGATTGCATGTCGATTGTTTACGCTCGATTTAGTAATTTGTACGTTTTGAACTGCAACTACGACCCTCTGTGGTAACATTCGTCAAGACAAAAGTAAATTGTTTGTGACAATTTCGCTTTGCGAGGTACGATATTCACTTAGCGTGTGTCAAATATTACATGGCTGTATCAATATCTGTCAAACTATTTTTGTATTTATATCACAACAGACTGACAGCCTGGTGGTCCAGGGCCATGGCAATACCGATCATGTCTGTTTGAACTAATAGACTAAATGATGTTGGGAAGTTGAAGAAGATCTTACATTTTATATCATTTTATGCTAATCGTCATACAGTAGCCGTCTTGCAAACGTGGAAAAGTCCAATTATATACCCCTTGACAACTTATTTTTTGTCGGCTAAGTCCCTTGTTTGAACGTCATATTGTAAGATTAAGAATTTTGTTTGACTACTGAACATGTCGATTGTTTACACTCGATTTACTATTTTGTATGTTCCAAACTACATCTTTGACCATGTGTGATAAAATATTCGACCATAGAAACATAGGAAACAATATGAAGTATACGTATGCCTTAGTCCGCACTCGTTTCGACCCTAACCTACTTCGCTGTCAAAAAGATAGATATTTTCTGAAAGCAAGCAAATTGTTTGTGACAATTTCGCTTTACGGGGTACACTATTCACTTAGTGTGTGTCAAATATTACATGGCTGTATCAATATCTGTCAAACTATGTTTTGTGTTTATATCATAACAGACTGACAGCCTGGTGGTCCAGGATAATGCCAATACCGATTATGTCTGTTTGAACTTCTGGAATAGAAGTTGAAGGAGGTCGTACAGGATGGAAATGTTTTTATGAATTATCATACAGTGGCTTGAAGGCAAATGTGGTATATTCTGTTAAAACCATTTGCCAAACAAGACAACACATTTTAGAAAACGTTGAGGCAAAAGAAGAAAATGCTGATAATCAGCATTTTCTTCTTTTGCCTCAATATTTTCTGTGCTATATTGTACACAAATTCAATCTTTAATGACATCCATTTTGTCGTCTGTATCAGTCTATAAATTGTGTCACCATACTTTTTTGCTGTATCCTTATCAGGAACGTGTGAAAACAAACAGCCAGAATAAGTCACCATTAGGGAGGGTATGTTTCAATTAAAAAATAATTGGAGAGTAAACTCTTGTACATATTTTCAATTTATCCTGTGTCTGTTTATATTCATTTACATATTTCAGTACACCGGCTTACACCTAATAGCTAAGTTCAATACTTTGATAACCTCTTTATCTTATTTCATCCCCGTTTCTCTCTTCTGAAATGATACTTTACTGCGAGTCAAGTAGTGCTATAACATTTGCAACATTTAAATTGAACCTCTATAATGTTGTAATTTGTATTTGATGCATCATTTAAAATAATACTCGAAAGGGAACATGTGAATAAAGTTTAGTGTACATGATTAGAGTATGAAAACATTACCAAGCAGTGGCGCCTTTTGACGCCCCATAAAATGAAGGCTTCATGAAACTTTGTGGACTAATGTGTAATAATGAGTACTTTTTAGTAAAACTTCTGTATTCATTTACCATGTCTGAGACAAGCATTTAGGGCAAAACAAAGGTTTAATCTACAGTGATATCAGAAGAATAATTAGATTTAAAATGTAGATAATTCAAGCTTTGAGATTTGATAATTTGATTGTAGACAACCAGTTGACGTTATACCGTCTACAGTTTAACGATTTACGAGGAAATCTGTTTCAGCTGTCTTAACATGAAAGTCAGTTGTCAAAGGGACATCTCATTGATGTAAAGTTCGTTGTTCATATTGACAAAAAACGTCTTACTTCATGGGATATAAATCATAATGGAAGCGGTCTGAATTTCACATCCGATGGACAAGCAAAAAATCACGACACAATTGCCAATCAGAAATCGGTAACTACGAGCCGAGAGTTATTAATGTTAGGTAAATTGAAATGCTGGAAATCCAACAGAAGATAAAACATGCTACTTGTAGGTTAGGCTCATTCGTCACATATAAGAATAACTTTAATGACAATACTAAAAGTTGTCTTTTTACATGACATATTGTAGCAATTCTATGCAGTACCTAATAATTATGCTAATACCGGGTTTCTTCTTTTCTCATGTCTTTACCCACAACAACCCATTTGCCTGTCTTATTATTTCGTTTCGAACACGATAGATAGCAATGGACTGTTATGATTATTATTTGATTTACATCTAAAAACAATACTATTTAGGAAATATTTAATGTCCTTCATATTGTATATTCTGCTGTACATTTTATATACCTCATGGGTCTACGACCTTCTGGTTTGAATAAAGTTATACATCTCAATACTGTAACTTAAAAATAGCTAAAAATAAAATCCTTCTAAGCTTTTTACATATGTTATTATTTTTTTATTTTATCATTTTGATAGACAAATTGCATAGAAAATTGGTATTCGACCGTAAATCAGTTTCCTGAAATATAGCGATCTTCTTAATTGGTTGTGGTTTTCACATGATGTTACATCTTCATCATTTTGCTTATGACTGTTTTCAACGAAATAGTCTTAACTGCAGCTTAATACAAAAGGCAGATACAGTTTTTTGCCCCAAAGCAGTGACATGCTAACTAAGATATGAATATACCGAAACCGGAATCGTACAGTCTGTTTTCTTTTTCTTTGAACTTTGTACTTTTTGTATTTACTAGGATATGCCAAATAACCTCAGACCATTAACAGTCAAGGCTGTTGATTTGATCGACGGGCTAACACAATAGACTTCAATATTAACTTGTTATACGAGATTCCTTAATCTAATAATCGAGGAACAGACGACGTGAGATCCATGCTAAGCAAACGGCTTTCTCGCATAATTCTATTAGAGTAAACCTTGACATGGGACAGGCATTTGGAAACAGAATAGTCGTTTTTAGGTCAATGAAAAAGAAAGCACTATAAGCTTACGCAAGCGTAGTATTACCAAACACACAAACACACTGTGTTGTAAGTTGTCCGTTAGATTGTCTTGATACTGATATCATCGTACAGGAGAAATGTATACCTATTCACGGTACTATATAGCAAAGTACCAGTGTTGTCTTAACGCCTTTGGTCGTAGTACAAAGACAGCCCAACACGGAACACTTTTTTCGAAGCGAGAAAGTTGGCCTTTAAAGGATGACTACGTAGTGAACAGCGAACTAGCGTACAAACTATTGCTCTAACTTGGATGTTTTTAACATGCTCTTTTCTATGGTTACCGTTATTGTACACAAAAATGTCCAGAATGACCACAAACGCTGTGTTTACTAAATGGCCAAACAACGGTGTAGTCACAATGAAAATATGCAGACACAACGGTGCAGTTTCTGTGTTATCTGTACGGTGTAGTTATTATTTTCATAACAAATTGTGAACGGTGTAGACTTGGCATGTTGTATAGGGCGAACCAGCTCTAACAGCTAGCAGATCAGATGCAGCTCTGATTTATCTCCCTCAAATACTTTGGTCTTAGAAAACCTAGTTCTCTCCCTTGGTGAAAACGCCGCTATCCTCAAAGTAAACGAAAACAAAAGTTAAGGAAATATGCCGTATTCTCCTTTCTTCATTCACCTAAGCCTAAAACAGTTCAATGTATGTTTAATTTTCGGAAGACATGTTTTGTTATTGAATTAACTTCTGATGGACATGATAATCACAAAATATTAAACAAGATAGTAAACTTAAACGTAAACGTCATTTACCCTACGATGTGGGTGAAATGGCCAGTTTCTTATTCATCCGTTCATTTGATTTGTAGATTCAAAATTTCGGCTATGGCTTTGAATTTTTCTTTGTAACTGTTTTGATTGGTTATTACAATCAATTATTGTAATTAATGAATGATTTCAACTCATGGAGTATGATGATTATTGATCGACATGTATCTTGATTTCAACTTGACCCCTCATTGAAAAGTCCGATTTTACCCAAAATAAAGGATTCCATCAACAAAACATAAATTATAAATAACAAAACATATATTATCTGTAAATTTGTTTCATAAACATTTGGGCCTTTTTTTCGTTTTGTTCGACTTAAAGTTATCAAGTCTTGAAAATAGAATTACAGAACTGCAAAATTTATTTTGGCATTTTCAGACGTAATTAACCTTCTCTTCAGGACTGGCAATTTTCTGACCAAGATTTTTTTGGCCCACTTATAAAATGTAACCATTTGCAATGAAAGAGACAATATCCTATTCGACAAAACCGTTTGACTACTGTTGAAGTACTTCCAACTTAGTACCAAGAGAGTAGAACTTACACACATCCATAAATAAATGAAATGCAATGTTTTCCATCGGGAACCGACCTTCCTTGACCATCTTATGAAAAGATAACCAATTACCAAGATGATCAATGCTTCTCAATGACTTAATCACATCTAGGAACAAACTATTCATTCCAACCATTATTTTCATGTCTCGCGAGTCCCTATCCGTATCATCTGTTTCAGCACGTCCAATGGAAATATCAGGTATTAAGGTCGGAGCTTTTTGAACGACTTCATGGGGTGTTGAACTTCTATTTATGTACATGACACATGCATACAAAGTCGGGGATATCATCGATAGAAAAATTGTTAATTCCAAAATCCTGATTTTCTACGTTGATGATGTCTATCTTGTGTATTCTATGCTCGGAAATGGTAATGATGTCCTAGTCTGACTTCTTGATAAATCCGGAATTATACTAAAGTTCAGAGTTTTCAAACCTTTTTGGCCTGTCTGATCATTGATCTCCCTCCTGCGCACTTTTAATATCTGGCTGGAATGGTCCTCTTCCGAATGCTTCACAACCTTTTCGAAACTTCATTCGAAGTGACAGTAGTAACAAGTAAACAGCATGGAACTGAAAATAAAAGACAAAATAAAACAGACGCCGGCAGATTCTTGGTATTTTCTACTTTTTGACCCTTACGGAATTGCTTTGACAAATAGCAAAGCAACTAGATTCTTTCTCTATTCTGATTAAAGTATATTTTGTAGACATTTTGTCACCTTCTTTGCTGCAAAGCATTTACAAGTCAATCACATATTAACATTGTTGAAGAATTTGGGTAGTAATTGTAAAACGTGATTCCCAGGCATGAAAACGTTATCATTAGAAATTACAATATTATCATTTCAGAAATAATAAGTTCTGTATTGCTTCAAGTCTATACCGTTCACAATTACTTTATGTCTACACCGTTCACAATTTGTTATGAAAATATAACCACACCGTACATAAAACACAGAAACTGCACCGTTGTGTCTGCATATTTTCACTGTGACTACACCGTTGTTTGGCCATTTAGTAAACACGGTGTTTGTGGTCATTCTGGACATTATTGTGTAAAATAACGGTAACCTTAGAAAAGAGCATGTTAAAAACATCAAAGTTAGAGCAATAGTTTGTATTTTAGTTCGCTGATTACTATGTAATCATCCTTAAAAGGGCAACTTTCTCGCTTCGAAAAAAGTTTTTCGTGTTGGGCTGTCTTTGCACAACGACTGAGTACGATAGGACAACACTAGTACTTTGATATATAGAACCTTTGATAGGTATACATTTCCCCTGTATAATGATATCAGTATCAAGGCAAGATACGACCGTTTAAGAAATTTATCGATGAAAAACTATGACACCTACCTCTCATGTTGTATCGTCGTCACCATCTTTGAATGACTGCACAAACCTAACGGACTGCTTACAACACAGTGAAACAAGCATATTTAAGAGAAAAACGACTGGGCGAGGATTTGGTGTACATCAAATTGATATATCTGAAAAGTATCGGTTAGGACGACTTATGGCGATATAAAAGGTACAATTTGTATCTCCTGACGTCCGAAGTTTCCTCTCTGTTTATAGGTTTTCAGTTCACCACAGATTTGCATGGCAACAGATAAGCGAGGGCAAAGGTATTCGTTATTTCGAATCTAAACCATATGCTGTGGGAACTCATTCTAATTGTCTTGATGAGACGATTCCAATGAGTACATGCAAAATGGGGTTTGATGAACATTGAAATATATTTTACATTTTGAAAAGTCACCACCCTTCCTTATCTGTAAGTCCAAGTTTGTATTCACTTACTTAGTATATACTACATGTACCTAGATATGAAAATATGAGAAAATCCCATTTCGTTTATTTTTGCATTTATAAAATGTTTATTTTTGGGCAATTATAGTAATTCATTATCAGGAAGAAAACGGGCCGTTATCGGCAGAAAACGTGTATTATTCAGGAAATTCTCGTGCGATATCCGCCCGCCTCTGCACTCAATTATCCTCGATTAGAACTTTCAAAATAAACAACTCCCCTTTTCCCGCAAAATTCTCAACGTCTTATGTTGAATAAGTGACGTTCGCATTTGGCGCCAAATAATGAAGTAAAGTCGTTTTGCTGACGTCACGCATAACAAAACATTTCGGAAGATTTATCAGAACAAAACAACAATGGCGGACATTTTTGCTCTCACCTCGGTTCAATTTTCGCACGTATCAATAGGATTGGGGTAAGTAACCAATGGAATGTTATGTTTTTTATGCATTAATAGCGTAAATTCACGTATTTTTCGGTCGTTAACATTCGCAGAGGCCCTCAAAATACAAAAACGACCCTCGTGCTACGCACTCGGTAGTTGACGTATTTATCGGGCATCTGCGAATGTCTACGACCTCAAAAACGTGAATTAATCCTATAGTATAGAATGACAATCTGTACTAATCTTACCAATGTTTGTCAACTAATGGGTCCCGAAATATTTCTTAGAGGTGAGAAGTATCACCATCTCATATGCAGTAAACCAATCGTGATTGTTACCTCCTCCGTATATTTGACAAATACTTATTGAACAGAATGACTCCAGAAAGACGAAATATCACAAACTATTTGTAAAGGAATGTTTTATTATAGGTTTCTAGTACGTCTTAGTTTGTTATATAGCGAATTATCGCAGATATGTAGTCGGTCACTTGATTGGACGGCCTTCCAAATTACAGAATAACAGTAAGCGGATCAAAATATATCAAAATATATATAGTATGTATGTTCATACGAGTCGAAACTATTGACTTAAATTTCAAAATTGGACATTGAATACATGCTTTAAAAACATGTACTTAAGGAATGAATACAATATTATTTTTTTCATGCAGGTATGAAAAATAAAATCTTATCACACTGTATGAATCCGCGAAGCGGTTCATACAAAAGTGTGATTAGATTTTATTTTTCATACCTGCAAGAAAAAAATAAAATTGCATTCATTCCTTATTATTTAATAATATTTTTTTACTGTTAATAATAATATTTGCGACAAGAAAAATGACTTATCGTCCGGACTATGTTTAAAGAAGCGGACAGATGTGCGATATCTGGCCGCTGCCAAGGTATTCAGATCTTACGCACGTGCCTTTCCGTGACGAAAACTTTAAATGACGTCATAAAAAGCGCGCGTAACTGCGACGTTGTTTACAGCGAATTCCGTCGTCGTAACGTCATTTTCCATCCTCTCAAGTGCGTTTTAAGCAATAAGTCTTTAAAACTGAGTTTGTTTCAACTAGAAAATCTATTTAAGAGTAAGATTTAATGATAAAACTTGTAGTTTACTACTCAAAACGAGCGTAATATGCCGATTTGTACAGGGCACATCCATTTATCCATATTGTTGACTCCGAAAGAAGTTCCGGCAATATCAATTTTTTTTCATGGAGTTATGAAATTTTTTTTAGCCAATCAAAACGCTCGGATTTTAATGAAATCAACTAATATTAAATTATATTTGCATATATGCAATATTTGATATGATATATCTCATAATATGGTAGCTCCGTGGTGTCATGCTCCTTTTAGTTTGAGAAAGAAATCGCTTCCTGTTGTATATCATAAATCATAATCCTTTCCCAAGCAAGATCTGACTTTCACGTATTTGTCAGTAGCAAGTTTGGAAAATATTGAGAAAATAAAAGAAAATGCTGTAGGCAATATTTTGTTTTATTGTCTCAACAGTTTCTTTGCTTTAACGCATGAATTCTATCTTTATAAATGCCCATTTGTCGTCTATGAATGAGACAATCCTAACCGTTCGGGAATGGGTTAAAAGATACACTTATGTGCCATATTAATGTCCTCAAAATGTCTGCCGCTAATTTCATTTTCATCAAGGTTCAACTTTGATAATCAATTTCAAACCAATTAACCCCCCAAAATGGCAGGATTCTTTATCAGAGTAACAAAAAATGTGTACACCTTATCTTGAAGAAAGGGAAACTACTCTACATTGTTTACATTGGTTACAAATTCGTCTGCTTTGTGTCATGGGGAAAAGAGGTAAAGACTTGACCCCCTGTGTCAAAAAATCAATTTTAGGACTTTCTAAACAAGGATATAGTGGAAGAAAAATTGCTGAATTGTTGGATTTGAATAGCTCAACTGTGAATAAGTGTTTGAAGAGGGTGAAACTATCTGGAAATTCTGAAAACATTGAGTGAAATTACAAGTTTGTACAATCAAGATGGATCTTATCCCTTATCTAAAAGATCGGTTCAGAGGAGATTGCACTTTTATGGCTATTACAGGAAGGTAGTGAAAAAGACAACCACCATTGCTGCACGTAATAGACTGAAGAGGAGAGCCTTTGCAAGATCTCATCTACACTGGAAAATAGAAGAAGATTGGTCTAGAGTGATATTTTCTGATGAAACCCAGGTTACGATAGGAAAAGATAAGCGTGTTTATGTTTGGAGAACTAATGAGGAAAAGTGGAAACCAAGATGTTTGGGTGTTTATAAGGATACATCAATTCCTGTCCTGAGTGTTATGTTCTGGGGCTGTTTGACATATGAAGGAATGGGAACTTTAGGACCTGTAGAGGGAAACATCAATTCTAAAAAGTATATTGAAATTCTTGATGAACATTTGTGGCCTGTTATTGCTAAGTTTCCTCCAAAAAAGGCCTATATTTTCCAAGAAGACAATGCCCCAGTCCGCACGTCAAGAGAGACCAAAGCCTGGAAACAAGATAACCAAATATCATGTATGAACTGGCCACCACAGTCCCCAGACATCAATATTATAGAAAACGTATGGAAAACTCTAAAAGTAAAACTGCAAAGTAGAGTGAATAAGATCAAAACTAAACAAGACTTAATCAACAATGTTTTAGACATTTGGACATCATTATCCCCAACATACATAAAATCTCTATACAGCCAATAACCCAAGAGAATGAGAGCTGTCCTTGCAGCTAATGGATGTATCACAAAGTACTGAAAATTTAAAGTAAGTCAGTGTTGTAGTTACAAAGTTATTTTGTGTTTTTGTTGACAAGTTGAAAAAGTGGCGGCCATTTTGAGGACATTGACCCATATATGCCTGAGTTTTTTATTTCTATGTAATTGATTTATTCGTGAAAGGAATACAACTACTAAATAGAATTGAACATTTTTTACGTTGTACAATACTTTATTTGGCTAAAATCTTACATTTTGTATGTGTCCTGAAAACAGGACTCTAGGTATTAGAGTAATCAAAATTTCAAAATAAATCCTCGTTGATAGAATAATACCAGATAGTTTTAAACCACTTTTCCCTTCCAAAAATGTCATAAAACAAACTTGACAAAAATAATTTTGTAAAAAGTGGGCTTAATGCACCACTGAATCAAATGCAATAAACACCCTTTTCTCAGAGCATATTTTATATTTTCACTCTGTCTTCGCTAAATTCATATATTTTATATCATCACTTTCTTCGGAAGCCTCATATCTGCAGATCATAAACAAGGTAGTTACTATGTTTTTTGGAGAAAAACGATATTATTCATTTTCAATCTATTGGTATAGACTAAAATAATGCAAATTTTTCAAACAATTTGATATTGTTAAAACATTTTCAATGAAGTCGAACAGAACGCTTTGTAAAAAGGGTTTGCAAAGCATTTTGCACAATGCATTAAGACATTGCAACATAATGACAATTGTAGTTGCATTTAATATATTCTGGAACATGTTTGTGGTAAGTAGAAGGGAATCTTTTTGGTCTACCAATAGCAGTGCATGTATTCTCTGAGCTAGTGGTACTTCAATAATATGTGTCAACTGTCAACTGTCTTCATGCTCTAGAGAGGTTTGTTCAGAAGTCCCAGTGCTCTTGTTTGAATACATTTATCACATATACTGTACTCCCTTCTTCATGGATGTCTGTCTCAGAGGCTGGTTGTGATTGTTGTTGACTGGGAATGGTGTTTATATCAACATCTCCGTCCTCATCCCCACTGTCCTCATCTGACATATCACATACAGTTAGGTGTTCTATATGGATATCAGCCCTTTGAAAAGCTTCTTTATCCTCTTCCATTGTTAGAACTTCGTCTATATTAGATCTTATGCAAAAAGATACGAAGTTATATATGATGTATAGCATTGACAAAAATTGCATCCCGCAACCATTTACGCCTAAAGTCCTGTTTTCAGGACACTTAAAAAATGTCGAAATTGCCATGGAAAAATTTACGAATGAATAATTTTTCCAAGCATATCTAAGAGAGCATTCACTTAGCAACATTATATTCATGATATTCTTTTGAAACGTTGATATATAAAAAGTTTTACACATACCTTTGTATTGTAGCCATTCCAAGAATCACTTTTACCGAAAACGTGTATATTTTGTTGCAACAAATGCAGAAATATGGGAAAGTTATCATTTCCAACGTTCTAATGGATCTAATCCGGGATTATCTGATGATTTATACTATAAAAATAAACACTTATTACTAATTAGTGTGAAAATAAGTGGACATATGGTACTGTCCTGAAAACAGGACACTAGGTTTATATGGGTTAATTTGGCGCCTGAGTGTATATCTCCATTCGTATATGTTTTGCCTACAGAAGAGATATTTGAATATAATACTTACGATGATAGAATTCTCTTCATTGAGGGACCCTGCATATCGTAATTAATTATGTCTACTGGAAAAAAATTGACGTATTTCGCCCCAGAACCATGATTGCAAATTTGATTTGAATAACACGTCATTATGTAGACAGAAATACATTATGTTTACTTAGGGACGTGGATAGCAGAGTTACAGATAAGAGGGGTGATGGCTTTTAAAAATGAAATGTTTCACTAAATATTCATCAAACTCTATGTTGTGGGTACTCATTAGAAAATCTACAAATTTCTCTGTACTAAATTTTCATATTTCTAGAAATGATGTTATTATTAACATACTGACACCATATGTAATATAAATAACTAATTTTATTTAAGAAAGGGTTTACAGTCAAACCAGCCATCACCTTCATCGCCACCTCACTCGTGAAAACCTCAATTCGTTCGTGTTGTGCTTTTGTGTTAAATTGTTTTTACCCTTTCCGAAATGACAATGTTTTAGGCAGTAAAGATTTATAAAGCTGCCGTCCTTGACAAAATGGATGTCACTGAAGGTAAGAATTTGTTAACTCTATAACAACGGCTTTGTTTGACAATGGTTTAACTCAAATACTATGAGGTTATTTCCCTAGATACATGCGTTTATAACATTCGTTACTAGTTATAACGATAACTGTAGAGTGTTTTTACAGGATGACGAAAGTTCCCGCACCTTTAACATTTGTCATGTGGCCTCTCCCAGAGCCGTGTAGAAGATTTCTCCAATAAAGTTATATCATGCTGGAAAATAAAAGACACGCAATCATTCTAAGCCTCTTAAAACCGTCTGAGGAAACATTTGACAGATATTAATTGGACGACCTATCTTCCTATCTGATATTAGTGGATAAGATGATTTCATTAATAGAGAATAGCACGAACTATTAGCTTAACATATTTGTCGGGGACCGATAAGGAAATGATCAGTCGACCTTTCTAATTTGATTTTATATCAGCGTTCTTCTTGAGGAAACTCCAAAGACTGTTTTAATGTAATGTGAATTCCCCTTCGAATGAAGGTTACTGCAAATAATATTCAATTAACCCATAATATGATGACATTTTTTGACTTTTTCAATTAATAAATATTACGGGCAACATTTTCAAGTGAAATAATTTTGAATGTTTGGTCCGTCTGGCTGGTCAAAAGCAATATCTTCATTTTTCACTTTGGTTTCCGAATCATGCATCTTGCGGGGCTTCAAAAGGCGTCAATGTGTGGGGATTGGAAGCATACTAGTCCAGTTCCTGATTAAAACTATTTCGAAATGGAAAACTTAGTCAACACCCCCGCATGAAAGTACTAGTTGTATATTATCATGGTGTAAAACGCTTCTGTAGTAACCTTAACTGTAATTCCTACTGCATGTAATGTTGTGTTTCATTCCTTCGTATGCTTTGATAATATAGCGGAAAGTTTGTTCAATATTTTGTTTTAACAAATGTGACCCGTCACGCTAAAAGGGACCTTATCCGAACTCCAAAAATCCAAATTAGGGCAAACTTGTCATACCCAGCACAGGTCAACCAGATCCCATATATACGAAAAATGAACATATGGTACGATAGGAAAAACATTCCAGATTTAGAAAATTGCACACAAGTGAAAAGTGTCGGCCCTAGTCTGGCTGCGCGAACTGCGCAGACTGACTAGGGTCGATATTTTTCACGCTTATCATAAGGTCCCTTTTAGCGCGACGGGTCACAAATACATGCGCATTCAATCGTATCATTCGACGAATAACATAGATTTTGCTGAAAAAATAGCCAATTTATTTAGACGTCTTTTTCATGTTGACAAAAAGTTTTGCCTAAGGTTGTAAGGTCAAATTGGAAGCGGACTGAACTTTGCATTTGAGGACAAGCGGAAAATCGCGATAAAATTGCCAATTAATAGAATATCGCCATATCGCACATATGTTGAGAAACTTAGATCCTGGGAAGATTGGGGAGAAGATGGAAATTCTACTGTTCACAAAACTCGGTATTTGACCGTAACATTTTTTCAGGTCATATCAAAATTAAAGTACATTTTCGAGTAAAAGTGGGTAATACTAAACTATTTCATGAATATGATTACAATTTACCAAATATATGAAAATTATATACTCTTAAGACATATGTCTTTGGATCTTGACGGTTTTCTAAAAACAATGAACTGTGTGACTGTCTACAATCAAATTAATGCAAGCATTTTGTCTACCAGAACGAGATATTCCTATGTTTTTTTAAGGATTGGGGAAATATTTGAAAATTAACCCTTTTTTTGGTGTTCACGAACTATTTCTTTTCAGGCCAAATATTGGACTGGCAATCTAAATTGAGATCAGCCTGCCCAGATCTGCAGTCTGCTCCTAGCCTACATTGCCTGCTTTTTGCTTAGGTATTGTGGCAAAACTGAGACAAACTGAACGAAAATATCTCTCGAATTAGCAATATGTTTTGAAAGTAAATTGAATTTCAGGACGACATAGGTTAAGTAGGTGCGAGCCAATGTGTCTAATCATACTTCTTTCCAGACAATTTCACACATGCTGAAGTCTCATTTCTTTTTCAATATTATTTTCTAAAACATTATTACTTTCATAGAATAGTATTTTGAATACTCTAAATGTAAAATGAAAACCATCTGCGATCAAATATCTTTTGATTTAATTCTAAAACTGTTTAGCTGCCCACTGAATTGAATCAAGGAAAAAGTGAACAAATAACCAGTGTTTGAATGTCGTCTGGCAGAGACCCATACTGCTCTTTTATGGCTGCTAAAGATCACGAAGGAGCTATTCGAGAACAACATGGTTCCTGGTCACACTGCATATATACACAGGCTGATCTGGAACCATGTTGGGCTCAAAAGCCTGAAGGGACCTTTTTTCTAAGATCATTGCCCAATTATAATTTCTATGACATAGTGAAAAATCTCACATCATTCGTTAATTCTTTTTCTTCTATCGACATGTTGTGCTTTTCACACAATCCTATCAGAATGACAGAAATACAGTTTCTATTAATTGATCTTGACTTCGTTTTTAAATCTAACACCAACGTTTCATGACAACAAGGGCATTTTAGTCAGTAAAACCTAGGATTTCCTGCAGTATTGCATTCACTCTGTATAAGTATTGATACTCAAACTGACATGATTATTCTTGGCAGTATTTATGTCCATAAAGCTTTCAAATCGAAATTACATTACACACAAAATCAGTTTGGCAGATATTGGTGCCAGCATGATATTTTCGATACACGTTAAGTGATTCAGAGTTGTATTGTCTTTGCAGGAAACCAACGACATCGTTGAAGGAGTAAAATATAGACTGATGGAGAATCCGCTAGACACACTATATACGAGAAACTAGGATGGGAATTTGATGTAAAACATATTGATAAATCTGGGAAATATTGGTTAAGACAATTTATGGCTTCAAACCTTGTAAGTTTCGTTATGGTTTGTGGGCATGTTTATTGCTGCTTTTCAACAAAACTATAAAACTGCATCTTAAATCAAGCTGCAGTTACGAGGATCTTGTTGAAAAGCGACATTATCCTCAATAAGTGAGTGCTACATGTGGTTATATCAAATTATGACAAAACATCACCACCTGAGTTTTATCATGTTGGTCCATTTGAAAAGCAAATAGAACCTTGTTTCGTTTATCCCCTTCCCAAACAAGACCAGGCCCCGGTTTCTCGAAAAAACTTGAGTACGTTCTCATGCTCAAATCTGAGCACCGTGCTCAAATTGCACGAAATTCACGTTAACTTCAATCGAATACCCTTCAACGTCGGAGAGTATTCGATTGAAGTTGAGCATGTTCTCATGAGAATATACTTAAGTTTTTTTCGAGAAACCGGGGCCTGGTTTTGGCGTCCATTATGGAAACGGCGTGGGAAAACATTGAAACAAAAGAAGAAAATGTTGATAACCAACAGTTTCTCCTTTTATCTCAATATTTTCTATGCCATATTTTATACAAATACTATCTTTAAGAACATCTATTTTGTCATTTGTGGTAGTGTTTGAAAAGGATCACCCTAAAATTTTGTCGCTTGGGAAAAGGTTAGAATGCTTTATATTGTTGGACAGTATCTGTTAACGTAAGGAAGATGGGCAGTTTTCAGAAAAGGAAACTCTCATCCCTTGTTTTAAAATAAACAAAACTTAAAATTCTGACATATATACTCAGTTCCAAAAAGAAAGTGTGCACTTTTGCGTTTAACCTTTACCTTAATTTTCACAAAGTTAATGGCAATTTAGGGAGTAAAAGTGATTCAATACTTTAGATTAGACCCTAAAAATGGCTTCGAAACAGATGTCGATAGAATTGTTCATATTGCATACACAGAGTCAGATTATGGTGTTGAATGTGTTGAGATTTGCACTCCCTACAGCTTTTCCTGTGGATACAGTTACAAGCTTATATGCCGTTGTAGGGTTTGGCCAGGCCTTCCAAGCCATTTCCACGTTAAAGCTTGAACTTTCTTGTAGACGTTACGTGTACGTCAACGTTAGTAATCGCTAAGTTAGTAGTCCAGAGAATTGCTGTCGAACGGTGCATTAACGTTCTATAGCGAATTAGTTTGCCTTTAAGATGCCATACAAATGACCAAGTGATATTAGAACATAAATACCGTACAAATTCAATTTTTCTGAAGGTATTTGTTTTCACCGGGTTCGGTCTTGCTCATCAACGTTAATTTTAATTCGTTTCACGCTAATGCACTATGCACAACTGTAATGAACATGTGATTTTATGCTACGATATACCAAAAGGAGTGCAGCGAGTGTAATTTCTGATCGATAACTCACATGAGGCACGTGAGGCACACGTAAAACACTAAAATACAAAATCGCAATCAACCCGAAAATTCGTGCGTGCTATGTGATTTATTCATCAATATATCGTTTGCCAATAGTCTTGAGATGTGTCTTACAAAATTTCCTTGTGGTAGACGGTATACCTTTCGAGATAAAAGGGTACACTTTCTTTTGGAACTGAGTATATTAACACATTCTTCATATATTTGACACACACTAAGAGAACGAAATTGCTCCAGATAGACAAAATGTCACAGCCTATTTGTAAAGCTCTGCGTTAGTATATGTTTCTAATATGTCTTAACCCTTTCCCAAACAAGACCTGGTTTTGACGTCCTTAAAAGAAAAGGCTTGGGAAAACATTGAAACAAAAGAAGAAACTGCTGATAACCAGCAGTTTCTCCTTTTGTCTCAATATTTTCTATGCCATATTTTTATACAAACGCTATCTTTAATAATGTCTATTTTGTCGTTTGTGGTAGTTTTTGAAAAGGATCACCCTAAAATTTTGTCGTTTGGGAAAGGGTTAAAATGCTATATATTGATGGACAGTATCTGTTGACGTTAGGCAGAAGGAGCAGTTTTAAGGAAGGAAAATTCTCAAACTTTGTTTAAAAATAAACATACTTTAAATATCTGACAGATATGTACATATTCCCCATATATTTGACACCCACCAAGAGAACAAAATTGCTCCAGATAAACAAAATGTCACAAACGATTTGTTAAGCTATGCGTTAGTATATGTTTCTAATATGTCTTAATTTGAGATAAATCGGTAGATACCAGATATGTGACTAGTCACGCCAAATGAAATCTTCCCGACGCCCGGTAAATGATATAGAGGATCATCGTTTGTTTCAGTGTAAGATCGATTTGAATTGCATTGAGTGTACAATAAAAGCTTTTTTTCACGAGTGGCGAAGTCACGAGTGAAAATGTAGCTTTCGTTGTTCACGAAATGAAATATCAATCGATCTTACACGAAAAACGAACGATTATTCTATTTCTTTAATGCAAAAATTAGACAAAATACAAATAAATTATGACAGGTTTTCTTAAAGCGCGTCATTTTGCACGTGACTGATATGCAACCTTTATGATGACATCACTTATTTGGCCCGGCTTACATTACTTCAGATAGGGTAAAATGAACGAAAGCGGAGCACAAGTTTTTGATAATTTCACTTCATAGGCGGCGAGTTTATCAAAATGATAATCTACCGTTATTTCCCGATAATCCACCAAAACGCCTTAAATAAATAATCATATTTAAATGGAGAAAAGTGAATATAGAATATGTGCTAGTAGGAAAAGAAACAATTATTGAGAAAAAAATACAGAGAAGGTACATGAGTAATTAACCCTTTCCTAAACAAGACCTGGTTTTGATGTCCCTAATAGTAAAGGCTGGGGAAAACAATGAAACAAAAGAAGAAACTGCTGATAACCAGCAGTTTCTCCTTTTGTCTCAATATTTTCTATGCTATTTTGTACATAAATCGTATCTTAATCAATAAAAATTAAATCGTCTGCAGCAGCTTTCAAATTGGTTGACCATAATATTTTGTTGTTTTGGTAATGGGTTAAAGAGACATCCCATTCATATTTCAATTTGATGCCAGTATTGGTTATTCTGATGCATTTGAATTCCTAAACATTTTTGAATTGTTGCTGATAAGCAAAAACACAGATTTTAAGTTTTAAACGGATATGGCAAATTACATTTACAAGTGAACTGTGGTTAACAACAATTAATATAATTCTAAGAAAATATATTCCTCGTAAACGGTGTAATCTTGGGCTTGAAATTGTCTAAGTTTTCTTAAGAAAGTTATGTTCTTTCATGAAATATAAAATCAAAATTTATGCAAAAATAATTATATATCCATTTTTTTGCTTAAAAAAAAAACAATAGTTAGATCTATATCATACACTCAATATCAGATACATTTATAGGATAAATCGGGGTAAGCCAAATATTACATCATGTAAATACTGTAAAACACAGCTTTAGATACAGTAATAATTATTCCCAATCAGTTGACACTTTTTAAGGAAAAAAAACACTAATAATTTGTCTGCCGAATCAATATTTGGATACGACGCGCATATATAGTTGTCTCCCTTGAGGCAACATGTGTGTTGTTATCGTGCCTCAAGGACATTTTGACATTTGTCCAGAATCTTGATTGAAAATTTGACTTAGATTATACATTGCTTTTTAGGCAGAAAGTGTTTCCATTTATTTTAAGATATGGACATTAATTGAGACTTTTGTACTGCGAAGACGAAATTCAGTCAACTGATTCACTTCAGTTTGACTGTCTTTTGGTGGCCTTCCAACTAAGCATTCAGATATGAAAAACTGACATTAAGCATTTTAGACCACCAAAGGTCCAGATCCGTTTATGCAGAAACACAGCCTGGTCAACATCCATATTGTTTTCTAACAACTTTCTCTTGACCCATAGGCTGTTTGGTAGAATACAAACGATTATCCATGAAATGAAATTTCTATTTGGAATAACACATTGCTTTACCCGTTTAATCTGTCATTATGATCTCCACGAAAATTGTAAAAAACAACAACGTTCTGAAAAATAAAAGACAACCCGTCCATTCTAAGCCTCTTAAAACCATCTGAGTGCACACTTGACGGATATTAATTGGGCGACCTATCTTCCTATCTGATTTTAGTGGATAAGATGATTTCATTAATGGAGAATAGTACGAACTATTAGCTTAACCTATTTGTTAGCGAGAGATAAGGAAACGAGCAGTCGATCTTTTCAAATCGATTTAATATCAGCCCTTTTCTTGAAGAAATTCCAAAGACTGTTTTAAAGTAATGTTAATGTCCATTCGAATCAAAGCAAATACAAATGTTATTGAATTAAACCATAATCAGACACTAAAATATGTTGATTTTTTAAATTTCTAAGATATTGCGAGCAACACCTTAATTTCAAAGCATGTATCTTGTGGTGCTTCAAAAGGCGCAAATTTACTACTTCAAAATGGAAAGGTTAGTCAACACACACGCGTGAACGTATTCAAATTGTACATTATCATAGTGTAAAACGCCTTTCTGTAGAAACCTTAATGGCAATTGCTACTGCTTTAAAAGTCGTGTTACATTCCTTCATTCATTTGAATAATAATGCGGAAAGCGCGTTCAATATTTTTTTATTTAGAAATACAAGCGCATTCAATCGTAGCATTCGAAAAATAACACAGAATTTGCTGAGACAGAAATAGCCTATTAATAAGGACCTATTTTTCATTTTGACAAAGAAGTTTAGCTTAGAGGTTTTTAGGTCAAATTGGACGCGTACTGAACTTTACATTTGAGTACAAGCGGAAAATCGCGATAAAATTGACAATTAACAGTGTACACATATCAACTAGAATCTTAGAAACTTAGATCCTGGGAAGATTGGAGGTAAGCCAGGAAATTCTACTTTAAAAAAATCGGTATTTGACTGTAACATAATTCTAGGTCAAATCAAAATTAGAATGCTTCTTCGCGTAACAAATGGTAATTGTTTTATTCTAAGCTCATGAATATGATTACAATTTACCAAATATTTGAAAAGATCAACTTCTAAGGCATGTCTTTGGATCTTTACGGTTTTCTAAATATAATGAACAGTGTGACTCTCTACAATCAAATGCATGATTTTTGTCTTAAGAATTAGATATTTCTTTGCTTTTCAAGGATTGGGGAAATATTTGAAATTTAACATGTTTTTGCTATTCATAAACTATTTCCGTTGTGCCCAAATATTAGACAAGCAATTTAAATTGAGATCAGCCCGCACAGATCTGCAGCTGCTCTTAGCATCCACTTCCAGCTTCCTACTTAGCTATTCTGTTAAAATTGTCATACTGATTGGAATATCTCTCAAATTGGCAATTTGTTTGAAAATGAATTAAAAGTCAGACAGACATGGGTTAAGTAGTTGCAAGCCAATGTGTCAAATCATACTTCTTGCAAGACTGTTTCACATAGGCTGAAGTCTCATTTCCCTTTCAATGTTATTTAATCTAAAGCATTATTACTTTCATAGAATAGTATTTTGAACACTAGAAAAATTATTTGTAATTAAAAATCTTTTGATTTTATTCGAAATCTGTTTATCTGCCAAATGAATTAAACCAAGGACCCCCCCCCAAAAAAAAACAAAAAACCAACAACAACATCAACAACAACAACAACAATGAACAAACAACAGTGAACAAATATCCAGTGTTTAAATGTAGACTGGCAGCGGCCCATGCTGCTCTTTCATGGCTGCTACAGGTCATGAAGGAGCTATTCGAGAACAACATAGTTCCTGACCAGATTACGTGTATACACAGGGTGATCTTGAACCATGTTGCGCTCAAAAGAGGGACAGACTGTCTCGATTGAAGCTTTTCTGTTACAGAGTTCTGATTATATGATAATATAAACAAATCCTATTCCAACTGCATAAAACCAATACAACCAGTGAAAGAGTGGTACATTTGCACATTTTCCCTTTCTTGCAATGTATGTCAGTATGCCATGTTTACAATGTCAAGGACAAGTCGCAATTTTCCGAGTCTTGAGCGGTTAAAAGCGAGAGTCTAAGGAATCTATTTTTAAATCGAATGGAATGACGTCAGATAATAAACAGTAAAATTATAATAAAATGTGAGATGCCTCTTTAAAAGGGACCTTCTGGGAAGTGTGTAGTTAATACTCCGGATTTACATGTAGATAGCTTTTCCTATCACACTTTATATTCATTTTCTAAATACGGATATCGTTAGCGCTTGCTAAATGTGATCTGTCTCTCGAAATATGGTCTTCTGTTGACTTCACAAAAGCACACTTTTAGCATGACGTCTCAAGCAGAATCTAACTGATCCTTTCCTAAGTATAACCTTGTTTTGACGTCATCAATAGAAGGGATTGAGAAAACTTTGAGGTAATAGGAAAAAGTCTTCATAACAAACAATTCCTCCTGTTGCTTAGATATTTTCTCAGTTCTATTTGAACAAATCCTATCTTTATGCATCTTTATCAATCGACCATTTTTCTAAGATCCTTGACCAATTATAATTTAGATGATAGTAGAGAAGAATCTTTCACATCGTTCGTTAACTCTTTTTCTCCTTTCGACAAGTTGTGCTTGTCTATTTTTACACAAAACCTATCAGAGTGACAAAATTACATTTTTGCCATTTTTTTCTTGACTTCGTTTAAAAACACCAACATTTCATGACAAGGAGGGCAATTTAGTAAGTAAAACCTAGAATTCCTCGCAGTATTGCTTTCAACCTGTGAAAATATTGGTACTCAAACTGACATGATGTTCTTGGCAGTATTTATGTCCATAAAGCTTTCAATTCGGAATTACATTACACACAAAATTAGTTTGGCAGATATTGGTACCAGCATTATATTTTTGAGACACTTTAATTGATTTAGAGGTGTATTGTCTTTGTAGGAAAGTGACGAATTGAAATGGTGAAATATAGACTAATCAAGAATCCGTTACACATACTATATATGAGAAACTAGGATGGGAATTTGATGTAAAAATATTGATAAATCTAGGAAATATTGGTTAATATGATTTATGACGATATAAAACGTGTAAACTATATCTTCAGACATCAGAAGTTTCGTTATGGTTTGTGGGCTTGTTTATTGCTGCTTTTCAACAAAAAATAGAACTGCATCTTAAATCAAGCTGCAAGTACCAGGTTTTTTGTTGAAAAGCGACGACACCCGCAATTAGTGCATGTGGTTATATCGAATTATGACACAACATCACGACCCGATTCTTATCATATTGGTCCATTTGGAAAAGAAATAGAAACTTGATTCGCTTATCCCCTTCCCAAACAAGGCCTGCTTTTGACGTCCCTTATAGAAAAGGCTTGGGGAAATATTGGAACAAAAGAAGAAACTGCTGATATCCAGTTTCTCCAGTTTCAATATTTTCCATGCCATATTTTATACAAATCCTATCTTTAATAACATCTATTTGTCATTTGTGGTAGTTGTTGAAAATGATCACCCTAACATTTTGTCGTTTTGGAAAGGGTAATTGCTCCAGATAGACACAAGAGCCGTCACAGACGGATTATGCTCCCCGAATAAGTGTTTGTCACGAAATAAAAACTGTCATACATTAAGCCCCCTTTTCCGACGACAGCCTTTTTGTACACACATTATTTATAAAATATGGTCTAGAACATCCTATTTATTACATAAGTACAAAATTTCATTAAATTCTGCCCATTACATGAAGAGATATTTGAGAAAAACTAATTTTTACTCTAAGGCCCCTTTTTCCATGACGCAGCCTCAAATTAAGAAACGGAGAAAAAGGTCCCTAGGTATTATCCCAGGGAATTCACATGTGAAGTTTCATTGAATTCGGTCCAAGGGTTGCTGAGATCTGGCTGTGGACGGACGGACGGACGGACGGACGGACACACAGACGGACGGACAGCATGGCGACTATATGCTCCCCCGAAATTTTTTCGGGGAGCATAAAAATGTCACAACCTATTTGTAAAGCTCTGCGTTAGTATATATGTTTCTAATACGTCTTAATTTGAGATAAAGAGGTTGATAACAGATATGTGACTAGTCACGCCAAATGAAATCTTCCCGACGCCCAGTAAATGATAGGATCATATTTAACCGGAGAAAAGTGAATAGATAACAAATGTGTGCTAGTAGAAAATGAAACAATTATTTAAATTTTACAAAGAGGGTACAAAGAAAGTATTTGAAGACCATCCCATTCTCATTTCAATTTGATATGCTTTGATACCAGGAATGGTTATTCTGATGCATTTAAATTCCTAAACATTTTGAAGCTGTTGCTGATAAGCAAAACACCGATTTTTAAGTATAATCGGAAAAGACAAATTACATTTACATGTGAACTGTGGTTAACCACAACTAATCTTTTACGAAAAATATTTTCCTCGTAAACGGTACAATCTTTGGCTTGAAATTGTCATAATTTTCATATGACAATATGATTTTACAGATAGAAGTACAATTAATGAGAAAATATCGATGGGAAGTCTCTTGAATACTAGTTATATCATATATCCGATATAATATACATGTATATTATAAATCGGGGTAAGCCAAAGATTGAATTATGCTGTTTTAGTTTAAATCGGAAGTATTTCTTGCAATGTAAAGTAAGTTGACACTTTTCAAGAAAAACACTCTTAATTTGTCAGCCTAATCAATATTTGGATATGACGAGCATATATAGCCCTCTTCCCTAAGGCAACATGTGTGTTGTTATCATGTCTCAAGGACAATTTGACCTTTGTCTTCAGAATCATGATTGAAAATTGGACTTGAATTATACATTGCTAGGCAGAAATGATTTCCATTTACATAAAGATATGGGTATTAATTGAGACTTTTGCACTGATAAGACGAAATTTAATCAACGGATTCACTTCAGTTTGACTGCATCTTTGTTTATGATTGTCTTTCGATGGCCTACCAACTAAGCATTCACACGGTGGAGATTGTGCATGATGGGATGGATAACGAATACGGACAAATTTGCCTCGCTTCAGGTAAGAAATTGTGAAATAATTTCTTATTTCTGCGTCAATTTTCAAGCGGTTTATTGCATGTACTCCGCATTACTGAGCTCTTTTCTCAGATATGTGACTTGTTTGTAGAATCTTTGTAATTTGTAAAAAATTGATCTCAACCGACCAGAAAAACGACAAAACATTCAGGCCCCTTTTCTAAAGGGTTGGGATCGGTTTTTGAGAAAAGTAAAAAAAGTTTCCAGATAAGTAATACATCTGAGAAAAGGACTCAGTAAGACGGAGTACATGCAACAAACCGCATGAAAATTAAAGCAGAAATAAGAAAGTTATTGCACAGATTCTTACCTGAAACGTGGTTAATTTGGCCGTAGTCGTTACCATTTCGTTTTCTGGTAGGTTGGGATTATTTCGGAAAAAGTACCATGAGTTATCTAATATGTCATACATCCAATGAAAGAGCTCGGTAAGGCGGGGTACATGCAACAAACCTTTTGGAGATTGACGCACAAATAAGGAAGTTATTGCAAAATATCTTACCAGAATCTAGATTATTTTGTCCGTATTCGTTATCCATCCCATGATGCACAATCTCCACCGTGATTCAGGTGTGGAAAACTGCCACTTCGGCATTTTAGACTAACAAAGGTACAGATCTGTTTGTGCAGTCTGGTCAAGATCAATATTGTTCTCTAATAGCATTCTCATCATCCGCAAGACATTCAAACGAGTACCAATAACATAAGATTTAGATTTTCTGCTTTGTCAATGTACATGTAATGAAAATACAAAATAATTTCTACAAAAATTGAAAAATAACAACGTCCTAGAAATAAAAGACAACCCGTCCACTCTAAGCCTCTTAAAACCGTCTGAGTACACACTTGACAGATATTAATTGGACGACCTATCTTCCTATCTGATTTTAGTGGATAAAATGATTTCATTAATAGAGAATGGCGCGAACTATTAGCTTAACCTATTTGTTAGGAAGAGATAAGGAAATGAACAGTCGACCTTTTCAGTTTGATTTATATCGGCGCTTTTCTAACAGGAGTTTGAGTTCATTTAAACATCTTTTTGGACATGTTTTAGAAAAAGAAAAGTATCACAAAAACAGAACCGCGTTTCTTCAACTGAGATAGGAAAGTCAAATAGTGGCAAACGATATCACATAACTACTCCAATATAAAGCCAACTACTGAGATAGAATTTTCTTTTGCGTGACTGAAATACTGTCATCATGTCGTGACGTCATTCTTTTGCTTTTTGACATTAAATCTTATTTCAAATAACAATATTTTAGGCTGGTATAAATCTAAAGATGCAAACGTCAAAACTTTTCAGAAAAATCTCTACATTATATATCACGGAAAACACCGATGAAAAAGGAAGAATTGTAGATTATCATATACGATATCGTAAGCACATATTTGGAAGGTTGTCAAAGGAATAATGGAAAGAGTTGGGCCTTTTTTGGCACACGAACTTTATATTTCGCCTCTCGGTGTTAGATAAGGTTTCATCGACATGGTTTGTTTCTGAGCCTTGAGCCTTTGCAAGCTTGTTACAAGTCAAATGCGACATCGCTTTTCAAATGAAAATGTTAAATAATAATACCAAAATACTAAGGTTACGTGATATACAATGCATGCTTCTACAAGTGTATCTTTCTTCGATACGTATAAATAAGACTATGGTGTTCTTCATTCGCAATAGCAGATTAATTCGTTTCGAAAACTATAAATCATCGACCCGAAATTCCCCCGAGTTCGATTTGATTTATCAATATGTTTTGCATCAAAAATCCATTTTATCCTCTGAATTACAGCGTTCCCTGAATTCTTTATCGGTCTTTGATCGCGTTTCACCAAAGTGAAATAAATCATTTCATATTTCAATCTGTTTAGGATTGTTTATTAATGTGTTTTGTTTACAAATGGAGGAATTTCGACGACGCTTTGTAATATGGAAAAGAAGAGGATGCCATTTACAGGGTTTTTCATAACATATGATACAGTTTTTAAAAGATATACAGCATACCTCGTACAATCTTGCAATAATGAAAATGATACCATATGTTAGAGTAGAGAATATAGTTTTAGAAGACATATCATATATATAGTAACATTAGACAAAGTAACCCTCTCCCAAACAAGACCTGGTTTTGACGTCCCTGGTGGAATAGGCTTGGGAAAACATTGCAACAAAAGACGAAACTGCAGGTGACCAGCAGTTTTTCCTTTTGTTTCAATATTTTCTGTGCCATATTTTACACAAATTCTATCTTTAATAACGTCTATTTTGCCATTTGTGGCAGTTTTTGAAGTGGATCACCTTAATATTTTGGCGTTTGGGAAAGGGTTAAGCAGACAACGCCTTTAATTACATACAGTGTTTCCCATCAACTGCTTAACCCATTATCAAACAACAAAATTTTAGCCTAGTTTTAACTTATATGTGTTGCAGACGACAAGTTCATGGAACAAAATTTAACATTTTTTGGTCTTTCTTGGTAGAAAACATTGTGGAAAATGAAGAAATTGCTTGTCACAATCAATTTCTTCATGTTCCACAATGTTTTCTAAAGTCTGTATTTTGTGGGGCGTCAATTTGTGGGAAAGGGTTAAAGTGACGTCCATTATGACGTCACAATGCTTTTAGCCTCTTCATGAAATTCGCTATTATTTCGGTATTCAAATACTTACCTGCAAACTTTGTTTTATAATATTTCTGTTCACCTGCGTTATACTAATTAGCTTTTTGTATGGATACATCTTCTTCAAGCGTCTAAATAAATAAATGATAGGTTTTCTATAAAAATACAACTTCAGAATCCACTGACATCTTTCCCTGGATAGCGCGATTTCGGAAACGCATCTCCTGTTAGATGACGTCAATAATGACGTATTGTCGTCTTGATATTACCCAATAAATATTTGTATGAAATGTCATTATCTTATCTTCAAAATGGTATATAATTTTTTAATGTTTGAAGTTATTGAACATACTTTCAGTGCATTTTAAAGTGTATCCCATATTATGAAAAACCCTGTATATGTGAAATGTGTGAACAAAACGTTTAGCTACGGTTTTTTTCACCCTTACCATTATTACTTTGAACTTCATGCTTTTCAAAAAACAACATCTACAATAATGATGCCACGGTCGGCCATCTGTTTAAAGGTTCGAAAAAACGATGTAAAAATGCACATTTTCAGTGATTTTAAACCTAGTTTCGACCTGTCTCAATGCAAGTCAAATAGACCGACATTCTGTTAAAGTAAGCAAACTGTTTGTGACAATGGGAAAGAATTTTGTGCTAAAGTAGACCATGTTTACCTTTATATTTTGATAAAGCGTCGGTGTTGTTATATAATAATGTAAATACGGCTTGATATTATAACAGCACTTACGGAAATACATTTGTTTGTCAGAAATTACGTCACGGTTAACTGGATAAAATTGTTCACTATTTCAGGTGCACTTTTCACTTCGCGTGTGTCAAAAGATACACGACGGTACCAATAATGTCAAAATGGTTTTGCGTATGATATCGTCGATTTCCTTCTAAAACCTAGTTTGCTACTTCAAAGCTGTAGTTAAAGGTTAAAGAAGAAAAACAGCTATGATATTTTAGTCCATTCGAAATTTTTGGAACCTTGCAATGTGAAGTACAATGAAGTTTTATTTTTTCTTTGCATTGTATAGGTGCTATAGAGCAGATCTATCTTTGTTGCCAGAATGGCAACCTTGGGGAACTCCCACAATCCGCAAAAATCCAAGATGACCGCCAAACGCAACTGGAAAAATCAACTTTTTCTCAAATTGTCCGAAATTGACGCAAAAAATGTGTAACTAGGGGTTCTTCGGTACGATGAATCCAAACCTGATGATAAATATCGCCTTTGGATATCAAAAATATACTCAAATGGAGATGGCCGCCGGAAGCCACCCTGAAAACTACAATTTTATGATATTTTTCAGATGACCTACAAAAGACATTCCTATTAATTCAAGTTCAACTTAATTTCTTCATCTGGCATTTATATCGACCATATGTATTTTAACTTTAGACATGGCCGCCACATGCCATTTTTAAAATGATTTCTAGTTGAATAATGGTATAAAATGTGGCTAGATTTTGATATTTTTCTGCATTTTGTTGCTTTTACATTTATTTCGCACGCAAAATGTTATATATTTAATGTAGACGCTACACTTTCGCCGAATGTAGAAATAAAAATAAAGAATATGTACACTAGTTGACATTTTGAAAAAGAGGGGAAAATAGGAGATCATTTTAAGCAGAACATACTGAGATTGATATCTTAATAAATTTAATGTTTATTTCAACGTATTCTATCAAAATGCTCTTGACATTTCGTTTCAAAGAGCGCCAACTGAAATATTTCCAATGAGATATCGTATGTTATTATTGTGCATGTAAGATTAGTTTGAAGCTTTTGTCCTGGAAAAATATAAACTTGTGTATACAAAATAACTACATGTAGTTTATTGCGAGTAACGGTGCTTATTATTTTTGCTCGCATTAAATGTATATCTAAACTATAGTAAACATGCCACAAGTTGCCATACCGTGAAATAAAAATAAAATCTGCGCTGTATAGTCTTCAAATATGTCTGTGTGTCATTTTGCTTATATCATTTATGACCACCAGTTGCCATGTTGAAATATGACAAAGTTGATTCTGTAGACATAATAGGTTGCAATAAATTTCTTTGTCGGTATTATTCTTAGCATTCCAATAAATTTCAATATGGTCACCCAAGGATTTCAGATTGAACTAAAATACGACGATATTATCCATGACAAGAAAAAAATACACAATAAAATGGTCCTTCTGTCTATATCTATTTCATGGATCATTTTCACATTTGAACTTCCCTGTGGGTTTGAATATGATAAAAATGATTAAAACACCATTCATCTTTTGAAGCTGATAGTTTTAACAAATATGGCTTTACCTTAGTAATTAAAGGGGGTGATCTTTATATCCCTTAAATGGGGCTGATTTATGTAAAGATTATTCTTGCCATATTTGTATCAATGAATGATTCTGATACATTTTTGTGTACACTGTGTGACAATACATCTGATTGCATGAGAAATCAGATTGGACCAATAAGATTTGATGTTACAAGTAATTACTCAAAACATAAACGTACGATAGTTGATAATACGGGCCCCTGATTCTAAATTACTTAATTCTGAAAAAGAAGCAAGGTAAATTCGACTACGAGGTCAATAGAAGTGACCTTCATCACGATTGTCTGAAATCCATGTTAATGCAATAATTCAAGTAGGTTCCTCCAGATTGGCATTGGATTTGACCGTTTCATGTAAAGATTAAGCAGTTCTGGATTTTCCACTTTAAAATTGATTTCTCTGATCTGTCATGACAAGGTGGGTCTTTCCAAAATAGTTGAAGAATTAACTGTTGATCCCAAGCTGTCTATTCATGGTATCTAACCTGTCGATTGTGAATGATCATGGTGAAATTTATTTATTTAGATTGAAAGACCTGAAGACTACTGGGTTCATTTGTTTAAAAGATAACTTGTCTCGAAGATAAACTGGTATCCAACGTGCATAGTATAAAAAGTAAAATTAACAAAAGGGTATGGGTGTACTCAGCGCTTGATAGTTCAACGTAAACCAATAGGAGTTGCGCGTTGCGCGCATAAGAAATTGGGCATATTTTCAATTTGATTGCAGATAATTCAAGAATGACTAGAGCGCTATGCATAACAGTTTACTAGACACTCTGGAGCGGAGGTTCATTCTTTCATATTTGATTATCTTCTGACATTGACATTGATAAGGACAAAAAACAGATGGAGGAGCGGACAGACAGACGACCAGTGCCATAACATTATACGACCATTCAGGCGCATTAAAATGAAATTGTATACACTCAATATGACGTGCCTGGCGCACAAGGCCAAAAATAATGGCATCTGTCATCATGTTCATTAGTTGCATTGCCATATTATTTATAGGCACATTTGATTTGACTTGTACAGATAACATTTGATATAGGCCATGGGCCGAGCCCGCAAATTGTGACAAAGTGCTTCAGGCTGGAGGGTGAAGGGAAAAACTTGATTTAGTAATTAAGATATTAATGTATAAAGTCATAATCAGGATTGTTTACCTTAAATTATGTGGTCACTAATTAGAAAAACGCGATTTTAGTGTCTTTGAAGATGCCCATAATTGACCAATCAGATGAGAGTATTTAGCCTAAAAGGCTTCAGCCCGGTCCTGAAAAATGGCCGCCCCCATATAGGAATGCATCTGTCAAACCTCAGATTTTGATGTAAGTGCACTTATTCCATGCACAGACGTTACATGGACGAAGCTGTACAGTTGTTCAAATGTTTGGGCAACTGTGGATGGTAAAGAAAACGAAATTGCCTGAGTATTTTGACTTACAGTAACGAAGTTTTACCTGACATTGGGTTCAATCGTCAGTTCTACCAAAAGTACACAAACAGTAAGCGAATTGAATGTGGGGCGAAGCGGAGGGACACTGGACGTCTAAGGTCATCTGAGGACCAACAAGGTGAATGTCAGGTGAGTATTGTTTTTAAAGAATTGTGTTTAGCAGGGGTCCATAGAAATACCGGAACGCACAGTAATTACCGGAACATTACTAATATAGTAGATCTAATTGGGGAAGGGTTCTATGCTTTTCAGTTTATACCAATGGATGATGAAGATCATTATGACTCCTTTTGACGCCCTACAAGATAACAGATTAAGAAAACATTGTGGAAATGAAGAAATTGTCATAAGCAATTTTTCATTGCCCACACTGGTATTACTACACAGACAAAAAAATATAACTTTTCATTCACTTGAAATTGTCGTCTACATCATCTTTGTATTTGGATAAGTAAAATTTTGCTGTCTGCTAGTCTACTGGGTTAAATGTGTATGGTCAATCCTGTGCATTCTGGTAATCACTGTGCGTTTCGGTAATTCTATGGAGCGTTTGCAGTGTCTGAATGTTCAAATATACAGTGATTTCCAGTTTTCGATCAGTAGGACATAATTTATTTTTTGTACTGTAAAGTAACCTTCATTAGAAAACATGGCTATTTACATTAGGAAACCGTAACATGACTATGAAAATGAGAAATGGCAAACCATTTAAAACAAATTTAAAGCTACAAAATATACATACATGTAAACAATTCTTCTTTCATTTTCTTTACAATTATAAGGCCTATATCCTACTATTTGGCAGTTTGAAGCCCCTAGACCTGGCAGGTAGCCGGGCATGCAGAAGCTATGCCCAATTTTTTTCTTAAATTTTTCAAGTTGAATAAATTTGGTAAATTAACCCTTTCCCAGACAGCAAAAATTTGGACTGATCACATTTTGAAAAAATGCTACAGATGACAAAATGAATGCTTATAAAGATAGTTTTTATGAGTAATATAGCATAGAATATATTGAAACAAAAGGAGAAAATGCTAATAATGAGCATTTTCTTCTTTGTCTCAATGTTTTCCCAAGCCTTTAACCCTTTCCCAAACGACAAAGATTTCGACTGTTCCAAATTGGAAGCTACTGCAGATGACAAAATAGATATTGAAGAAGATTAAATTTGTGCAAATTGTAGCACAGAAAACATTGAGGCAAAAGGAGAAACTGCTGGTTATCAGCAGTTTCTTCTTTTGTCTCAATGTTTTCCAAAACCCTTTCAATTAGGGACGTCAAAACCAGGTCTTGTTTGGGAAAGGGTTAATCGGTTTATTCGGTTTAATAAATGAATAAAACATTGAATCATAAATATTTTAATGTCTTTCAGGCTTCTGATTCAAAGGGAAAGGGAAAGTAAAAGCTCTCAAGTTGCTCAAGAAAGATGTGTCATATCAGCATGCCTTCTCCAAATTGGAAAAAAAACATCTGTCATTATCTCAAGACCTGAAGGAAGATCTGGAGAAGTTTGTCTGTGAACTGTATGGATGGCCAGGATGTGCCAGGGTCAATGATGTCCGGTACAATTGCTTCAGGTTTGGATGTACTGGTGATTCAAGCATGCCTCCAAACAGTGATGCCCTTGCTTTACATATGCAAAGAGCAACTTTTCAGGCCCATATATACAGAACATGCATGCTCCGAACGGTGCGGCCCTCTCCGGATGGACATGGGTGGACAATGTTAGAATCACAGCTCTCTTTCAAATGGTCAAGTATACGTGTAGCTCCTAAGGCAGATCTTCACAGCATTCAATGTGGGTGCATCAAAATGACCTGTGAATCAAGCAAGTGTTTGTGCAAAAAAGCTGGACTACCGTGCACAACAATGTGTCGTTGTGAAAACTACTCAAATCGCTCAAATGTTGACCATGAATATTACTCGGATGTTGGCAAAAATGTTGAATTTTCTTAATTTTACACTGAAAATTTTGGGAAAATCCAAATTAGCCCCCTCAATATTCAGGACAAGGGCTTTAATCCCCCAATATGAAATTGCTTCCTACGGGCCTGCATTCCCACACGATGACGCTTTTTGACACCCCTCAAGATAAAGGCTTTGGAAAATATTGTGGAAAATAAAGAACTTGCTTGTTAAAAGGCAATTTCTTCATTTCTCACAGTGTTTTTTACACAGAAACACCAAAATGTATTCAATTTCATTCACTTCAAATTGTCGTCTGCAACATTTTTGAATTTGGGCAAGTCTAAAATTCTGTCGTTTGATAATGGGTTAAATGTTAAAACAACTGTAGCATTATAGTTTATGACTGTTAATTACCATCAAAGTTTCTGAACCTTAGACCAATTCAACCATTTCCCAAACAAGACCGGTATATGACATTTCTATTAGGTAACACTAGGAAAAACATTGAGACAAAAGAAGAAAACACTGGTAATCAGCATTTTCTCCTTTTGTCTCAATATTTTTCATGCTGTACAATGCACATTTTTTACCTTTGATATAATTTGTTTTGTCGTCTGCAGCAGCTTTCAAATTGGAAAACCCTTAATTTTGCTTTTTGGGAAAGGGTTAAAAACAAGTATTTGATGATTTAATGTTTCACTAAAATGATGTGAATTGCAGTTATCATGGTGTATTATCACATGATTTAGAATTTCCGATAACTTTTCAATAACTTTGTCAATACTTGACCAATTTGAATTCGGTTTAAAGCAGAGAAGGTGGGAAAATGTCAGGAATAACATGGATTTCGTAGATTTTTTAAAAATCAACTGACAAAAAAGTTATTGAAGATAAACCAAAATTTTGGTTTATCTTCAATAACTTTTTTATCGTTTGATTTTTCAAAAATCAACCATGTCCATTGCATGCGTGAGATCTGTCCACATTCTCTGCTTTAAACCGAATTCAAATCGGTCCCATATTAACAAGGTTATTGGAGATATTCAGTAATTATTGCATCACGTGATTATACACCGTGGTTATACATGGACGAGACAATTATGTCCCAGTCACCATCATTTTCCTGTCTTTCTGGTGTGTTGAAATATAATTAACAACTATATATTTTATTTTGTTTAATTTTGAGGATCTAAAATAGGCCTACTTTTGTTATCTTATAAGATTATAAGTAAGCTAACGAGCATCTTCTTTTTTGCCTTAATCATTTTCTCCACCTATGTTGGATGAACAGCTGTTGGCTTGGATTTCATGTTTGCGTTCGCACTCCTGCAAGAGATGCTTAATCCTTTCCAAAATAAAAAAAATGTAGGGTTGCACAATCTGAAAGATGCATCAAACGACAAAATGGATTTTGATAAAGATGGCACTTTGTTGTGTTAAAGCACAGAAAATATTGAGGAGAAAATGCCGATTATCAGCATTTTTTTCTTATGTGTCAATGTTTTCCCAAGGCTTTTTAATGAAAAATGTCAAATGCATGCCTTTTGGAAATGGGTTAAACTGCTTTTACCCCTTCCCAAACAACAAGTTAGTGGGACAGTAGCCAGTCTCGTTGCTATGATTCAAAAGCTGCTGCAGTGAAAAATATGGGTTGATAAAGAGTTGGTTTGTGAAATATAAAACCTAGAAAATGAAGAGGCAAAAGGAGAAAATGCTGATGATCAGCATTTTCTTCTTTTGCCTCAATGTTTTCCCAAGCCTTTTCTTATAAGGTCGTTAAAACCCGGTCTTGTCTGGGAAAAGGTTAAAGGTATGTGTAACTAGAAACTTCTAAAGGTTGTATGGGTCTCAACCTAAGACCTGTCGATAACAGATAGGGCCTATATTTCACCACAACCCATCTTTTGTTGCCACTTTGATTGACATTCATAAATATCAGACTGGTCCAAAATATAAATGTTACAAAGTAACAAAATAAGTGCACCACAGAGCAGAAGATTTGTGTGCTATAATGTGTAAAACCTTCTTGGCAAAGGAGAAAATGCATATTACAGAAAATAGTTTCGTTATCACGTTTTACTAACCATACTGGGATGTCAAATCCTGGCATTACAGTCAAACAGTAGCTGGAACACCTTTTGGACTAACAAATTCGTGAAAAATATCAGCAGTTTGACACATAAAGCCATTTATCCGAATTTATGTTGTATCCGGATATAGGTACACTTTACCTAGTATTTCAAAGTCAAATTACTTTATAGTGACCACATACTTTAGGGTAAACAATGTTGTTTTGTAATCAGGAGATGATGGGGATTATTTTGATATATAGTTTATGTATTCACCCTTTAGCCTGAAGCAAACTTTTTTTTAGAAGCCTTTTTTGGGGTTCGGCCCATGGCCTAATATGTGAACTGGTCATGTTCTAGTAACAATAGAAACGTACTAATATTATGATTCTACTGTTCCACTTGGAACTTTAGGAGCTCAATCAGCATCTACAATAGCGCGGCCCAACCAAGAAAGTGTATTAGAGAATCAATAGATCTAAAAGCACCAATTTGAATATGTTGACTATAAAGCATGATAACAAAATTGTCTTCATCCTTCTGTTCTGGCAACTGCCATTGAATCATTTTAGCAATTGCAAAGATATGTTGATTAGCCGTAATGACTTGAATATGACCAGGTATTGTTGCCACAGAAAGAGCTTCTTCAAGCAGAAGAAGTTTTGGGGCAACAATTCAACAGTACATCCTTATTTATGGATACATATTGTGCCCATAAGGTTAAATTGAAATCCAAACCAATGATTTAGGCCAGATCCTACTTCTCCAGGCATTTCTTAGCTGAAGTATTGGTATTGGATCTACACCATTCTAGTATTCAGCCCCATTACCACTGTTTTGGCTCTCCTTCGTTTGAAATCTTGTCCTATCAGATGCAGCTATCTAGTTAATGCATATAACAAACAGTATGCAGTAGTACAGACATATTATAATATAAATATATAGCTCACTAGATTGCATATTGGACACTTTACAATCGTCCAAATAAAAATAAAATTCATAACATTCTTTCGTATATTTTCAAAGAAACTTCTCTGTCGCCGATGAAGCAATTAGGAAGTAGAAGACTAGTAACGATCCTGGAATACTCTTCGGGAATAATGAAGATTGGTGCTGCAGAAAAATAGATTAAGATTTAACAAAGGATTTTTCGGATAAATTGGCGGTCATGTTGACGAAAAGCGGCCATATTGACTCATTAACTACAACCTTTTTCCATTTTCTTCATCCCGTTACACATTGCAGTAATTCTAACATTTAATTTCTCGAGAATCCGCCCTTAAAGTCTATACAAAGTTTGTAGGGGTACAATTCCTATCATGATTTGGCGGCCATCTTGAAATATGGCCGCCATATTGAAATTTCAGGTGGCTAACGGGTTTTTTCTGAAGAGTGACCAAATATGAATGTTTGTGCCAAGTTTCATGCTTGCATCACTAAATGCATGATTTTGATGAAAAATCCAATTTATCTGCTGGGCTACTAGTTACTCAGTATGTGCAATGAATGTTGGTACATTTTGCATGAGTGTGCTAGATCCTTCTTATCTTAAGATTCACCAAGAGATATTAAAAAAAACTTGACGGCTGTTAGAAGACTACATATTTCAAAATGAAAATTGAAAATGTGGACTTAAAATTATAATGAATTTATAGATCTTGTTTGATTTCTCTTCAGTTTAAAGATTATAGAACATTTGATATGCTATGAATAAAAAAACTGAAAACTAAAACAACACACTTTGTTGAACGGTTATAATTCAGAAAAATTGTAGTAAATAGGACGAGCCCATTTTATAAGACTCGATCTATATCAAGTAATCAGGTGTCAGTGGTTGTTCAAAAATGCATGCTTGTTCTACTGTAACATTTCATAAAATCATCCAGTTTGCCATTCCTCATCTTCGCAAGCCAAGGGTTCTACCTCCACTTAGTTCCTTACGTAAGGAACAAAGTGTAGGTAGAACCCTTGGCTTGCGAAGATGGCCATTCCTTTACTTTTCTTTATATGTCAAAATTAAGAAGCTGTCACATGTATGAGGAAGTTATTCATGTACAGTTAAAATGAATCTAAATGATCTTTTTAACAAAACATTTATGCAATTGATGTTGGTACTTGAATTTATGGAAACATTGGCATATATCTTCACAATTATCAATGTAATTATGGTACCTTATTAAAGCTGTTTAATAATTGTAAATTTTGACTTACCAAATGATTATTCTTTATTGTTTCAATCTATTTGACCAAAAGCTGATCTTTGCTTTGACCCTCAAGCTACCAGGTGGGGTCTTTTATGACACAGACATACATATTGTTTGCCATTTTCAGAGTTTTTCTCCGATACACGTTTACTTTCCTGTCTTTGTCAATCTCCTATTCGTCGATGATATGTCAATTTTTTAAAACATCGAAAGAATTATGCAGCATTTATTCATCTATTCTTGTCTATACCCAAATATAAACGCGTTTCCTCATTTTATTGCAAATGCAATATAAAATCATTTGACGTTTAACACATCATTTAATAACGTTTACAATATCATAAGTTATAATTTCAAACACCTTTAACATACTCTATCAAGTAAAACTTGATGGAATGGCGATTTTCTGTCAAATGTTACATGCGTTTTTTCGAACCTTTTGTCGAAAATCACCGGATTTTTCGCAAAATAAATATGTAAGGAGGTAATTAAAGAAGATCTCGTGTAATTATCTTCAATATTGGCGATATAACAGGTGTTTTGCGAGGATGTATATGATTTTCTGGATTAAAAACTTGGGACTTTTGTCTTTAATAAGGAATAGACAACATAAAAATCGCTAAAATTCCCTGTGATAGAGAAAAGATCATGAACGGCCTCTTTTTAAAGGCGATTAGTACGTTAGTTGGATTATTTCGGGGTCAATTTTTCAGCCACGAAATAAGGATGGCATATGTCTACTTGTTTTTTCGATGACGATTGTCTGCTACAACGGCTTCTAAAATCATCGAATATGGCCAGCGTCGATCATTGCAACTGAAAATGTATAGCAAAAGTTCTACAGTCATTGTTTGCACCAATTGTTTACGTATAAGAACGAATCAATTTCAAAATGGCATCTGGTGACCATTTTAGAATTTAGAGATCTATATTATAACATCCACATGAAGACTAGAAAGTGTTAGAAGTAAACACAGGGAATAGAATATGAAAACAGTGTATTATTATGGATGTATTTGTATTAGTATTTGAACCAATAATAATTATTGATATAGCTTCTGGCGGCCATGTCGGAATTTGATATACATCAGCTTAATCCAATGTGAAACGAAAACCTATTTTTAACTTGACTCACGAAGTATGCCATAAAAATGTCTTATGTTGACCATCTAAAAACAATATCATAAAATTGTAATTTTCAGGGTGGCTTCCGGTGGCCATCTATAATTTAGTACATTTCTGATATCCAAATACGATTTTTATCATCAGATGCGGATTCAGCATACCAAGGAATCTCTAGTAACACATTGTTTGCGTCAATTTAGGACAATTTGACAAGAAATATAATAAAACTGTAATTTTCAGGATGGCTTCCGGCGGCCATCTCTATTTTGGCATATTTCTGATATCCAAATGCGATAATTATCATCAGATTTGGATTCAGCGTACAGAAGAACCCCTAGTTACACATTTTTTGTGTCAATTTTGGACAATTTTAGAAAAAGTTGATTTTTCCAGTTGCGTTTGGCGGCCATCTTGGATTTTTGCGGATTGTGGGAGTTCCCCAAGGTTGCCATTCTGGCAACAAAGCTAGATCTGCTCTATAGCACCTATACAATGCAAAGAAAAAATAAAACTTCATTGTACTCCACATTGCAAGGTTGTCATATAGGCCATATAGCAGCGTCGAATGGACTATTTTGTGATCCTGAAGGATGTATCTCCTTTCGGAATATAAAGGGAATAGTGCTTATATAGAATATTGTGTTTTTATCATTTTTCTTCTAGATGTTTATGTAACTAATACACATCCTACACATCTTGTAGTGCGGTATAATTACAGTGAGTGCGCCAAATATGACCTTAGTTGTCGACGGGCCTTAAAACCCCATCCATTCATTCCAGATAGAAAGTAAATCAATCCAAAAATACTTTGATCATCGTTTTTTTGTGATTTCCCTACACTGGCAACTCAGGCGATTTTTTATAATGTTGTGAACAATTCCAAAGCTACATAAAAATCTAAGAATTATAATTTTCTTGCGATTTGTTGAAGGTTCGCCCATATTTTTGTAATACCTTTTTGATATGCTACGGTAAATAAACATGGGATCTTGAGGCGAATGTATGAGAGGTATTTGCCAAATTCAATATACAGGCTGTCATACAATTATTCAGTTCCAAAACGATAAAATCATTGACTGGTTTAATTTGAGAGCTTTTTACATATGGCAAAATCAATATTTACTCGATAATAAAACAAATTGTGTACATGTTACAGCCAAAAATACATTAAGGCATAGGTAGATAATCTTAATTTTTATAATATTTTCTGTTACTTCAATATCTTCATAAAACCCGAAGAGGGAATATTCTGTAATTTGTTTAGGGTAAAAAGGGTAGGAGTTAATTTTACTCCATTAGGAACGTGTGAAAATAAAGATACTGAACAGGCTGAACAAATCGATAGAAGACATTTTAATTAACCCTTTTTCAAACCTGATTTTAACGTCCCTACTAGAAAAGGCTTGGTAAACTTGGATGCAAAAGAAAGCAATGATGATAATCAGCATTTTCTACTTTTTCCTCCGAGGTTTTGAACAATGCTGCAATTGTGCACCAACTCTATAGTCAGTATATGTATAGGCCTTTTCGTCTTAACAGCTTTTAAATTGGACCACCTTAAACTTTTTCGTTTTGGAATTGGTTAAAAAGGGACATGAGAGTGAAAGTCACATGTTTTGAAGTTGTCGTTACACTGGAATTGAAATCGGTCGCAATGAGCAATTTCTTTGCCTTTTCTGAAAAGAAGTTATGTATTGAACGATGTTTTTTTTAATCGTTATTCCGCTTTTGATACCATTTTCAGCGATTTTCCTTTTGGTATAGCTCACGATAAATGACAAAGCAGAGCATCTCTATCTATCAGTTAGGGATGCCATGCGGGTAATCTATCGTGAGCTAAACAAGCAATATTTGGAATTGACCGATATCGACCAACAAATGTATACACTGCTTGCAAGGTTCTCGCTATCCTCCGATCTATTTTGATCCACACCGCCTTAAACAAATGCTATCAGCTTTGACGAGAAATGGAGGAGGACCATTGTTATCAAAATGTGTATCGGAATGCATCATGACATAGGCAAACTTAAACTTACCATAACAAAATGATATCACATGATTACCATCAGTAGCTATGTGTTGACCTATTTGATGATTGGATTGATGTAGATGTCGCTTAATATGACAGAATGGTTGTTATGGAAAACGAATTTCCAACAATTTATTCCATTTTTTGAAATAAGGAATTTTAAGCCAAATTGGTTTTTGATCAAAATGACGATATGAACCATTGTGCATTCAAATTAATTCAAAATTATTCATTACATTAGGAAGCATGTTAGGCTCTATTAATGAACAGTAGGGTCACGAGAAAACCATTTCAAAGTAAGATCTACAGCTAAGTTTTATCTTTTCGACACAAACTTCCATGTTTTCTCTCGACATTTTGCGATTTAGAGTAAAGGCAAAGGTAGATTTGTGGCTTGGAGTGTGCAAAAACAAATCTAAGGTAATCTCATTAAGAAAAAAAAATACAAGTTTGTTGCTTGGACGAATTCAAAATGAAATCTAAGATACCAATTTTCAGTCATTTAAAACTGTAAAATTTAAATGGTTTCATTACTTGAGCTGCTTCAGACGACAAAATGGATAGGACAATGTAAACTACAGCACGGAAAACATTTCGAGACCAAAAGAGAAAATGTTGGTTATCAACATTTTCGTCTTTTTTCTCATTTTTTCGTACGCCTTTTCTTTCAGGTATGTCAAATCCAAGTCTGAATGAGTTTATTGTGCATAATGAAGTCAAATTTCTCTCACTTATGCTTTAATCCTCTCTAATAGTACTATCTCAACCAAAAATAGATAATTCTAGATCTAGATCAGAATGTGCATACGCGCAAAATCCTTATTGTTCCCCAAAGCTTCTTCATAAGCTGTAGAAACGTCAATTTAACGTAATAAATCAGTATAAGACTGCATTTGACATCGATTTTCTGAAATGCTATAAGGGGCCACTTTCTAAATCCTGGTGTAGTAACTTATCATACCATAGACACGTCCAATTCCCTGGATATTTCTACTATGCTACCGGACACAGGCGAACACGCACCATCGCCTTTTCTCTTATTTACTCGCGTACCCCTCTTTGCAAAACCCTCTCATCCGCAAATATGAATGAGCTAATATCTGAAAAAGGTTCCATATAGCATTTGAGACAGCCGTGTTGCATGACCAGCCTTGCTTTAGTTCAGTGTTACCCGGACCCATGCGGATGTCCTACGGTTGCAACAGGTCACGAAATAAGCTATTGGAGACCAACATGATTTCTGATCAGACTGCGTGTATACGCAGGCTGATCTTGAACCATGTTGGGCTCAAAATCCTTAAAGGACATTTTTAAAAGGCATTAGCTAAAATATGTAAAACACTCACCATAGACACGTTCCATTCCCTGGATATCTCTGCAATGGGACCGGACACAGACGAACACGCATCTCCGAACACCATTGCCATCGTGCTGTTGCTGTGTATACGCTCGAAGAATATTTTGGTAGCTTCGGCCATATCGCACTGCAAAAAAAATAAATGAAGATAATAATAACTCAACTTATCATTTTAGTTTGGATTTATATATTTCAAGAGACTATTTATGAGCATTTTCCCCTTTCGCCTCAATATTTTCAAACACCATTGCTTTCGCACTGTTACTGTGTATACGCTCGAAGAATGTTTTGGTAGCTTCGGCCATGTCACACTGCGAAATAAATAAAAATAAATCATTGTTGGAGCTTGATCGCCAGTATATTCTTCTTTTGCGTCAATATTTTGAAACACCATCGCAATAGCACTGTTGCTTTGTATGCGCTCGAAGAATATCTTTGTGGCCTCTGCCATGTCGCACTACAAAATAAGTAAAAAAGAATAACAAAAGAAACCATCGAAGAATATTTTGACAAACTATGCCTTGAAACACTGCAAAATAAAATCATTTCACAGAAATTTACAGTTAAAGGGACATTTCATTCCAATTTCATTTTTTAAAGTATGTCTTGATGCCAAGATTGGTTATTCTAATGAGTATATATACTATTAGTTTTTTTTAAGTTGTTGCCAATAAGCGAGAAACACGCGTTTAAAGTTGAGACATAATTGATAAATTGCATATAAATCCGAACTGTTGTCCACAACAATTTGTTTAATTTTAACACAAAAATATAAATTTCTCGTAAACGGCACAATATTTTAGCTTGAAATTTTCAGAATTTTCATAAGGAAATATGCTCTTTCAGATAAAAATAAAAGTAAAATTTATGACAAAAAATTCTGAAATGTCACTTTAAAGTTTGGCTTAAATGAAATTCTCGAAAGCTTCAAATCAGATAACAGAGTATTTGCCTCTTTTTTCAAAAGTCGGATTATTGACAAATGTTTCGTTGGGAACTAGAACATGCAAGCGTATGCATATACAAAGGACATTTAGATGGTCATCCCCCGAAAAAGCATTTACTAGATACTGCATAGACGATATAATGTTCTATACACCAATCAGAAACAAACAAACAAACAAACAAAAGCACAAACATCAACGATGACAACAAAAAACATACACCACCCACAGAAATGTTCTAGCCCGTTAACATTTAGAGGAGACTGTTTCATCAAATTAGTATTAAAGCTCATTAATTCATTTCCATTTACTGGCAACTAAAAGCACTCATTTATTGTCAGACATGGTAAATGCTGATTGACCGATGCGTTCTTCAGAGACCTAGGACTGACTACATTGTAAAATAATGCTATCACAAACCCATAATTGATTGTGTATCAGGCGATACGGACATTATCAATTAGTTTATAGACAATAAAGTCATTTGATGATGTCCATTAGTCGATGGCTCATCCAGTTTATTAAATGTTTAACGTAGACCACCCTAATGAGATTTACGCGATGTCGAAACTTTTTTGGCCATTTCGTAACAATTCGGCGGTGGAGGGTATCGATTCTTGAAATTCCGCATCCATCTTCGACGTTTTTCGTGACAACGGAAATTGACGAGGGTAGCCGGATTTTAAAGAATCCGGATAGGCTCGTCAATCTCCGTTGCAAATGATGACGCCGAATATCGACGAAGTGTCAATCGGATTAAAGTCCGAAACATCTGAAAGGCACTAGTTAGCGGTCATCTTCAATGACTTTTTTCTCTGACCAGTCAAATCAACACTTTCGAAATTTTGAAAGCGATTAAACCCGAAAACTATCTCATGGTGACACCTTATTTAATTGCAGAACAACGCATTTTCACGTGTTTGTCATAGAAAACCATAAAGAACAATGCATTTGATTGGTTAAATCCAAATAACCTATATTTTACTTTACTGAGTCATTTAATTAAGATGATCTCTTACAGACGCCTGTCAGATCTTAAATTAATTGTTGTTAAAGGATCTGATTTTAATCCGATTGGTCTATATTTCTAACATTGGGTTATAATTTTAACAAAGATGGTGTGTACAAATTGACAATGATGCCACGATTGAAGCATATTACTGATTTTCAAAAAAAAACAACAAAAAACAAACAAAAAAACCCCAAACAAACAAACAAAACAAAAAAAAAAAAAAAAAAAAAAACCTCGTAATTGCAGCTATAAACTACCTACAGTCACGATGTTTTTTTTAAAAGCGATGATATTCCAGTTCAACATCAGATGCTTTGTAGCAAAAGTACAGATTTTATTTCGTTACATAACTTTTCCGTTAGGTTAATCCGATACAACATCCCACCAAACGTGAAAAGGAAATCAATAAGTCTACCCCCTCATTGAGTATCAATTAGTCGTCGTTTTTCATACAATATTACACTGGGAATCTTAAAGCATGTCATCCAATGTCGCAAAAAAGCGATTTCCGTCTTTTTTCATATTTGTTATTTGTAATAATACCGGGTCAAGGTAAAGTCCAGCGTAGAAGGTTTTCTATCGCACTAATTGACTTCCATTTGTTCTGATTGATACTGCTCATTGACATGATGGTCGAACTAGTCTCAGTCTGTATAAATCTAATAGAAAGTACATGTATACTCAAATAAAATGATGTGGGCTGTTCAGTCATATTTAATAAATTAAATAAAGATACACAGTTGTTAGCCAGTTCACTTTACATTTTTTTTCTCAAATAGATATTAATATTTAGTCGGTTACTCTTATTAGCGTGTATTTCACGTCCTGATGAATCTACTTGTTTTGGTAAACGGGGTCTTTTTCGTTGTTAAATATTAATGCAGCTGTTGCTATATATAAATAACGATATATTAAACTACAATACATTTCAGACTATGAAGAATTCCCTTCTGGCCGATCTAAATTATGTTTTATGAACTCCAAGTTGAATTTTACGGAATGTACCAGAAGGTTTTATTACAACGTTGTCTCAGACCAATTCATTTATTTTACACTGCCTTGCCATTCTTTTAGTCTCATTTATTTCCAAATTTCATGTTTTTGAGTTTTTGAAAGTAGACTTTTGTAATTTGAAAAGTCTGTATAAACATTAACATGGGACAGTGAAGACGAATGTGCGAGTATACTTCATCACTGTAACACTAACTAAAGTTATTTTTCTGCCACTCCTCAAAGAACTGGGGCTATTAAATCTATATGAACCAGGACCTGGAAAAATGTCCCTTCAGGCTTTTGAGCCCAACCTGGTTCCAGATCAGCCGGCGTATGCGCGCAGTCTGATCAGGAACCATGTTGCTCTCCAATAGCTTTTTGATGGTCTGTAGCAACCGTATGACAGTAACATGGGTCCAAATGACACTGCACCTAGGCACAGTCTGATCTGGAAATATGGTAGTCTAAAATGCTATAAGGGACGGTTTTCCCGGCTCATATTGAATTTGGCCCAGTTGTTAGCATGTAACTTCTATCCGAAGCTTTGGGACCTTTCACTAAGTCTCTCTGATAGATAATACCTTGGCATTCAATTTAATACCAAGAAAGTGATATCAAGAGCACCAAAATTTTCAGCTACGCTTCCAACACAACCAACATCTCTACCGAAAACTGCATTTGATGAAACGAAAGGTCATGGCCAGACAAAAATAGTTTCTTCAAAGATTTATCAATTAAAATACATCCTAGCAGTACAATGTTGGCCTACCAGTTTGTATAACCATTTTCATACATCTATCTAATCTACAAGCACAAGATAATTGTAAAAAAAACAACAGAAAAAATAGTTTTTAACCTAAACTCAATTTGGGTACTACGGTCCGTAATAAATTCCCGTTGTGGAGCGTCTCCTAGTTTATTTAGATGGTAATGGTATATTTAAATACCAGTGCCTTTTCGGTTTCTTCTTTTCTTTTCGATTTACATGTAGATCTACATAATTATTATACACGAATAGGAATTGTAACAACATATTTATGATTTTTTCTGTCAAATTTATTAAAGCACTGACACGTTTTAAGCTAAGCTTTATATAATCGAAACGGGAAACACTCGGATTTTATGACTTTTGCTGGGAAATGGAGGAATGAAATGTTAACGACATATTTCACACCGGACTTCGTTGTAAAGCACGTTTTTATTACTATCCAATGGACAGATTAATGATTTTGGCTTTATTGCCTTCCTGGCAATGTCTATTGAATGCGAAATGTCCCTGTGGCAAGGAGGACACAACATTATTTCTCTTTGTATCAGGCTGTTCAAATTTCTACCCTTTATAAATATTTTAGTTAATATAGCAAATACATGTATATTAATTTATCTTTATAATCCTTTCTATAAATAGCAATTGGTGATGACGTATACGATTTAGGATGAATTATCGATTGGATATAGATTTAGCCGAGTTGATAGTGTTTGAAAAAAAAAAATGAAATATCAATATGTACTTCTCCATTTAAAAAATGTCAGAAGCGATTTCTTCATTTTGCAGGGTATTTTCCATAGCCCATGCCTAGTTGGGAATCAAATAAAGACATTGTATAGGAATCTGTTAATAAACAATTGCGATTCAGATTAAGAGACGTCGTCTTTTTGCTAACATTTTAATCGTTACATTCACGCTAGACCCTGATGTCATTGCGTATTCTGGTTTAATTTGCTATGAAATGTGATAAGCTACTATATTATGCACTGCTATTGTCCAAATGTGGTAACTGTAACACATCATGCTCGTTCTTGTTTAGGATTCGATCTGACATTAAATATCACAAGTGGAAGACAACAAACCACAAGGGACATATCGGTGATTTTCAACAAAAACTTCGTATCTACAGCTTGATTTAAGCTGCAGGTCCGAGGTTTTTGTTGAAAAGCGACGATACATTCAGTTGTTGACCAATATAAACTTAGCACTGTTTCGAACTCGAGTGAAGTAAATCTTGAAGGCTGCGAATTAACCTTTGATCTGCAAATCATCGATGTATCTTAGATGGGCCATTGAACATCTATCTTTAGCGAGCAGGGACTTTATGTCCAGGAAGTCACAGCCCTGGTGCCGGCGTCGCTTATGTCTTGCAAAAAACTTTAACCTGGTCTATATATCATGCAGCATTAGAGATAGAGCCTTGATATTTCACAAAATAGATACTACTCATCGAGACCTTCCGTTTGGGGCCATGAGCTTTGGCACTGTGACATTGACTTTGGAGTTTGACCTATATTTATAAAAAAAACTTTAACATGGCCAATACATGTATCTTGCATGCTGGTATATAAGAAATAGAGCCTCGATATTTCAAACATGCATACTTCTGACCCGGATCTTTAATTTCAGACCATGACCTTTGACCTTGACCATGGAGTTTGATATATTATGTTTCCAAAGCTTTAACCGTTTGTTTTTATTTCACATATTGAATTTCCTGCCATGGTCCTTTTTAGGACTTTGACATTTGGCACCATAACATCAACCTTTTGTGAGACAAGCACCCGTATATGCGAGCTACATTGTTTGCAGACAAGTCTTGTTTTAATAGCAATATTTTTAAGTAATGTCCCATCTTAATATCAGACTATCAACTATTTTTGTCTGTTCCGATCTGAAATTGTTTGCTTGGAGAAGTCGATTCTATTACACATATGTCGCAGACTAATCATATTTTTCGCATTTATAACTTTCTGTTAATCTCACTGGTTTTACAATTTATAACAAAAATGCCAAATTATCTTGGCTTTTGTAATGTTAGTACATTTTTGCAATTTGTTAAAAGAATGATACTAATGACGAACTTCGATCTTCATTATTATATATTTTGCATCGGTATAATATGATCACCCACGTATGGTCTATAATTATGGAAATTGTTAAAGATAAAAACCAAAAATCATTTTTAAAGCTGCTGAAAACGACAGCATGGATAAAAAATTAAAATGTATATGCCTATATTTGAACAAAGAAATATTACGGGAAATTATTAGCATTTTCTACTTTTGACGCAACGTTTCCCATGACTTTTCTATCTATTAGGGACGTCAAAACTATTTCATGTCTGGAAAAGGGCCAATCCATGGTACTTCTGCTGTGTTTATGCTAAAAATATCTTGGCAGACTCAGTCATGTCACATTGAAAAAAATATAATCAATTCATTGTTCCAGTTTGGCTTGAATATAAATGTTACAAACTTAACGATCCACAATGGGGGCAAATAATTGTAATTATGAATTAGAAAGGAGCAACGACACTCAGAAATGTTCTAATCCATTAACATTTTTAGGAGATTGTTTCATCAAATTAGTACAAAAACTCATTAATCGAAATTAACCATGTTCATTTTCTTCCAACTAAAAGCGTTCGTTCATAGTCAGAACATCATAAATTGCTTATTGACCGATGCGTTTATCCTATTTTTAGAAGCAGAATAATGCTATCACAAACCCATAATTGATTGTTTATAAGGCGATATGGACATTATCAATTAGTTTATAGACAATAAAGTCATTTGATGATGTCCATTAGTCGATGTCGATACTTTTTTGGCCATTTCGTAACCATTCGGCGTTTGAGGGTATCGATTCTTGAAATTACAAATCCATCTTCGATGTGTTTCGTGACAACGGACATTGACGAGGGCATCAAGATTTTAAAAATCCGGGTAGGCTCGCAAACCTCCATTTCCAATGATGACGCCGAAGATCCACAAAGGATCAATCGGACTGAAGTCCAAAACATCTGACAGGCACTAGTTAACGATCATCTTCAAAGCATTTTTCCTCTGACCAATCAAATCAACACTTTCGAAATTCTGAGGGCGATTAAATTCGAAATATCATGATGTTACCTCATTTAATTACAGAACAACGCGTTTACACGTGTTTGTCATAGAAAACCATAAATAACAATGAATTTGTTTGGTTAAATTCAAAATAACCTATATTTTACTTCACGGAGTCATTTAATTAAAATGATCTCTTACAGACGTCTGTCAGATCTTAAAGTAATGGTTGTTAAAGGATCGGATTTTAATCAGATTTGTCTATTTGTAATATTGGGTTGAAATTTCAACAAAGATGGTGTGTACAAATTGACAATGATGCCACGATTCAAGCATATTACTGATTTTCAAAAAAAGATAAAAAACAAAAAAACAAACAAACAAACAAAAAAAAAAAAAAAAAAAAAAACAAACTAAAAACAACAACAACAAAAAAAAAACAAAACAAAAAAACAAACAAAAAAAAAAAAAAAAACCACACACACACACACAAAAAAAAAGCCAAAAAAAAACCTAAACTCGTAACTGCAGCTATAAACTACCTACAGTCACGGTGGTTTTTTTGTTTTTTTTTAAAAGCGACGATATTCCAGTTCAACATCAGATGCTTTGTATCAAAAGTACAGATTTTATTTCGTTACATAACTTTTACGTTAGGTTAATCCCATACAACATCCCACTGAACGTGAAAACGAAATCAATATAAAGTATATCCCCTCGATGAGTATGAATTAGTTGTCGTTTTTCATACACAGTAAATCACACTGCGAACTTTAGAGCTTTCCATCCGATGTCGCAAAAAAGCGATTTCCGTTTTTTTCATATTTGGTATATGTAATAATGCCGGGTCAAGGTAGATTCCAGCATAGAAGGTTGTCTATCGCACTAGTTGACTTCCATTGTACTAATTGATACTGCTCAATGACATAATGGTCGAACTAGTCTCAGTCTGTATAAATCTAATAGAAAGTGTACTCAAATAAAATGATGTGGGCTGTCCAGTGAAACGTAATAGTTAAGATAAAAATACGCTTTTGTTGGCCAGTTCACTTTTCATAATTTCAAATAAATATTGACATTTAGTCGGTTACTCTTATTAGCATGCCTTTCACGACCTGGTGAATCGTATAACTTGTTTTTGTAAATGGGGTCATTTTCAATGTTAAATAATAATGCAGCTGTCGCTATGTAAAGAACGATATATTAAGGGGGAATGCTCCAGTTTCCTATTTTTTTTTCAATAATAGAATTTATTCATATTTTGTATGTTGAAATTACATGTTATTACCAATTGAAAAATAAAATAAAAATGGATGGTCAGCGATCTTGTTTGAATTTTATAGGTATTCGTATCACATACCCCTACATCGAAAAAATGCATACTTTCTTGTACCAGTCCAAGGTCACTAGAATGCTAATAAAATGCTGTATATCCATCGTTTAGTCCGGAAAACGGACTTAATATAACGTCTTACATTTAATAAAAACAGACAACCCAAAATATGTGCTATTATAAAAGCGTAAATGTATAAAACAGCATGCCCACGAGTTCGGTTAGAACAACGAAGTTGGAGCGTTTTATGTCAAATATGCATATTTTTGGAAATATTTCAAGTTCTACATAATAGAATTTGATAAAACTCTCTCATTGTGTTAAGCAACATGTCCTGGTAATAATTCAAAAAGAAAATGTATAGGTCAGCGCACTTATTAGTGAATTACAGCAATTTTTCTCAGCTGCACATGAATAATATGACGCAAAACAGTGGTAATTGCATACACGCTTACGACTGTCTTGCTCTAAATAATCGATTTCCATCTCGAGGATATCAGTTTCGCATATTAAATACACTTTTGCCATCGAAAATGGTAAATTGTTATGATGTGTTATATTATTGAAAATATGGTAGCGAAACATATTGGTACGAAATATTTAATTTTCTACAGTAATTACCGAGTGTTCCGAAAAACTTGAGCATTCCCCCTTAAACTACAATAAATTTCAAACTATGCAGAATTCCTGTCTGTCCGATCTAAATTATGTCTTATTGACTCCAAGTTGAATGTTACGGAATATAACAGGTTTTATTACAACGTTGGCTCAGACCAATTCATTTATTTTACACTGCCTTGACATTCTTTTAGTCTCATTTATTTAAAATTTTATGTTTTTGAGTTTTTTGCAAGTAGACTTTTGTAATTTGAAAAAAAATCTTTATAATCATAAACATGGGACAATGAAGACGGGTGTGCGAGTATACTTCATCACTGTAACACCAACTAAAGTTATTTTTTCTGCCACTCCTCAAACAACTGGGGCTATTTGATATATATGAGCCAGGATCTGGAAAAATGTCCCTTCAGGCTTTTGAGCCCAACCTGGTTCCAGATCAGCCTGCGTGTCCACGCAGTCTGATCAGGAACCATGTTGTTCTCCAACAGCTTTTTGATGGTCTGTAGCAACCGTATGACAGTAACATGGGTCCAAATGACACTGCACCTAGGCACAGCCTGATCTGGAAATATGGTCGTCTAAAATGCTATAAGGGACGTTTTTCAAGATCCAGACTCATATTGAATTGGGCCAAATTGTTAGCATGTAACTTCTCTAAGAAGCTTTGGGACCTTTTACTAAGTCTCTCTGATAGATCATACCTTGGCATTCAATTTACTACCAAGAAAGCGGTATCAAGAGCACCAAAAGTTTCAGCAACGCTTCCAACACAACCAACATCTCTACTGGAAAATGCATTTGATGAAACATAAGGTCATGGCCAGACAAAAATAGTTTCTTCAAAGATTTATCAATTAAAACACATCCTAGCAGTACAATATTGGCCTACCAGTTTGTATAACCGTTTTCATACATCTATCTAATCTACAGACACAAGATAATTGTAAAAGAAACACAGAAAAAAAAGTTTTTAACCTAAACTCAATTTGGGCACTACGGTCCGTAATAATTTCCCGTTGTGGAGTGTCTCCTAGTTTATTTAGATGGTAATGGTACATATTTAAATACCAGTGCCTGTTCGGTTTCTTCTTTTCTTTTCGATTTACATATACACGAATGGGAATTTCAACAACATAATTATGATTTTTTCTGTCAAATTTATTAAAGCACTAGCACGTTTTTAAGCTAAGCTATAATCGAAAAGGGAAACACTCGGATTTTTATGACTTTTGCTGGGAAATGGAGGAATGAAATGTTAACGACATATTTCACACCGGACTTCGTTGTAAAGCACGTTTTCATTACTATCCAATGGACAGATTAATGATTTTGGCTTTATTGCCTTCCTGGCAATGTCCATTGAATGCGAAATATCCCTGCGGCAAGGAGGACACGGCATTATTTCTCTTTGTATCAGGCTGTTCAAATTTCTACCCTTTATAAATATTTTAGTTGATATAGCAAATATATAAATTTATCTTTAATCATTTCTATAAATAGCAATTGGTGATGACGTATACGATTTATGACAAATTATTCATATGGTATAGATCTAGCAAAGTTCATAGAGTTTGAAAAGAAACTATATAAATACATGTATGTACTTCTTAAATGACGATCTCGTTAAAAACAAATCCCTTCATTTGCTATCATGTTTACATTTGCTATTATCTGGCAGGGAGTCATAAAAGTCATTGTATTGGAATGGGTAAATGAACAATAGCGATCCAGATTTAGGGTCACCGTCTTGTGTCTCTTTTTTATCATGTTAATCGTTACATTGACGCTAGACCCAGTTGTCATTGCGTATTCTGGTTTAATTTTGTAGGAAATGTGGTAATCTACTACATTATGCACTTTCATTGTCCAACTGTGGTAACTGTAACACATCATGTTCGTTCATGTTTGGGATTCGATCTGACATTAAATACCACAAGTGGGAGACAACAAACCACATGGGACATATCGGTGCTTTTCAACAAAAACCTCGTATCTGCAGCTTGATTTAAGCTGCAGGTACGAGGTTTTCGTTGAAAAGCGACGATACATTCAGTTGTTGACCAATATAAACTTAACACTGTTTTGAACTCGAGTGAAGTACATCTTGAAGGCTGAGAGTTACATTTGCGAATTAACCTGTGATCTGCAATTCATCGATGTATCTTAGTTGTGCCATTGAACATTGATTTTAGTGAGCTGGGACTTTCTGTCGATATGTCTTAGTTTGGCCATAGACCATACAGTTTTTGAGAGCTGGGTTTTTATCTCGATATGGCTTAGTTTGCCCATTGGCACATATAGTTTTAGCGAGCTAGGACTTTATGTCGATATGTCTTAGTTTGTTGAAAAGCGACGATACATTCAGTTGTTGACCAATATAAACTTAACACTGTTTTGAACTCGAGTGAAGTACATCTTGAAGGCTGAGAGTTACATTTGCGAATTAACCTGTGATCTGCAATTCATCGATGTATCTTAGTTGGGCCATTGAACATTGATTTTAGTGAGCTAGGACTTTCTGTCGATATGTCTTAGTTTGGCCATAGACCATACAGTTTTTGAGAGCTGGGTTTCTATCTCGATATGTCTTAGTTTGCCCATTGGCACATATAGTTTTAGCGAGCTAGGACTTTATGTCGATATATCTTAGTTTGGCTATCGACCATATAGTTAAAGTGAGCTGGGACTTAATGTCGATATGTCTTAGTTTGCCCATTGACCATATAGTTTTTGCGAGCTGGGACTTTATGTCGATATATCTTAGTTTGGCTATCGACCATATAGTTAAAGTGAGCTGGGACTTTATGTCGATATGTCGTAGTTTGCCCATTGACGTTGCAGTTTTAGCGAGCTGAGACTTTATGTCGATATGTCTTAGTTTGGCCATTGCATTGACCATATAGTTTTAGCGAGCTGAGACTTTATGGCGATTTGTCTTAGTTTGACCATTGCCTATATAGTTTTAGCGAGCTGGGACTTTATGTCGATGTATCTTAGTTAGACCATTGACCACATAGTGATCTGTAATTCATCGATGTATCTTAGTTGGGCCATTGAACATTGATTTTAGTGAGCTGGGACTTTCTGTCGATATGTCTTAGTTTGGCCATAGACCATACAGTTTTTGAGAGCTGGGTTTTTATCTCGATATGTCTTAGTTTGCCGATTCGCACATATAGTTTTAGCGAGCTGGGACTTTATGTCGATATATCTTAATTTGGCCATTGACCATATAGTTAAAGTGAGCTGGAACGTTATGTCGATATGTCGTAGTTTGCCAATTGACCATGTAGTTTTAGCGAGCTGAGACTTTATGTCGATATGTCTTGGTTAGGCCATTGCATTGACCATATAGTTTTAGCAAGCTGGGACTTTATGTCGATATGTCTTAGTTAGGCCATTGACCATATAGTTTTAGTAAGCTGGGATTTAAAGTCAATATGTCTCAGGCAATTGACCATATAGTTTTAGTGAGCTTGGACTTTATGTCGATATGAGTTAGTTAGGCCATTGCGTTGACCATATAGTTTTAGCAAGCTTGAAATTCATGTCGATATGTCTTAGTTAAGCCATTGACCATATAGTTTAAGTGAGCTGGGACTTCATGTCGATATGTCTTAGTTAGCCCATTGACCATATAGTTTTAGTGAGCTGTGACTTTATGTTGATATATCTTAGTTTGGCCATTGACCATATAGTTTCAGTGAGCTGGGACTTAATGTCGATATGTCTTAGTTTGGCCATTGACCATATAGTTTTAGTAAGCTGGGACTTTATGTCAATAGGTCTTAGTTTGGCAATTGACCATATAGTTTTTGCTAGCTGGGACTTTATGTCGATATATCTTAGTTTGGCCATTGACCATATAGTTTTAGTGAGCTGGGTTTTATGTCGATTTGTCTTAGTTTGGCCATTGACCATATAGTTTTTGCGAGCTGGGACTTCATGTCGATATGTCTTAGTTTGGCCATTGACCATATAGTTTTAGTAAGCTGGGACTTTATGTAGATATGTCTTAGTTAGGCCATTGACCACATAGTTTCAGTGAGCTTGGAATTTATGTCGATATATCTTAGTTAGGCCATTGACCATATAGATTTAGTGAGCTGGGACTTTATGTCGATATGTCTTATTTCGGCCATTGACCATATAGTTTTAGTGAGCTGGGACTTTATGTCGATATGTCTTATTTCGGCCATTGACCATATAGTTTTAGTGAGCTGGGACTTTATATCTGTATGTCTTACTTTGGCCCTTGACCATATAGTTTTAGCGATCTGGGACTTTATGTCGATATGTCTTAAGTTGGGAATTGACCATATAGTTTTAGTGAGCTGGGACTTTATGTCGATATGTCTTATTTCGGCCATTTACCATATAGTTTTAGTGAGCTTGGACTTTATATCTATATGTCTTACTTTGGCCATTGACCATATAGTTTTAGTGAGCTGGGACTTTATGTCGATATATCTTAGTTTGGCCATTGGACATTTATTTTTCTGAGCTTGGACTTTTTGTCAATATGTCTTAGTTTGGCCATTGACAATATAGTTTTTGAGAGCTGGGACTTTATCTCGATATGTCTTAGTTTGTCCCTTGACCATATATTTTAGCGAGCTGGGACTTTATCTCGATATGTCTTAGTTTGCCCCTTGACCATATATTTTAGCGAGCTGGGACTTTATCTCGATATGTCTTAGTTTGCCCCTTGACCATATATTTTAGCGAACTGGGACTTTATCTCGATATGTCTTAGTTTGCCCCTTGACCATATATTTTAGCGAGCTGGGACTTTATCTCGATATGTCTTAGTTTGCCCCTTGACCATATATTTTAGCGAGCCGGGACTTCATGTCGATATGTCTTAGTTTGGCCAATGACCACATAGTTTTAGTGAGCCGGGACTTTTTGTCGATATATCTCAGTTTGCCCATTGACCATATATTTTAGCGAGCCGGGACTTCATCTCGATATGTCTTAGTTTTCCCCTTGACCATATAATTTAAGCGAGCTGAGACTTCATGATGATATGTCTTTGTTTGGCCATTGGCTATATAGTTTTAGCGAGCTTGGACTTTATGTCGATATTTCTTAGTTAGGCCATTGACCATATAGATTTAGTGAGCTGGGATTTAAAGTCGATATGTCTCAGGCAATTGACCATATAGTTTTAGTGAGCCGGGACTTTATGTCGATATGTCTTAGTTAGGTCATTGCGTTGACCTTATAGTTTTAGCGAGCTTGGAATTTATGTCGATATATCTTAGTTAGGCCATTGACCATATAGTTTTAGTGAGCTGGGACTTCATGTCGATATGTCTTAGTTAGGCCATTGACCATGTAGTTTTTGTGAGTTGGGACTTTATGTCGATATGTCTTAGTTTGCCCATTGACCATATAGTTTTAGCGAGCTAGGACTTTATGTGATATGTCTTAGTTAGGCCATTGACCATATAGTTTTTGTGAGCTGGGACTTTATGTCGATATATCTTAGTTAGGCCATTGACAATATAGTTTTAGTGAGCTGGGTTTTATGTCGATATGTCTTTGTTTGGCCATTGAAAATATAGTTTGAGTGAGCTGGAACGTTATGTCGATATGTCTTAGTTTGGCCATTGACCATATAGTTTTAGTGAGCTTGGACTTTATGTTGATATATCTTATATTAGCCATTGACCATATAGTTTTAGTGAGCTGGGTTTTATGTCGATATGTCTTAGTTTGGCTAATGACCATATAGTTTTTGCCTGCTGGGACGTTATGTCGATATGTCTTACTTAGGCCATTGACCATATAGTTTTAGTAAGCTGGGAATTTATGTCGATAGGTCTTACTTTGGCCATTGACCACATAGGTTTAGCAAGCTGGTACTCTATATCGATAGGTCTTAGTTTGGCCATTGAAAATATAGTTTTAATGCGCTGGGACTTCATGTCGATATGTCTTAGTTAGGCCATTGACCACATAGTCTCTGTGAGCTGGGATTTTATGTCGATATGTCTTAGTTAGGCCATTGACCATATAGTTTTTGCGAGCTTGGACTTTATGTCGATATGTCTTAGTTTGGCCATTGACCATTTATTTCTAGTGAGCTGGGACATTATATCGATATATCTTAGTTTGGCCATTGACTATATGGTTTTTAGTGACCTGGACTTAATGTCGATATATCTAAGTAAGGCCATTAACCATACACTTTTAGCGAGCTGGGACTTTATGTCGATGTATATTAGTCTTGCAACTGAATATTGATTTTTAGCTAGCTATGACTTAATGTACAAGAAGCTAATTCCACAGGCCTGGTGTCGGCGTCTCGTCACGTCTTCACCTGTGTCTTGAAAAAAAATTAATCTGGTCTATATATCATGCACTATTACAGATAAAGCCTTAATATTTCACATATAGATACTTTTAATCGAGACCTTCCTTTTAGGTCTGTGAGCTTTGATCTTGAGATATTGATTTTGGAGTTTAACATAATTTTATGTAAAAACAAACTTTTACATAGCCGATATCTCGAATGCTATTAATAACATAGCATTGATATTTCACACATGAATACTACTTACCAAGATGTTTCATTTCAGACTATGACCTTTGATCTTGACCTTGGAGTTTGGCATATGTTTCAAACTTTAACTGTGCTTTTATTCCATATATTGACTCTTTGTATCAAACCCCATTTTAGGACTTTGGTATATTGAAATAAGATCTAGACCGTTTTTGTAACAAGCATCCGTATAGGTGAGCTACATTGTCCGTGGACATCTCTTGTTTTGATATCAATTACTTTATAAATAATGTCCCATTTTTATATCAGACCATCAACTATTTTCGTTCGTTCCGAACTGACATTGTCTGGGAATTTAAAGTAGATTTCATTACACATATGTCGTAGACTAATTATATTTTTTGCATTTATAACTTTCTTTTAATCTCATTTATTTTTCAATTTGTAAAAAAATCAAATTATGTTGGTTTTTGTTAAATTAGTAACTTATTGAAAGATAAATACTTATGACAAACTTCGATCTTCATATATATTTTGCATCGGTAAAATATAATAATATTATCCTGGAGGAAACCAGTGTAGGGCCTACGATTATGGAAATTGTTGAAAACATATTCAGCAAAATTTCATTTTGAAAGCTGATGCACACGAAAGCATGGATAAAAATATATATGTTAAAATTGTGACACAGAAATATTGCGGGAAATTATTAGCATTATTAGCATTGACGTAACATTTCCCATGACTTTTCTATCTACTAGGGACGTCATAAACATTTCATGTCTGTGAAGTGGGCAAATCTATCGTAGTATTGCTGTGTATATGCTCAAAATATCTTGGCAGCTTCAGTCATGTCACATTGAAAAATGAATTTAATTCATTGTTCCAATTTGGCTTGAATATACTTGTTACAACCTTAATGATTTAATGGGGCATATAAACGTAATCATGAATGAGAAAGGAACAACTACGCCAAGAAATGTTCTGGTTTATTAACATTTAGAAGTTGTTTGATTAAATTTGTTTAAAAATTCATTAATCGCCATTAACCATGCTCATTTTTGCCAACTAAAAGCGTTCTTTCATAGTCTGAACATCGTAAATTGCTTATTGACCGATGCGTTATCGATATAATTTTGTGTGTCGACGGCTTATCCAGTTTATTAAACGTTTAACTTAGACAACCCCTAAAGAGATTCACGCGATGTCGGAGCCTTTCGGTCGACGTCGTAAACATTCGGCGTTGGAAAGTATTGATTCTTGCAATTCCGCCTCCATCCTTGACGTTTTTTTGGTGCAACGGAATTTGACGAGGGTATCCAACTAAAAATCCCGGTAGGCTTGCCAATCTCCGTTACCAATGATGACGCTGAAGTCCGAAACATCTGAGAGGTACTAGTTAGATGTAATTTTCAATCACCTTTTTCTTCTGACCAAGCAAATGAATATTTTCGAAGTTCTGAAAGCGATTAAAACAGAAAACTTCCCCCTGATGAAATCTGATTTTAGTACAGAACAACGCGTTTGAACGTGATTGTTACGAAAAAAACACAAACAACAAGAAATTCGATTGATTAGATTAAAATGACCAGTTTTGGATTTTCTGGGGTCATGTAATATGATTTCTTACTTATGCCTATCAGATCTGAAATCAGTGGTTATTAGAAGAGCTGGTTTCTATCAGATTGCCCGAAGTTTCTAATGAAGAGTTGAAATATCAACAAAGATGTAATGTACAAGTTGACACTGTTGCCACGATTCAAGAATATTGCTGCTTTTCAAAAAAAAAAAAAAAAAAACAACAACAACAACAAATACACGTAACTGCAGCTTATAACACGCTGATGATAGGGGTTTCTGTTGAAGAGCGACAATATTCTAGTCTGAAATCAGATGCATTACATTAAAAATACATATTTTAATTTCATTACATAACTTTTTCGTTAGGTTAATCCCATACAACATCCCACCAAACGTGAAAGAGAAATCTATAAGTCTATCCCCTCATTGAGTGTCAATTAGTTGTCGTTTTTCATACACAGTAAATCACACTGGGAACCTTAAAGCTTTCCATCCAATGTCGCAAAAAAGCAATTTCCGTTATTTGTAATGATGCCGAGTCAAGGTAACTTCCAGCATTCTCAGTTTCCTATTGCACTAATTGACTTCCATTTGTACTAATTGATACTACTCTTTGACGTGATGGTTGAACTATACAGCTTAAAGTAACAGGTCGTATAATAGAAAATGCGCAGTTGTTAACCTGGTCGCTTATGATTATTGTGAATAAAGGCCATTAAGTCTATAAGCATTTATGTAACGAATATTTATTCTTAATATTTTTTTTTCAAACACCACAGTGTTAAAAATGCTGTCATTGTCAAAGTCACATAATCATTCAGCAATTGCTTTATTAATTACCTACTATTTACTACACCAGACTGTACTAAAGGATGGGTTTCAACAAGGGTTCAAAAAATAGATTTTCTTTAAATTCTGTGAATTGATAGGGTTACATAATATCTTTAATTTGTATATGTAAAAAATCGGATAAGGCCTTACTTTTGAAGATACTGGCTAACAAAGTGGGTGGGGTAAATTGACATGAGAAGCAAATTTTCACTTTGAAGTTAAATAACTTTTTCAGTATAGATCAGATCGAATTGAAATTGTGCAGGTACTTTCGATGTACTAGGGACAGAAGATTTTTGAAATTATTAATCATGTATATTGGTTTGTTGATTTCCTGTATCCGTCCTTTTGTAAATCTCAGATTTTGCTTATTTTTGATGTACTAAATTTACGAAACTATCTCTACATCTTTTATTTTTGTTTGAAACGACAAGATATTTTGTGAACATAATTCTATATGAACTAACTAAATATATGCAGACTTTGGGTCCAATCCGTAGAATAGAACTAAAGTTATTTGACCTTGACCTTCAAAGGTCATTCTAAAAAGTCACTTTTTTACTTTTCAGCTATATATTGATAAAAACAATGGGCTTATAAAGTATATTTCAATAAATAAAGTCACAGGTATAATAATTTTGCTGTTTTAAGTTTGTTCAATACTAATGTCACAGTAGACCTTGACCTGGACATATAGAACAATAATGACTCTTGAAAAGGAAATTGTCAACTTGCCCCTTCAAAAAGCCATGTTAAAATGTGCGTAAAAGTCAGTATTAATCGTTAATGTTCCACTGAACTTAGTAATTACAAGCAAGATATTATGAAAATAACTTTGTTTAAAATTCACTTCATATACCAAATTTCATGATAGATTTTAGCTCAAAATCTTAAGATTTATTATTTTAGAATAACGTTTTAAGGTCAAGGTCAAATAACTTTAGTTCTATGCTACGGATTTGACCCAAAGTCTGTACCTATTTAGTTACATCATATGGAATTATGTTCACAAAATATCATATCAATCCATAACAAAATAAAGGTTGTAGAGATAGTTTCGTAAAGTAAGTACATCAAAAATAAGCAAAATATGAGATTGTCAAAAGGACGGATACAGGAAATCAACAAACCAATATACATAACTAATAATTTCAAAAATATTCTGTCCCTAGTACATTTAAAGTACCTGCAAAATTTCAATTCCATCTGATCTATACTGAAAAAAGTATTTAACTTCAAGAAAATCTGTTCTTTGAGCAATTTTGAGCCCTTGTTGCAACCTATCCTTTCAGACAACGAAGAACTCCCTTCTGCCTGATCTAAATTATGCTTTATGGACTCCATTCTAATGTTAGGGAATGTAACAGAAGGTTTATTACAACGCTGTCGCAGACCAATTTATCTATTTTACACTACCTTACCATTCTTTTAATCTCATTTATTTCCATTTTTTTGTTTTTGAGCTTTTGAAAGTAGACTTTTGTAATTTTAAAAGTCTTTATAAACATAAACATAGGGCAATGAAGAAGGGTATGCGAGTGGTAAAATATGCGAATATATTTCATTGCAGTAACCACGGTGGATAATCACGTGATGCAATAATTACTGAATATCTTCAATAACTATGTTAATACGGGACCGATTTGAATTCGGTTTGAAGCAGAGAATGTTGACAGACGTCACGCATTAGATGGACGTAGTGGATTTTTGAGAAATCAACTGATAAAAAAGTTATTGAAGATAAACCAAAATTTTGGTTTATCTTCAATAACATTTTTATCAGTTGATTTTTTAATAATCTACCACGACTATGTTATTCCTAACATTTTTCCACCTTCTCTGCTTCAAACGGAGTTCAAATTGACCAAGTATTGACAAAGTCTTTGAAGATTATCGGAAATTCTAAGTCACGTGATTATACACCGTGGTAACACTAACTAAAGTTATATTTGCTTTCCTGTTGGTACACGTGCAGCATAGAGCTTCTGTCTGGATTTGTGGGACTTTTTACCAAGTCTGTCTCATAGATCATACATTGGCATTTACTTTACTACCGAGAAAGCGGTATCAAGATCACCACAATTTTCAGCTACGCTTCCATGAACACAACCAACATTGAACTCTTCGATTTTTACCGTAAACTACATGTGATGTAATGGAAAGTCGTAACTGGACAAAAATAGTTCATGCAGAGATTTATTAATAAAACGCTTCCACTGTTGCTTTACCAGTTTGAAGAACCATATTTCATGCATCTTTCTATTCTACAAACACAGGATAATTGTAACAAAAGCAGGAAATTATTTCTTGACCGGAACTCCATTTTGGTACTACGGTCCGTAAGAATTTCCCGTTGTGGAGTGTCTCCTACTATATTTAGATGGCAATGGTATATTTCTCAATCAGTATTTTTTCGGTTTATTATTTTCTTGTCATTTTACATATACAAGAACAGAAATTTCAACAACATATTTATGATTTTTTTTTTCTGTCAATTTTATTGAAACATTGACACGCTTGAAGCTAAACTATAATCGAAACTGGAAACACTCGGACTTTTATGACTTTTCATAGTAAATGGGGAATGAAATGTTAACGACATATTTCACACCGGACTTCGTTGTAAAGCACGTTTTCATTACTATCTAATGGACAGATTGATGATATCGGCTTTATTACCTTCCTGGCAATGTCCATTGAATGCGAAATATCCCTGCGGCAAGGAGGACACGGCATTATTTCTCTTTGTATCAGGCTGTTCAAATTTCTACCCTTTATAAATATTTTAGTTGATATAGCAAATATGTTAATTTGTCTTTAATACTTTCTATGAATAGCAGTTGGTGATGACGTATACGATTTAGGATGAATTATCGATTGGATATATAGATTTAGTCGAATGAAATATTAATATGTACTTCTCCAATTAAAAAAAATGTCAGAAACGATTTCTTCATTTTGCAGGGTATTTTCCATAGCCCTTACCTAGTTGGGAGTCAAATAAAGACATTGTTTAGGAATGGGTTAATAAACAATTGCGATTCAGATTAAGAGACGTCGTCTTTTTGCTAATATGTTAATCGTTACACTCACGCTAGACCCAGAAGTCATGGCGTATTCTGGTTTAATTTGCTATGAAATGTGATAAGCTACTATATTATGCACTTCTATTGTCCAAATGTGGTAACTGTAACACATCATGCTCGTTCTTGTTTGGGATTCGATCTGACATTAAATATTACAAGTGGAAGACAACAAACCACAGGGGACATATCGGTGCTTTTCAACAAAAACCTCGTATCTACAGCTTGATTTAAGCTGCAAGTACGAGGTTTTTGTTGAAAAGCGACGATACATGCAGTTGTTGACCAATATACACTAAACACTATTTCGAACTCGAGTGAAGTACAGTTTGAAGGCTGAGAGTTTCCGTTGCGAATTAACCTTTGATCTGCAATTCATCGATGTATCTTAGTTGGGCTATTGAACATTGATTTTAGTGAGCTGGGATTCTATGTCGATATGTCTTAGTTAGGTCATTGACCACATAGTTTTAGTGAGCTGGGACTTTATGTCGATATGTCTTAGTTTGACCATTGACGATATAGTTTTAGTGAGCCGGGACTTTATGTCGATATATCTTAGTTTGGCCATTGACCATATAGTTTTAGTGAGCTAGGAATTTATGTCGATATATCTTAGTTTGGCCATTGACCATATACTTTCGGTGAGCTGGGACTTTATGTCGATATGGCTTAATTTGGCCATTTACCATATAGGTTTAGCGAGCTGGGACTTAATGTCGATGTATCTTAGTTTGGCTTTTGACCATATAGTTTTAGCGAGCTGGGACTTTATGTCGGTGTATCTTAGTTTGGCTTTTGACCATATAGTTTTAGCGAGTTGGGACATTATGTCGATGTATCTTAGTTTGGCTTTTTACCATATAGGTTAAGCGAGCTGGGACATTATGTCGATATATCTTAGTTTGGCTTTTGACCATATAGGTTTAGCGAGCTGGGACTTTATGTCGGTGTATCTTAGTTTGGCTTTTGACCATATAGTTTTAGCGAGCTGGGACATTATGTCGATGTATCTTAGTTTGGCTTTTGACCATATAGGTTTGTCGAGCTGGGACATTATGTCGATATATCTTAGTTTGGCTTTTGACCATATAGGTTTAGCGAGCTGGGACTTTATGTTGGTGTATCTTAGTTTGGCTTTTGACCATATAGTTTTAGCGAGTTGGGACATTATGTCGATGTATCTTAGTTTGGCTTTTGACCATATAGGTTCAGCGAGCTAGGACATTATGTCGATATATCTTAGTTTGGCTTTTGACTATGTAGTTTTAGCGAGCTGGGTCTTTATGTCAATGTATCTTAGTTTGGCAACTGAACATTGATTTTAGCGAGCTATGACTTAATGTACAAGGAGCTAATGCCATAGCCCTGGTGTGGGCGTCTCGTCACGTCTTCATCAGTGTCTTGAAAAAACTTTAAGCTGGTCTATATATCATGCACTATTACAGATAGAGCCTTAATATTTCACACATAGATACAGTTAATCGAGACCGTCCATTTAGTTCTGTGAGCTTTGACCTTGTGATATTGACCTTGGAGTTTGACCTATTTATATATAAAAACAAACTTTAACATAGCCGATATCTCGAATGCTATTAGTTATATAGCCTTGATATTTCACACATGAATACTACTTACCAAGATGTTTCATTTTAGACTATGACCTTTGATCTTGACCTTGGAGTTTGGCATATGTTTCAAACTTTAACTGTGTGTTTATTCCACATACTGACTCTTTGTATCAAACCCCATTTTTAGGACTTTGTCATTTGACACTAAGATCTAGACCGTTTGTTTAACAAGCATCCGTATAGGCGAACTCCGTTGTCCGTGGACATCTCTTGTTTTGATAGCAATTGCTTTATAAATAATATCCAATTTTTATACATGTATCAGACCATCAACTCTTTTCGTTTGTTCCGAACTGAAATTGTCTAGGGAATTTAAAGTAGATTTTATTACACATATGTCGCAGACTAATTATATTTTTTGCATTTATAACTTTCTTTTAATCTCATTCATTTTTCAATTTGTAAAAAATCAAATTATGTTGGCTTTTGTTAAATTAGTAACTTATTGAAAGAAATATACTAATGACAAACTTCAATCTTCATATATATTTTTCATCGGTAAAATATGATCATATTATCTTGGAGGAAACCAGTGTAGGGCCTATGGTTATGGAAATTGTTGAAAATATATTCAGCAAAATATCATTTTGAAAGGTGATGCAAACGCAAGCATGGATAAAATGTATATGTTAAAATCTTGGGATAGAAATATTGCGGGAAATTATTAGCATTATTTACAATTGACGTAACATTTCCCATGATTTTTCTGCCTATAAGGGACGTCAAAACCATTTCATTCTGGATAGGGGGCAAATCTATTGTATTATTGCTGTGTATATGCTCAAAAATATCTTGGCAGCTTCAGTCATGTCACATTGAAAAATGAATTTAATTCATTGTTCTAATTTGGCTTGAATATAATTTTTACAAGCTTAATGATTCAATGGGGCATATAAATGCTATTATGAATTAGAAAGGAGCAACTGCATACACTTAGAAAGGTTCTGGTCCATTAACATTTAGAAGAAGTTGTTTGATCAAATAAGTTTAAAAACTCATTAATCGACATTAACCATGCTCATTATTTCCAACCAAAAGCGTTCGTTCATAGTCAGAACATCGTAAATTGCTTATTGATCTGTGCGTTTATCCTACTTTTAGAAGCAGAATAATGCTATCACAAACCCATAATTGATTGTGTATCAGGCGATTCCGACATTATCAATTAGTTTATAGACAATGAGAATCATATCGTCGATATTATTGCAAAACCCCGTAACTCAAGCTTGATTAAAGCTGGAGTTACGAGGTTCTGCCATAACACAGTCGATATACGGTGCGTGAGAGTCGATGGCTTATCCAGTTTATTAAACGTTTAACTTAGACAAGTTGACACTGTTGCCACGATTCAAGGATATTGCTGCCTTTCAAAATAAAAACAACAACAACAACAAATATCCGTAACTGCAGCTTAAAAGTGAAGTTACGGGTTTCTGTTGAAGGGCGACAATATTCCAGTCTGAAATCAGATGCTTTGTATTAAAAGTACAGATTTTAATTTCGTTACATAACTTTTTCGTTCGATCCCATACAACATCCTACCAAACGTGAAAAAGAGATCTATAAGTCTATCCCCTCATTGAGTATCAATTAGTTTTCGTTTTTCATACACAGTAAATTAAACTGGGAACTTAAAGCTTTCCATCCAATGTCGCAAAAAAGCGATTTCCGTTATTTGTAATAATGCCGAGTCAAGGTAACTTCAAGCATTCTCAGTTTCCTATAGCACTAATTGACTTCCATTTGTACTAATTACTACTCTTTGACGTGATGGTTGAACTTTACAGCTTAAAGTAACTGCTCGTATAATAGAAAATGCGCAGTTGTTAACCTGGTCGCTTATGATTATTGTGAATGAGGCCATTGAGTCTATAAGCATTTATGTCACGAATATCTACTCTTAATTTTTTTTTTTCAAACACCATTGTGTTAAAAATGCTGTCATTGTCAAAGTCACATAATCATTCAGCAATTGCTTTATAAATTACCTACTATTTACTACACCAGACTGTACTAAATTTCAGACAACGAAGAACTCCCTTCTGCCCGATCTAAATTATGCTTTATGGACTCCATTCAAATATTAAGGAATATAACAGAAGGTTTATTACAACGGTGTCGCAGACCAATTTATTTATTTTACACTACCTTACCATTCTTTTAATCTCATTTATTTATGAGCTTTTGAAAGTAGACTTTTGTAATTTTAAAAGTCTTTATAAACATAAACATAGGACAATGAAGAAGGATGTGCGAGTGGTAAAATATGCGAGTATATTTCATCGCAGTAACACTAAGTAAAGTTATATTTGCTGCTCAGTTGGTGCTTGTGTAGCATAGAGGTTCTCTCGGGATTTTTGGGACTTTTTACCAAGTCTGTCTCATAGATCATAAATTGGCATTTAATTTACTACCGAGAAAGCGGTATCAAGATCACCACAATTTTCAGCTACGCTTCCATGAACACAACCAACATTGAGCTCTTCTATTTTTACCGTAAACTGCATGAGATGTAATGAAAGGTCGTAACTGGACAAAAATAGTTCATGCAGAGATTTATTAATAAAACGCATCCACTGTTGCTTTACCAGTTTTCAGTACCATATTTCATGCATCTTTCTATTCTACAAACACTGGATAATTGTAACAAAAGCAGGAACTTATTTCTTGACCGGAACTCCATTTTGGTACTACGGTCCGTAAGAATTTCCCGTTGTGGAGTGTCTCCTAGTATATTTGGATGGTAATGGTATATTTCTCTATCAGTACTTTTTCGGTTTATTATTTTCTTGTCGTTTTACATATACACGAACAGAAATTTCAACAACATATTTATGATTTTTTCTGTCAATTTTATTGAAACAATGACACGCTTTGAAGCTAAGCTATAATCGAAACGGGAAACTCTCGGAATTTTATGACTTTTGCTAGGAAATGGGGAATGAAATGTTAACGACATATTTCACACCGGACTTCGTTGTGAAGCACGTTTTTATTACTATCTAATGGACAGATTGATGATTTCGGCTTTATTTCCTTCCTGACAATGTCCCTTGAAAGCGAATTGTCCCTGTGGCAAGGGGGACATATTTTCACCCTAAATTATTCATCTTTGTATCAGTCTGTTCATATGTCTACCCTTTATAAATGTTTTAGTTGATATAGCAAATCTATATATTAATTTGTCTTTAATCCTTTCTATGAATAGCAATTGGTGATGATGTATACGATTTATGACAAATTATGCATATGGTATACATCTAGTCTCTCTTTTTTATCATTTTAATCGTTACATTAACGCTAGACCCAGATGCCATTGCGTATTCTGGTTTAATTTGATATGAAATGTGGTAATCTACTATATTATGCACTTCTATTGTCCAAATGTGGTAACTGTAACACATCATGTTCATTCTTGTTTGGGATTCGATCTGGCATTAAATACCACAAGTGGAAGACAACAAACCACAGGGGACATATCGGTGCTTTTCAACAAAAACCTCGTATCTGCAGCTTGATTTAAGCTGCAGATAAGAGGTTTTTGTTGAAAATCGAATACATATTCATTTGTGGCCCAAGATAAAGTTAGCACTGTATTTGACTCGAGTGAAACAAAGTACATTATAAAGGCTGAAGATTACTTTTAAATTAGTTAAATGGTCATTGATCTACCATTCATCGATACATTTGAGTTGGGTCAGTATTTTTTTTTCAATATCAATTATTGCGATTTTTAAGTTATTATTGTTTTAAACAGCGAGATTGAAGCAATATCAGCACATCAAACAGAAGACATTTCCTACATCGAGATGATTCATTTGGCTGAAGTTTGACAATTTACGGACGTTTACTTCCCGTCTTTACAAATCATTTGTACATGTAGTGACATGTAAATTGGATTGATTGGAGTTTTACGTCCCACTCAGCAGCTAAGGTCATATGGAGACGGGACCTCGGTGTAAAGTCTCATCCGAAACACTGGAGAAGCGGGGGATCGAACCAGCGACCCATGTGTTGTAAGTCCATCGCGTTCCCACTGACCACCTCCGCCTCTAGTGACATGTAAAAGTTGCATACTCGTAGCAAGTGTTCTAAACCGCATGGATGAAACATCAGAGGTGCGTTCTTTAGAGTGAGATTTCTTAAGATACCTCGAGATTTCTTAAGATATTTTAACATAAAGCATTCTTTAGATCAAGATTTTTAAGTCGCTCAATGTGAGGCGCCATTACTCTTTACTTCATGCGGAAGTAAGCTCACCGAGGTGGTCAACTCTGTAGAAACGATATAAAGAAAATTGACCGACTGGTTCCGAATGCTCCATAATTTATAAACCGCGGTGTTCCGAATGCTCCATACTTTATACAAATGACGTCATGATGACGTCATTTGTATAAAGCATGGAACATTCGGAACAACTCGATGAAATCTCGGTCTTAAAAACGCTTTATCTAAAACATCTCAAGAAATCTTGAAATATCTAGGTCTATAGAACGCGCCTCTGACATACCGGTATTTAATTCCTTGGCAAGTACCAAACGGCAGAAATACTAAACAACTGTCACGAGTCTGCAACTCTTACATTTTATCATTGATTTTTTTTAACTCGAAACATCCATCTATTTCATATGATAAAAAATCGATCATCTTAAATATACACAGCAATAATTGCTTTATTGATAATGTCCCGTTATAAGTTATAAGTCAACTACCAATCTCTCTCGTCTGCTCCGATATGAAATTGTCTGTATGGACCAGAAATAAAGGTCTGGGGAATTTAAAGTAGATTTTATTAAACCTATGTCGCAGACTAATTATATTTTTTTGCATTTATATCTTTCTTTGAGTAAAATTTATTTCTCAATTTGTAAAAATGTCAAATTATGTAAGCTTTTGTAATATTCAAGACTTTATGAAAAATGTACTAGTGACGAACTTAGATTTACATAAATAGTTTGTATCTGTTAAACATGGTCATATTTTCTTTGAAGAAAGTCTTGGAGGAAACTAGTGTATAATAATGGAAATTATTCTAAAGAACAAAAATGCAACGTAAAAGTTTCTGCAAACGGCATCATGGACTTTGAAAACGATACAACCTGTGTACATATTTTGGTACAAAAACTAATGAGGAAAAAAATGAAAATGCTAATTTTGTTTTTTCATGACCTTTCTATCTATTAGGGACTTCAAAATCATTTCAGGTCTGGATATGGGTTAATCGATACACATCATACGTACTCTGAAGCCTAAACTGGTCCAAGATGGTAGCTCCTATGGATGATCAATCCTGCTTCGATAGACAATGAATATCCAAGCTGTGTATATGTGTATCGTCACTCTATTTAGTGGAAGTGTAAAAAGTACCGACGCAAGTCAGTCTGTTCTGACTAGGGTTGGAGCTCTTCACTCTAATACAATGTTCTGTACCTAAAATGTACACCCTATTTATCAATAGGTTCATTTTTCAAAAATGTCATCTAGTTGACTTCGGCCCAGTTGAATCATTTTATGACATTTTAGATTAATAGACTTTTCACAAGATCCCCTTTTGCGTGATATATCAACAATTAACTCGGGACACTATTTTAGGCTGCACAACTTCGGTTGAAGATCAAAACCTCATTAATCTTCTGGCCACGTAACCAACACTCATCAGAGGATTTTCAATGCGTAAACATTGGCTCCTTCCCTGTATTTTAGCATGTATTCAATGTTTTGCACCTTTGAAATAGTGTTGGGAAAACTGCAAAACTTTCGGGTGGTCAAATTGGAAAGCTGTTGTAAGTAAACGAGAATTTTGATGTTGAGAAATACCGGATGTGTGTACGATATAGCACAAATATATCGCGTCAAAAGCAGAAAATGCTGACAAAGCCGATCAGCGATTTGTTCTTCTGCATCAATGTTTTCTGAAGCCCTTTTTATATTAGGAACATCAGAGCCAGGTCTTGTTTGAGAAAGGGATAAAGGAGATCGTGCAACGTTCTTTTTTCTGCTTTTAATTAGAAGCCAGAAATTTATGATGCGCTTTCCTGAACTTTCATTTTTCGATTCACCTGTTTTAATTAGAAAACACTGTTCAAGTCCAGGAGTATTCTTTTGGGAAAATCAATGACGCGATTTTCATTAGTTTCAATGTCTAAGACTCTTCATTCGGCCGATTTTGGCCCCTTAGATAATTTATTTTATTTCAATTTTTGACAGATATACGATGCCTCAATTTATTTTTTTTTTTCGTTCTTTGAAATTTCAAAGCATAGTCATCTTCCCCTCCCATAATATTAGAATTGTGACAAACGCATTTAAGCTGCTGTCTTCAACCCTTGTCCAAACGACAGACTTTTTGGGTAATTCAATGTAACCATATAAGAGAACAAAATTTATGTTGACAAAAAGTAATTTAGTGCACTATCAAGCAGAGGAAATATTGAAGCAAATGGAGAAAATGCTTGTTATTGGAATATTCGTCTTTTGCCTCAATGATTTTATCAAGTCTTTTCGTTAAAGACGTCATAAACAGGCCTTGTTTGGGAAAGGATTGATTTAAACCAACTTAAACCATGAGCGGCGTCATTATGTTGATTAACATCAAAACTAGAATCAGAAGTACAATTAAACATAAACTCGTTGAAATAATACATCAGTGAAAATATTGTTTGAAATGTCCGTATATATGGAACAAAAATAGCTACATTATTTTATAAAACCTCAAGTATATCCTTGCTAATATAATATATACCCATATGATTTTGACAGATTCAAATTAAATGTCTTGTAAATTTATTTTCCCGGAGGATAGATTATATTCTGTATTGCATGATCTAAATAATAACGCTACAGCAAGCAGATATTCTATAAGCAGGGGGATTAATATCAAATAGAAAAACTTATTATTCTTGGACTTTGAATAAAAGCTTTTGTAACATGTGTCACATTTTGCCTTTAATAAAAGGCTAGTACAGAATAGGGGGTAAAACACAGACTTAATCAGATCGATTTGCAAATTATTAAAGTTCATCTACAATGAGCACTGAAGATTAAACGGCAAAATCTAGAGGAATGAACGAATGAACAACCATGTTGAAGACAAAACGAGATGATGTATCTTCGTAGCAGAAGGAGACTATATTGAGGCTTTGACTAAAATCATAATTATCGTACGCAGTTTAAGACATTCCGTTTAATAAGCCATAAATACGACATTTTCTAAACATGACCGACTATAAATCTGTCACCGCATAATTTGTCAAGACCATATATCACGCAAAGAACACCCATCACAATTAGGGAATATAATAGTATGCAATCAGTTAAACCGCTCATAACATAATGATGGTCATTAACAATTATTGAAAAGTCAACACAGTATGGTCCAAGTTCTAGTGAGAATTTTGTAACCTACTTGATACATGTACGCTGATATGTAAAAGCACAATTGAATTTGTATCAGGGAAGCAATAGGTACCAACTAATTGATTGACATAAAAAATGAAAGTTGATACCAATTACATTGCTAAATGTATAAATAGAGCTTTCGTCATAAAGATCGTCATTGTCCAACCAAATTAACCAGAGACAACTTAATTTTCGTGCGCAAAGTCAGTAAGTCTTAACAAAATATTGCCTAAATGGGGTCATTTCATAATGCAGATGTCCCAGGTTAATCTTGCTGCACAATACTATAGCTTGTTTAAAGTAACAGCAATTGGAAATACGATACATGTATGATATTTTAATTTGCCTTAATCACGAGTAGTTTAGAATAAAAGTGATCATATTTGGAATTACCAATTATCTCCGAATAAAAAATAACAGTGCGTTTTACTTTACGTAAAATTAAAATTCTATAAGTTTCAATACGTTTCATGGCTTTATGAGAACATTCAACCACGCACGAAAAGGAAAATCAAAAAGCTATCCCCTCATTGAGTATCAGTTAGTTGTCGTTTTTCATACAAAGTAAATCACACTGGGAACTTAAAGCATTTCATCGAATGTCGCAAAAAAGCAATTTCCGTTATTTGTAATAATGCCGAGTGACGGTAAATTCCAGCAAACTCGTGTACCTGTTGCACTGATTGACTTTCTATTGATACTACTTATCGATATTAATGGTTTTGATGTTGTATTCTTTATATCTAATATGAAGCGCACTCAACCAAAGTATTAGGAGTTACAAACAAGTGTAATGTGCGATCCGTCACATTAAAAAAGACATTTTAGAAAATTTGAAAAAATATCGACTTAAGAAGCGTAGACTGACTAGAGTCGAACATTTTTTATGCTATAGTAAATTTCAGGATCTATATTGTTTTTTTTTTCTATCTTACTATGTTTTCATTTGACAAAGCGAAATCTGGTTCATTATTGTTAAATCAATTTGATTTAAGTCAAGTAGAAATAATGGATTCCCAGGGTTTCTGTTGGCGATTCATTTTAAGAAAAGAATAACAGATTGTGTTCTTGTTTGTTAACAAATTGAAGTATCTTGAAATCGTGGGTGTCTAAAATAGCACGAATCAAAACCGTTTAATGGTGTTTTAAAAGTTAATGGACTGTTGATGAGATATTATGTGTCCCATTACACAAGTAACATTAAACTCGAGGTAATCAATATTTCAACACCACTACTGTTAAGCTCTTGGAATCCACAACATTTGACAAGATATTCTAGATATTATGGAATATGTTTACAAAGGACTTTTATGTAAAGGCAATAATTCCGTCTAAACGACCCAAATTCAGGCCTTGTCTGGAAAAGTGTTATACAGGATAGCGATGAATGTTATTGATAGGGGACTGCGGAATGGACATTAATTCAATTCAATGTTGGATATTTTTGAAAATTAACATGTACTTTTCTTACATTTTCATTTAAATACTTTATTCTTTATATCAAAAGACTATCAATTTTTCTGCCCTACACTACGATTCTTTTTATACCAAAATATCTTATCAGGTTTTAGAGAGGGTAACATTCTTACCAGAACATCCTCGAAGCATGAATGTTTTCAGATTAGAAATTGAAACCAAGTTTAAATAAAGATAAAAGAAAAACGTCTGTTTACAAAAATAACGGAAAATAAATCACACCTAGGTCGCGTAATTATCGCCCATGCAAATATGAAGTCGAGATAAAGAATAATGGTTTAAAGAATTTTGTTTTGAAAAAGTATACAAAATATTCTAATTTCACTTTATTTTTGCTCATCTAATTTTATCCTGATGCACAAAGTCGCAATAGATGACAATAAGAATTGATTCATTACTTTCGAAAGGATGATAGTCGTGTCAGTCCGAAACAACTGCGGGATCTGTTAACGCATAAATATGTATGTCACGATAAATGACCTGTCAGACCATCACTATGGTTTTGCTCGATATGATTTGTCAGGTCATTTAACGGGATATACAACTCTCATAACCAGGTCATAATAGTCGTGAATGTGATTTCTCTTTCATTTTTATCTTTTGTGATGAAAATTTCTTACCATCACTGTATTTACCTTTTTGTTTAACCTTTTATTTGAAGAAAGACATTTTATTCTGAAAATGTTATTCAAAGTTTAAAATGATATATTTGTTTCGTCGTGGTTATACAGAATGCCTTCTAGACGTAACGAAAAATCTATATCATGCAAAATAGACGTATAATCTATCCTCCGGGAAAAACAAATTCATAAGAAATTTAAATGCAATCTGTCAAAATCATATGGGTATATCGCCGAGGGAACATTGTAGGCACTATAATTATAATTAAATATGCAGCTGTTTTTGTCTTCTTCTCTGGCCTTTAAAACAATATTTTCAAATCTTATTTCGACGAATTTCGATAATTATTCATGGATATATACCCGTGTATTCTGTTCATAGAAATGACAAATAAGGACGCCAATAGGTTAAAAAGCCGCTCCAATGCATTAACTAGAATTTAAACATTATGAGTGGAGAGAACAAATAAAACAATAAACGTTTCATACATATCGCTTTTTATATTAAAAGTAATTTGTGTTTCATTATTATATTTCTCTTTCAAACTCTATCTTCCGTGACTTTTACCTCAGCTTTGTACCATGGAAATACCCTTCAATCCTATTTTTTTTTTTGGGGGGGGGGGGGAACGAATGAGTACTTATATACAGATTCCAAGTATTTAACATGGTATGTCTATTTTAATCGAGAATAATGACTCCGTTAACCCTTTTCCAAACATGACCCGGTTTTGATGTCCGTAATAGAATTTGATTGGTAAAATATTGAACCAAATGAAGAAAATGCTAATGATCAGCATTTTCTCCCTTTGCCTCAATATTATGTGCAATATTGAACACCGATGTTATGTTTATCATAATATATTTTGTAATTTACAGATAGTTTTAATATCGTACCGTTTGGGAAAGGGTTAATACATGTACGATAGGGTATTTAGTGTCAGGACGGTACGCCTGGTATTGCTCAGACATGTCTCGATAACTAATATGTGCCGACACCAAACATAAAGACTGTATAGCAGCAAACCACGGGAGACCTCATTTGTACATATCACTTGAGTAACCATTTTCACAGAATTATACGACATAATGTATATGCAAATAAAGACAACAGCATGAACATTACGAACATACAAAAGCAGATGGATGATCGTGATGAAAGGAGAAATTATGCTCGTTATTTTCTTATTTGTTCTAAATGTTTTCAACAATTGTCATCCAGAGTTCACAAACAATAGAGTGTAAGACTGGAAGCTGACGTAGGTGTTAGTGATTCATGTATATTTATTATTTACACAAATGTTATTCAGTTGTAAAATCTTCTGGAAATGTATTTCTCTTTCACTTAGAAAAGACAGTGAAAGCCATGAACATATGGTCAGAGTAGTATTGTAAAGGTTTAGGATAAGTTAAAACCTAATTAGATTGGAGTAATAATTATAAGTTTAATAATTATAAGATTTAAATCATCATATGGTGTATTACCTTATTCGGAAAAAACTGCCTCTCCTTTAATATCGTTGGTGTATTAATTGTCAAAACAGTACGTCTGGTACTATTCAAACATGTCTCGAAAACAAATATATTCATAAAATAAACATACAGACTGTACAGCAACAAACCACTCGAGACTTCATTTTACATATCGCTTGAAGAAATTGTTAAAGACAGCATAATGTAAGTTCTTCAACACTTGTCTTAAATGATTTTAAGATAGATTACTTAAAAAATATTGATATAGCACATTTTACAGCTATTGGGTGTGTATGTTTATGTCCCGAATTAAATGTGTTACTTTTAAATGGATCCGTGCTAGATATTTCGGGCATCAGAAATGTATGGGACAGTCAGTTTTGTGGTACAAAGCATTATCAAGGGAAAAAGTAAGGGAATTTCAGTGCTGGTAGCAAGTGTTTCACTTTATATCGAGTATCAGTTTCGCATGATTTATTTTTTAATATATTGGTAGGTACAGCTTGTTAACCGTAGGACATTCCTTGAAACTATTTATTTTTTATTGTTACATGTTTCTATGATCGACAACCTAGTATGGGTTCCTAAGAATTTGTCGAACTATATCTCCTTTCAAAATATTGGCTTAAAGGCCCGAGGATCAGATAAAATTAGCTATATAATAATCTAGAATGTCCTCGACGAAATGCTCATATGGTTTCGACAGAATCCATTTAAATGTCTAATAAATGTGTTATTCTTAGAGGATAGCCTATATCAATATTACATGATTTAAATAATAAGGCTACAGCATACGAATATTATTTAAGCAGTGAGGTTTTATATCAAATGAAACTTAGATTTTGAATAATAACTTATGTTATATGTGTCACGTCTTGCGCCAAGTAAAAGGGGTGTACATAATATGGGGTAAAATACAAATCGATTTGAAAATTATCAAAGTTCACCTACAATGAGCATTGACCATAAAGCGGAAAATTCTAGATGAATAAACGAAGGTACTACGCTGAAGACAAAAAGAGAGCATGTGTAATAGTAGGAGAAGTAGACTATGTTCACGCTTTGACTTCATCATAATAATCGTACGTATTTTATGGCAATTCCTAAACGTTACATCTTCCACCACCTAGCATGCAATTAGTTAAAAGGCTCATAACATAATGATGGTCATTAACAATTATTGAAAAGTTAACACAGAATGGTCAAAGTACTTGTGCGACATTTGTGCCGTAGATGATACGCTACGCTAAAATAGTACAATCGATTTTGTATCAGGGGAAATGTAGCAATATGGACCAATTAATCTTTAGACATAAATTGTCATCTGATAACCATTACTTTGTTATATTTTCCTCGTTAACATCGTTAATACAACTTGTTTAGGCAACACAATTTGGAAATACGATATGATGTTTTCAATTTCCATAAAATACGAATAGCTTAGCATAAACGCGATGATATTTGGAATTACAGAATGTCTCTGAAAAAGAACTAGCTGCACGTATAGCTTTATTCAAAATTAAAATTTCGTTGTAAGAAAGTCATACTTTCAATAAGTTTCAAAGCTTTATTAGAACAGTCCGCAACACGTGAAAAGGAAATCAACCAGTCTATCCGCTCGTTGAGTATCAATTAGTTTTCCTTTTATATACAAAGTAAATCACACTGGGAACTTAAAGCTTTCCATCAAATGTCGCAAAAAAAGCAATTTCCGTTATTTGTAATAATGCCAAGTGACGGTAAATTCACGCAAACTCGTGTACTGTTGCACTGATTGACTTTCTATTGATACTGTTTGTCGATATTAATGGTTTTGATGTTGTATTTTATACATCTATTATGAAGCGCACTCACCCAAAGTATTAGGAGTTACAAACAAGTGTAATGAGCGATTCCTAAAATTATAAAAGGCATTTTAAAGAATTGGAAAAATATCGACTTTTAAAAAGCGTAGACTGACTAGGATCGAACGTTTTTTATACTATAGTATTTTTGTAGATCTATATTGTTTTTTTTCTATCTAACTATATTTTCATTTAACAAAGCGAAATCTAGTTCACTATTGTTAAGCCAATATGATTTAAGTCAAGTATATTTATGGATTTCAAGGGTTTCGATGGTGATTCATTTTAATAAAAGAATTACAGGAGTTATGTGTTCATGGTTGTAAATAAATTGAAGTTTCTTGAAATCGTGGGTGTCTAAAATAGCACGGATCAAAACCGTTTAATGGTGTTTTAAAAGTTAATGGACTGTTGATGAGGTATTATGTGTCCCTTTAAACAAGTAACATTAAACTCGAGGAAATCAATATCTCAACACCACAGCTATTTAATTTTAGGCTCTTGGAATCCACAACATTTTACAAGCTATTCTAGATATTATGGAACACGTTTACAAAGGAATTTTATGGAAAGGCAATAATTCCGTCTAAACGACCCAAATTCAGGCCTTTTCTGACAAAGTGTTATACAGGTTACTGGCCTTGTCTGGAAAAGTGTTATACAGGATAGGGATAATTATTGATGGTATTGATAGGGGACTGCAGAATGGACATAATTCAAATCAATGTTGGATATTTTTGAAAATTAACATGTATTTTTCTTACATTTTCACTTAAATACTTTATTCCTCACATTAAAAGACTCAATTTTTCTGTCATACTATATGATTGTTTTTATATCAAAATATAGGGAGGTCAACATTCTTACCATAACATCCTCGGTGCACGAATGTTTTCTGTTTAGAAATTGAGGGGGCCGATGTAGACGAAAAGATTTTAATATTATAGTGTATAAATCATTTTGTTAGGTATTTCAAAATGGGATACCAAGTTTAGATAACGATATAAGAAAAATATACGTGTCTGTTTACAAAAAAATAACGAAAGAAATATCACACCTAGGTCGCGTAATTATCGCCCAAGCAAATATCAAGTCGAATTAAAGAATAATGGTTTAAAGAATTTTGTATTGAAAAAAGTATATAACATATTCCAATTTCATTTCATTTTTTTCTCATCTAATTTTATCCTGGTGCACAAAGTCGCGATAGATGACAATAAGAATTGAATCGTTACTTTCGAAAGGATGATTGTCGTGTTTGTCCGAAACAATTGCGGGTACAATAGATGACCTAGCAGACCATCTCTAGGTTTTTGCTAGATATGCTCTATCAGGTAATTTAACGGGATATACAACTCTCATAACCAGGACATAATAGTCGCTAATGTGATTTCTCTTTTATGTTTATCTAGTTTGAATTACGTTCATTATCATCACTTTATTTCCCTTTTTTATTTAATATTTTTATTTGAAGAGAGACATATTATTCTAAAAATATTATTCAAAGTTTAAAATGATAAATTTCTTTAATTGATGTGAATCCCCGTGGTTATACAGAATGCCTGCTAGATGTAACGATACATCTATATCATGCAAAATAGATATAATCTATCCTCGGGAGATAATAGAAATTTAAATGCAATCTGTCAAATTCATATGGGTATAGCGCCGATGAAACATTGAAGGCACTACATATATATAATTAATTATGTATCTGTTTTTGTCTTCATCTCGGGCCTTCAAAACAATATTTTCAAATCTTATTTCGACGAATTTCGATAATTATCTATAGATTTATACCCGCGAATTCTGTTCATAGAAATGATAACTAAGGGCGCCAATAGGTTAAAAAGCCGCTCCAATGCATTAGGTAGAATTATAGAAAATAGTATGAGTGGAGAGAACAAACAAAACAATAAACGTTTCATGCATGTCGCTCGCTTTTTATATTAAAAGTAATTTGCGTTACATATATTTCTCCTTCAATCTTTATCTTCCGTGACTTTTTCCTAAGCTTTGTACCATGGAAATACCCTTCAATCCTAAATAATTTTTGTGTGTGTGTGTATTTGTAGTATTATAAGGTCCCTCTCGGCCCAAAGCATACTAAGTTCGGAACACAAATAATTTTTGGGGAAACAATTTGGTAGTTATATACAGATTCCAAGTATCTATCATGGTATGTATAATTCAATCGAAAATAGTGACTCCGTTTACCCTTTTCAAACATGACCTGGTTTTGATGTCCTTAACATGATTCGCTTAAAGACTGTATAGCAGCAAACCACGAGAGACCTCATTTTTACATTTTTCACTTGAGTAACCCTTTTCTCAGAATTATACGATACATTGTGTTTGCAAATAAAAACAACATAATGAATCATTACGAACATGCAAAGACAAAAGACAGCTGGATAATCGTGATGAAAGGAGAAATTATGCTTTATTTTCTTATGTGTGACATTTCTTTTCAACAATGGTCATTCAGAGTTCCCAAACAACAGAGCGTAAAATTGGAAGCTGACGTAGGTGTTAGTGATGTATATATATTTATTATTTACACAAATGCTATTCAGTAATAAGATCTTGTGGAAATTGTATTTCTCTTTCACTTACAAAAGACAGTGAAAGCCGTGGGGCATATGGTCAGAGTAGTATTAAAAAGGTTTAAAATAAGTTAAAACCTAATTTGAATGGAGTGATAATTATGCAGTTTAAATAAAGATTCAAATCACCATATGGTGTATTATCTTATTAGAAAAATGCTACTCCTTTAATATCCTTGGGGTATTAACCCTTTCCTAAACGACACAATTTTAGGGTGGTCCAATTAAAAAGATGCTGCAGACAACAAAATGGATGTTGATAAAGGCAGGATTTGTGTAAAATATAGCATGGAAAATATTGAGACAAAAGGAGAAACTGCTGGTTATCAGCAGTTTCTTCTTTTGTTTCAATGTTTTCCCAAGCCTTTTCTATTAGGGACGTCAAAACCAGGTCTTGTTTGGGAAAGGGTTAAGTGTCAAAACAGTACGCCTGGTATTTTTCAAACATGTCTCGAAAACAAATATATTCATAAAATAAACATACAGACTGTACAGCAACAAACCACTCGAGACTTCATTTTACATATCGCCTGAAGAAGTTGTTAAAGACCGCATAATGCAAGTTCTTCAACACTTGTCTTAAATAATTTAAAGATATAATCTAAAAATATTGAAAATTCACATTCTGCAGCTATTGGGTTTGTACGTTTATGTCACGTATTTTAAATTTGTTACTTTTAAAAGGACCCGCGCTAGATATTTCGGGCACCAGAAATGCGTGGGGACAATAAGTTTTGTGGTGTAAAGCATTTTCTATGGTAACATTAAGGGAATTTTAGTGCTGGTAGCTCATGTGTTACACATTATATCGAGTATCAGTTTCGCATAATTAATAGTTAAATATTACGGTAGGTACAGATTGTTAAGTTAAATACAGAGTTGAATCAGAAGTGCTAAATGATCTTGATAGAATTGTTCCTATAAATAAATGATCTACAAATCCATGTTGACCTACGAGTATCCTTAAGACATTCCTTGAAACTATCTTGTTACATGTTTCTATGATCGACAACTTAGTATGGGTCCCTAGGAAAATGTCGAACTACATATACTTTGAAAATATTGGCTTAAATGCCCGAGGATAAGATAAAATTAGCTATATAATGATCTAGAATTTCCTCGACGAAATGCCCATATGATTTCGACAGAATCCATTTAAATGTCTAATAACTGTGTTATTCTTAGAGGATAGCCTATATCAATATTACATGATCTAAATAATAAGGCTACAGCAAACGAATATTATTTAAGCAGTGAGGTTTAATTCAAATGAAACTTAGTATACTTAGATTTTGAATAAACGTTTAATATGTTATATGTGTCACATTTTGCGCCAAATAAAAGGGAAGTACATAATACGGGGTAAAATACAAATCGATTTGAAAATTATTAAAGTTCACCTACAATGAGCATTAACCATAAAGATGCACATTCTAGGGGAATAAACGAAGGCGCTACGTTGAAGACAAGTGATCATGTGTAAGCCTAGGAAAAGTAGACTTTGTTGACGCTATGACTTCATCATAATTATCGTACGTATTTTGATAAGCCGTACTTACGGTATTTCCTAAACGTTACATCTTCCACCACCTAATTTGTCCAGACCATATATCACACAGATAACTCCCATCACATGTAGGGAATATAATAGCATGCAATTAGTTAAAAGGCTCATAGCATAATGATGGTCATTAACAATTATTGAAAAGTTAATACAGAATGTTCAAAATTCTTGTGCGACATTTGTACCGTAGATGATACGCTACGTTAAGATAGTACAATTGATTTTGTATCAGGGGAAATGTAACGATATGGACCAATTAATCCATAGACATAAATTGTCATCTGATAACCATTACTTTGTTAAACGTAAAAATGGAACTGTCCTCAGAAACATCGTTAATACAGCTTGTTTAAGACAACATATTTATACCCCCCACAACAAAGTTATGGGGGGATATACTGGATTCAGGTTGTCCGTCCGTCCGTCCGTCCGTCTGTCCGTCTGTCCGTCCCGTCCGTCCGTCCGTCCGTGGACATAATTTTGTGTCCTCTTCTCCTCCCACAGTTTTTGACCAATTTTGCTGAAATTTTAGCAGGTTGTTCCCTATCATATGAAGTTGTGCACCTGCAATTTTCATCTTGATCCAGGCAGTAGTTTTAGAGTTATGCCACTTTGAACTTTAGCACTTTTTCAGTGACAACGCGCTAGTGGGGGGGGGGGGGGGTATTTGTCCGCTTTGCGACAGTTCTAGTTTGGAAATACTATAAGCTGTTTTCAATTTTCCTGTATTACGAACAGTTTAGAATAAAATCGGTTATATTAGGAATTACAGAATAACTAGCTGTGCGTATAGCTTTTTTCAACATTAAAATTGCGTGGTAAGGAAGACATACTTTCAATACGTTTCAAAGCTTTTGTGCCACGTGTACCACACGTGAAAAGGAAATCAAATAGTATATTCCCTCGTTGAGTATCAATTAGTTGTCATTTTTCATACAAAGTAATTCTCACTGGGAACTTAAAGCATTTTATCCAATGTCGCAAAAAAGCAATTTCCGTTATTTGTAATAATGCCGAGTCAAGGTAAATTCAAGCAAACTCCTGTACCTGTTGCACTGATTGACTTTTTATTGATACTGCTTATCGATATTAATGGCTCTGGTGTTATATTCTATATATCTAATATGAAACGCATTCAACCAAAGTATTGCGAGTGTAAAGCAAATTTTATGTGTGTTTCGTCACGTTAAAAATGACATTCTAGAAAGTACGAAACATATCCACTCTTGTCAGTATGTGCAGTCAAAGTGGGATTCGTAGACTGACTAGGATAGAACATTTTTATTTTATTTTTTCTAGATTTACATTGTTTTCCTTCTCACAATATTTTCATTTCAAAAAGCGACATCTGCTTGACTTTTATTTCATATTTATAAGTCAAATTGGTTTTACGGTCCTCCAAGAAAGTCGTAAGCGACACATTTTAAGAAAATAATAACGTGAGTTAGGCGTTCATGGCAGTAAACAAATTGAAAACTATTGAAATCATGGGTGTCTAGAAATACACGGATCAAAATTGTTTAATGGTGTTTTAAAAGTTAATGGACTCTTAATGAGATATTATGTGTCCCACTACACAAATAACATCAAACTCGAGGTAATCAATATCTCAACACCACAACTGTTTACATTTAGGCTTTTGTCTCAATATTGTCTGGGCTATGTTTTACACAAATTCTATCTTTAATGACATTCAATTTGTCGTCTAGGGCACCTTTCAAATTGGAGCACCCTAAACTTTTGTCGTTTGCGAAAGGGTTAAATCTTCTGTCGTGTATATCTTTCGTGAAATTTCCCTCAACTTTGTACCATGAAAATACCCATTTATCCTAAATAATTATTGGAAAAACAAAGCCATTATTTATATACAGATTCCAAATATGTATCACGGTATGTAAAATTCAATCGAAATTACCCCTTCTTTAATACCCTGGGGTATTCAGTGTACAGACGGTGCGCCTGGTATTGCTCAAATATGTCTCAATAACAAATAAATTCAGACACTTAACATACAGATTGTATAGCAGCAAACCACTGGAGACATCATTTTGCATATCACAAACCTTTCACAGAATAATAAAATGCATTTTGAATGGCAATTAAGACAACAAAATGAATGTGTAATAAAAATGAGCCTATGGTGAATATTTTTAGGGTATATCGATATGGTAAGCCAAGTTTAAATAAGTATTTAAAAAATATATGTGTCTGTTTACAAAAATAACGGAAAATATATCACACGAAAATCACGTAATTATCACCAATGCAATATCAGCTCGAAATAAAGGATAAACTCAAGGGTTGAATAATTTTATATCTGAAAAGTGAACGAAATATTCTAATTTGTAATTTTTTTGCCCCATTAAGGAGACTATGGAGAGCGCCCACGTGACTTTTTCGAAATGTTTATTATGCGGCTACCGCTTTTCGTAGACTGGATTTGGTAACTAGGCCAGGTGTCCTAGTCAATGGAAATAAACCGGAAATAAACACAAAATAATGGCGGACCATTTTTATCGACTGAAAAATATTGACAGTCGATTGTTCTTTATTCTCTACCTTCGGTTGAAAGACACGAACTTCATAACGCATTTAAATCTTCGGCTAAATGGAGTATTATCGCTTGCCATTGTTGAAGGGTCATCAAATATCCAGATTACGACGAGGCGGGCAAAAAACGAGACAGTTTCGACGAGAAAAGTTGCGAGGTCTGCGAGTTAACTGTTACTTCCACTGCCACCAGCTTCTACTACGCAAATACTGTCATCAGGGGACTTTAAGACGAGAAAATATTTAGAAGTCATGGACACGTAAACCATAGATCACGAAGAATACAGCTGATTACGGATTTTTCGATAGGAAACGAACAAGTGATTTTGTGGGTGTTTTTTAAATGAACTTTTAGTGTAATCATTACAAAGTGAAACAAGAACTGTTTTTGAGCAAAGGAGATAAGAGGGATTAAGACCTTCTAAATATTTATTGCAATCCCAAACCCAATGTTGTGGGTAGTAGGCCTAATTTTAATAATTTTTAGAGACTATTCCAATGGCAATGAATTTTGTGCTAAAAATAGACTTGGTTTACGTTATGAATTTATGATTTGGTAAACCGTCAGCATTGTTATGAAATTCAAATCATGTACATAAGGCTTGAAATCCCCAACCCTATGCTGTGGGTAGTAATTTAGACTATTTCAATGGCAATGAATTTTAAGCTAAAAATAGACTTGGTTTACTGTTATGTTCTGGTAAACCGTCAGCATTGTTATGAAATCTCGTACCTATGGCTTGAAGCAAGCAGTAGTTACAAGCTTTTATAACAACATCCAGGATTTACTATTGTTTGTCCGAAATTACGTCACTACTTGCTAGATAAACTCATTCCCCATTAATCAGATCATCTACCTACAACACAGGGTTTTATGGAAATTTAATATTTTGTATTTTGAGAATTCAATACCCCTTTTCAGGTCTGCCAATATTGAAAGAGTCTATAAAAAAAACATTGAAAGAGTCTATAAAGAAACATTGAAAGAAAAGAAAAAACTGATTTTCATGAACTTCTCCTTTTCTTTCATTTTTTCTATCCTTTGCAGTTATAGTTCGAGATGCAGAATAGAGGCCTCCAGAGCAGAGGTGATATAGGCTTACTTCTTTTAAGATATGGTTTATCATTTATAGTTCAGCAAACTCTATCTTGTTGGTAGTCATTAAGACCATCTCCTCAAGAATATTTAAATGAGTACACACAACATAGGGTTTGGAGTTGAAATAGTCCTTTACCCAGAGCAACAGATGAGAGTGTGTGAAGACATTCTAAATTTTCTATTTCAAATCCAAACCCTATGTTGTGGTTACTCGACGAGATGATTCTAATGAGTACCCACAAAACAGGGCACCGTTTGACAAACATTTAGTGAAATTGTTCATTTTGAAAAGCTATTTACTCTCTGTAATATATTGCTCTGCTGATATTTACAATAATTTTGATGTTTGCAACTACTTTCAACTTGTATTCTCAGTCTACTATTCACATAATTATATCAAGTACTACTAAAATATTTCAAACTGACTGTCATTGCAAGCTTGCTTATCATCTATCATTGAGACATCTGCCAGACTCTGTTACAGTCAGCACCAGTTATATAAATATCAAGATTCAACATTGGAAGAGTTCATTTTGAGCAATTTCTTTCCTTTGCCTACTATATTTTAAGGTATCCAATCCCTCAAAATCACCAAAGACCCAGATGCAAAATTCGAAAAGTGCCAGTAATTCCTAAACTGTTTTACATTCCCATTCCAAGTACAAACATAATCATTTTGAACGGTTTAGATTTTTGAATTAATGCATACTTATGGAAATATTTGACAAAATGTTCAAAATTACCTCCCTTGCCTATTATGAATAAAGAGTAAAATAATATTTGTAAATTATTTTCTTCTTGAAGCATAATCTTGAAATCCGGCACGGTGAATCAACTTATTTGAAGTGTATTTACAAGTGTGTGCAATTTGATGCATTTCGTACGGCTAGAAAGTGGTAATTTTTTGAGGGTCTGTAAACCTTAATTAAGAACACACTAGATGAGCAACAAAAATCTGATTTAAATCCAAACTGAACAAAATCGGATGAGTCAAACTTTGGATATGTCAATTAATTTTGACAGGCCCTATGGCTTTGACACAATGCATGTTGAGTATGTGGACTGTTACATTTAACCCTTTCCCAAACAAGATCTGGTTTTGATGTCATGTTAGAATTGGCAAAGGAAAACATTGACACAAAAGAAGAAAGTGCTGATAATCAGCACTTTCTCCTTTTGTCCCAATATTTTCTGAGATATTTTTAGCACAAATCCTCTCTCCGTCAACATCAATTTTGTCGTCTTCAGCAGCTTTTGGATTGGATCACCCTAAAATTTTGCCGTTTGGGAAAGGGTCAAAGCTGTGATCCATAATGCATTATTTTTACATTATGTTTGCTTGATATTCATTTGCATTTAATTTCCCTAGGACCTAGCAAAGGAGCAACTTGCATTTATTCATTGCAATTTGATTGGCCAAGTTGAAATCAAGTCCACAATAGTCTTTTTCATTCGTCACTTTTGTAATCAGTATTATTTTATTGTTTTTCGGGGTTTTTTTTATATTTTGTTACCATTGACTGATGATGATATCCTGAATAAAGTTGTTAAGCTGATTTATGACTTGTGTTAGTTGGTACACTCTGTGAACGTTGGTTCAAAGAGTGTATTCAGTGCCTCTAGTTTGTTTGTATGAAAAATAAAAGTTGTCTGTATATTATGATTTTGATTGATACCTGCATGTGCAGATCATGGGATGGGGCCTGGTCCCCTCAAACTTGTAAAAAAGGCTAATCAAAGTGAATTTCAGGAATTTTTCATGCACCAATGCAGTCAGTCCTCTTGAAAAGACGACCCCCTCTTGGAAATTTGTCTGGATCCATGCATGGTCTGTTTATGCTACATTCATTCGTGAGGCACTGTATTGATCTGATTTCACCCCCTTAATCTATTCACATGCAATGTCTCTTTGACTCCCTACGAGGTAATGGCTTTGGAAAACATTGTGGATAATGATGAAATTGCTTGTGACAAGCAATTTCTTCATTTCCCATAATGTTTTCTTCCTAAAAGCCAAAAACATGCGAGATTTAATTTACTTGAAATTGTCGTCTAGAATATCTTTGAATTTGGACAAGCCATTTTGTTGTTTGGTAAGGGGTTAATTGGATGACTGGAAACTGGATGTGTGACCAATTGCATGTTCACGGTTCGAGTAGTTCCATTGGATGCTGAATAACGGCAATGATACTTATTAACTCTTTTCCAAAAAAGACCTTGATTTGATTTCCCGTACAGAAAAAGCATTGGAAAAGATTGAGACAAAAGAACAAAATGCTGATGACCAGAATTTTCTCCTTTTGGCCCAATCTTTTCTGTGTTGAAGCATACACATTTTCTACTTTTGATATCACCTATTATGTCAACTGCAATACCTGAGGCTTTGAAATTTGAGCATGTTAGAAATTTGCTGTTTGGCAAAGTGTTAATAAGGTAAAAATGTTGCTAAAATGACCAAATCAATGCCCCAATGACAGATGAAATCTATCAAAAAGAGCTGCATGGAGAGTATTCCAATTGTTGCAGTCAGCATTTTATCCTTTTGCCTTAGCCCATTACCACACAGTGACGCCGCCCTTTGACACCCACAAGATTAGGGCTCAAGAATTTTTTTTCGAAAATGAAGAAATTGCTTGTGACAAGAAATTTCTTCTTCCACAATGTTTTCTACCATGTTAAATTCCATGTATCTGAATAATCTGATATTGTTGCCTGCAACACCTATGAATTTGGAAGTCTATCATTTTGCCGTCTGGGTAATAGGTTAATATTATCTGAGCTTTTACATCTGTAATGGAAAGGGATTGGGAAAATATTGAGACAAAAGAAGAAATTGCTGATGGTCATCATTTTCTCCTAAATTGCCCTATAATATTTCTTAGGAAATTAATATTATAGAAAATTCCTGTCTAGTTTTGTCATCTGCAGCGGCAATTGAATTTGGAACTGCCAAAAATTTTGCCGTTCGGGAATGGGTTAATCACTATAGATTTAATCGCCTGTGCAGCATCTTGACCCTTTCCCAAACGGTCAAAATTTAGACTATATCAATTCAAATGCTGCTGCAAACAACAAAATGGCTGTAGATGAACATGAAATGTGTCCACTGTAGTACAGAAAACATCAAGACAAAAGGAGAAAATGCTGGTTATCAGCATTTTCTTCTTTTGTCTCAATGTTTTCCAAAGCCTATCCTCATAGGAACATCAAAAGCAGGTCTTGTTTGGGTAAGGATTAAGTCCAGAAGACCAGAACAGTAAAAAATTCTGCCATTTACAAAAGTTCATATGGTATCGACTCCGACTCTCAATGATGAAGTCCCTTGTTCGATCCCCAGTTGCAGCAAATATCCTATCCGACATTATCTTCCAACATTGACTGGATAATCTATTTTGTAGAGCAGCTGGGAGCTCAGAGAGGATGTTGTGGTGATAATGCTGATAACATAGGATTTGAGTACATCATTGCAAGAAAATATTGAGGGAATAGAAGGAAATGATGATGATCATCTTTTTCTTCTTTTTTCTCAAACATTCTTCAAAACCAGATCTTGTTTGGGAAAGGGCTACAGAAGATGAACATTCAAGAATAAAATCTCCAGCTAGTTCTAAAAAAACACCCTGGAAGCCCTATTTAGGGGATTAGCAAAACATTAAAGGAAAAGAAGAAAATGTATATTGCAATCAGATTATTCTTTTAAATTTTTTTATTAGCCATTATAATGTACAAACTTCCTGCTTATATGTGACCTGTCACGCTAAAAGGGACCTTGGAAGAGTGAACCGTATCTGTCAGTGTCAGTCTGCACAGACTGGTTCTTGTCGGTACTTTTCATTCTAATGTATTTTTCGGAACCTAGAATAATTAAATCCTATCTTACATGTCAAATTTTCAAATTAAAGCATCTGGTTGACCTCTGCTGAGTCTTGTACACAATTTCTCAAAATTTTGTTTTCGGTAAGGGACATATCAGAAGGTCCCTTTTAGCATGACAGGTCACATGTCTTAAAGGGACAAAAACTAATAAGTCAAAAATGCAAATAGATTAAAGAGTCTGATACTTTTCACGAAATTTCATTATCTTGGAAACGACAATGCCAAAAATCAAGTTTTGAATTACAAACAAATGCATTGACAGAATAAAAATAAAAATAAACTTGGTGTACAGTACATGTATATTGATATATAGTCAGTGTTTTTATAAAATCTCGTAACTGCAGCTTCAATCAAGCTGTAGTTGCAAGTTTTTGAATACGATTACAACCAAGAATTACTGTTGTTTGTCCAAAATTATGCCAAGGTTTACTTGATAAATTCGAGCCCTATTCGTGTTCCTTTTTGCAGATGCATTTGCAGATATCATTCTGTTTAGAACTAATTAATTTTCACACATGGTCACATTATAAAACAAGTTGCCTCAAATATCATTAACATCTTCCTCAATCCTGTCTATTGATTAGCTGTCGAAGAATGAAATACTGCAAGCTGTTTGCCAAGTTGTTTTCAGCATTCAATTGTACACAAACACCATGGGCAGATCTACAGGGGGTCCGGACCCCCCTGGCATTGGCAGCAAATTGAATTTTGACTATATAAATTTAGTGTAATGTTACATAATTACTACATTTTAAGCCATAATTTGGACTTGGACCCCCCTGGAAAAATTTTGGGCTTGGACCCCCATCACCCCCCCCCCCCGGATAATAAAATCCTGGATCCGCCCTTGAACACTGTACACCACGAGACAGTCAGACGCCAGATTTAGTTTCTCTCTGTTGGACTAAAATGTACATAAATTTTGATCTTCTGTGGATAAAATCACAGAGCCAATGAGGCCTTCCAATGAATCCATCGCTTTAATAATGATAGTCAGTTCTGACGAAAGTCCCATCCTAAAATTCACCATTTTTTTGAAATTACAGCTAATTGAAGACACTCTGGAGCTCATAGAGGACAACGCAGTTCAAAATATTTCATGTTTCCATCATTCTCGTGTGTAGGAATTGATCCCAATCCAAATGTGTGCTCGTCGACTCTCATTTGATTGTTTCTATTCTACTTTTCCTTCACGATTTAAACCGAGAACATGAATTTCACGTGGTCTGCTTAGTCTTTTCTATGTTGAATTGTCTGTCGTCGGCAAATATCGATCTGTTGTATTTGTAGGCTGACCGCTGTAGCAACAACAATCGCGAAATTGTGATCAATGGGTCGAGTTTTGTTGGGGACGAATAATTTTGAAACCGGAAGCCAACCAAGGATGTTTATTTTGCGGAGTCTTATGCCAAATGTTCGATTTTGACTTTCTGAATTTAACAAGATTACTTTTGTTCATGAAGACGCTTTAATGTTCAGACTTTATTTTTGCATTGAAATTGAAAAATAAATCGTTTTCACAAAAATATCATGATTCAGTGTTAAAAATAAAAGCAATTGCTGAAAAAAAATACACATTTATTTTTTTAGAAGTACCTCACATAATTAAAAAAAAAGAAACTAAGTGAAATTTACACCACGAAAGTACCTGTTTTTGGAGATTAGAAGTTATTCAAACACTTAACATTGTTTCTAAAAGTATTTCGGTCTAGAACTTTCTGTTAACTTAGAAATCTGATACACAAGGGTAGTGGGTGGGTGGGGTAAGATTTCACAGTTCCAGTTGCTGTAAAACGGCAATGCGAAAATCTAATAGTGTCATTTAGACAACTTGGGCTAAATTTTAACGATTGCACCCATATTACAAGATTTTTTTTAATTACAGTTAAAAATAAAGCACATGTAGCAAAACAGTGATTTTAATGATTTTCACTCAAAATTTGACATTAAATAGCTCTCTTATTTGCTCGATGATGTATGCTGATTTTTTGTGTAAAAATAGCTGTTGGTATCATCTTCAAAATATCCAAAAACAAAAAAAAATCATTGGGTATTTTTTCTGAAATTAAGAAAAAAGTTGCAAAATTTTGACAGAAAAACGTAAAAAAAACGCTATTTTTCATTTTTCCCTTTTATTTTTTCATAAAGAATATTTAAAAATAATTTTTTCAATCATATCATCAATTGTGTACATATGTTAGGTCTCTAAATATATATAACACGATGAATAATCCATTCAGAAAAACTTGCTACAAGACTTTAAAACACATGGGTAATTTTTCGAAAAATGGCCATTACTAGTCAAGGGCAGATAACTCTGACACAAAAACGAGCTCGATGATGTACCCTGATTTTTTATATTTTGTTCGGGAAATATTAATTTACAACATATGTTAAAATAAAAAAGATTCATTGGGCGGTTAAAAAGTACCACCCCTCTCCATAGTCACCTTAATTTCATCCTGGTGCAAAAAAGTCGTATATTTGTAAAAACGACAATAAGAATTGATCAATTATTTTCGAAAGGATACTTGTCGTATTCGTCTGATACAATTGTGGGATCTGTCAACGTATATACATGTAGGCCTCCATGAATGACATGGCAGACCATCTCTAGCTGTTTGCTAGATATCACGGTGGGTAACCCACGTGACTTTTTGGAAGCGTCCACACAGAAAAATCGTCCGCTTCAAGGTATGTTTTGTTTAATTTCTCAGCTTATACTCTACGGATTTTGAAGAGACAAAGTGCACGTAACGCGCCTTTGAGAGGGCTATTCCCGGCTCTAACTCACTCTGCCCGAAATCCAGTGGTTTCTTCAAACATTCGAGCCAAAGTTTGTTTAAGTGCAAACCGAACGCGGGAAGCGTTCACATTTATAGTCCTAATTGTCAAGTTTTAGCTTTACCAGCCCATTTACACGAATAAATTATGTACGCACCTACCGTCTAGTTGATATATTCTTTAAAAATCCAAGGGGTTTGGTGAGAAAAGCGTTAATTATGATGTGATCATTAAAAAAACGAAATGGGAAGAGTCCACATCTGATTCAAAATGGTAAGCGTGCACACACAGTACGCTGAGAAGGGAAGCGTACACTCTGTTGGTTTTTGGGTTGGTCGCATAGTCACTGATTTAGTCATCTATTTACAGACCTTTACACAGCACGGTGGAGATTGTGCATCGCGGGGTGGATAAGAACTAAGGCAAAACTTGACCTGCTTCAGGTAAGATATTGTGCAATAAATTTATTTCTGCGTCGATTTTAAAGTGGATTGTTGCAGGTCCTCTGCTGTATGATTCATAAATGACTACAGCTTAAATATGATCCCAATAGACCAGAAAAGACGACACAAGGTTCAAGACATACTTCTGCTCGGTCTGGATCGAATTTGGGAAAAGTACCAGACGTTTTCAAATAAGTCACACACCAGGGAAAAGAGATCAGTAATGTGGGGTACATGCAAAAATCCGCTCACAAATTGACACAGAATTAAGAAAGTTATTGCACAATTTCTGGCCTGAAGCAGGGTTATTTTGGTCGCAGTGTTACCATTTTTCTCTCTAGCCGGTTGGGACTTTTTTGATAAAGTAAAATAACTTTACAAATATGTCATACATTTGTGTAAAGAGGTCAGTGAGGCGGTGCATATGCAACAATCCGCTTGAAATAAGAAAGTAATTGCACCCACAATTTCTTACCCGAAGCTGGGGTAATTCAAGCCGTGCTTACGAGATTTTATAACGACACCGATGGTTTATCAAAATATAACGACAAACCCAGTCTATTTTTCCCAGTATATTTTTCGTAACACAAAATTCATTGCTATTGATCACAGCGAAATGATATTGATGATAATAGCAAAACCATATTATAACTGATATAGTCCAACAACATTAACCTGGGAAATTGTAATGACCAAAATTCGACAATGTTTTGTTTTAAGGAATGAATGCATTTTTTTCATGCAGGTATGAAAAAGAAAATCTAATCACACTGTATGAATTCACGATGCGGTTCATACAAAAGTGCGATTAGATGTTCTTTTTCATACCTGCATGAACTTCGTAAATAAAATTTCATTCATTTCTTATAACTTGATAGTCTAAGACTAAAAAATAATGCGGCGTAATTCAATGTTTGACAGAGAAAGTAGTTCTGGCATTTTTGTTAATGGAGGTATGCCAATTTTTTCTCAACCAACCGTAACTCCCGGATTTTAAAGGGACATTTCATTCCAATTTCAATTTTTCAAAGTATGTCTTGATGCCAAGATTGGTTATTCTAATGAGTATAAATACTATTGGATTTTTGAAGTTGTTGCCAATAAGCGAGAAACACGCATTTAAACTTGAGACATAATCGATAAATTGCATATAAATCCGAACTGTTGTCCACAACAATTTGTTCAATTTTAACAAAAAAATATAAATTTTCTCGTAAACGGCGCAATATTTTGGCTCGAAATTTTCAGAATTTTCATACGGAAATATGCTCTTTCAGATAAAAATAAAAGTAAAATTTATCACAAAAAATTCTGAAATGTCACTTTAATGAAATCAATAAATTATAGGACCCTCAACTAACGGAATCTGCACACATAAATTAAATTGTTCCGTGCTAATTTTGACGTATTATATATTGAAGAATATTTCGTATGTTTTCGTATCAACGGTTGCTACAAAGAGCCAAAGAACAATTTAATTAACAGGATAAATTGCGTTCGATACATCCTGTATATTAACGATCTGGAACCATAATGGATTTCGGTTATTATCGCCGATGATCGGGTATTTACGGCACTCGGTTATTTCCGTGAAACGCACTTCGGAAAGATTCGATTTTGTTCTCACCTCGGTTTACTTTCTCGTAAATATTAATATATATCGGCCGTTTAAGCTATTTAAAGTGTATTTTTCTGCATAGATAGAAATAATTCTCGTATTTCTCGTTATTAGTAGCATGGAAAATGTTTAAATATTATCGTTCTGAACACTCTGGCGATTAAACGTATATTAAACGTACATTCATTCCATTAGAAAAGAAAATACATGAAAAATACTTTTTCATGTTGGATTCTATAAATAGCAACAAAAAAGAAAGTGAAAGTACAGCGAAATAGGGAACGATTTTATCCAATTAATCGTGACGTTATTTCGGACATACAGTAGTAATTCGTTGGAGCTGTTATGAAATCTCGTAGCTACGGCTTAAATCAGGCCGTAGTTACGATATTTTATGACAACACTGACGGTTTATTGAAACCCAGTCTATTGTTAGCACAAAATCCATTGCATGGATTTTCCGTGGTTTGTTCAATTTCAACATTTCCTTTCATAGATATTTTGATATTTTCAGTAATTTTGGGGTTATCAAGGCTTTAAACGGTAAATTCAGGCATCGACAGTGGTGACGAACAGATTTACGTCAACTATTTTGATCGTAAAGTTACGGAAAAAAACTTAGGAAATTCTAATCTTAGCTGCGTTTATGTTTTGTAAAACGCACTTACGCAAAAAATTTGAACTTCCGTTCAAATCTACGAAAATAATGTGCGTAATTTCGTTTGATAAAACGGGGCCCAGATCACTGGTAGAAATAATAGAAAAACACTAAGAGAAATGAAGAAATAACTGTTTCAATAGGCCTACAATTGTTATGAATTTACTGATTTGGTTATAAAGAGCAAAGTATATTCTGTTTTTATTCGGGAGACAGGGCGGAGCTTAGTAAACGGTCCATTTCATTTAAGCTTGGGTAGAAACAGCCTTCTCGATTAGCGGTAATTCGTCGGTATTGTTGCAAAACATTATAACTACAGTGTGAATCAATCTGTAACTACGAGGTTTTATGACAACACATTTTATAATCGCGCATTGTTTCAATTTGAAATATGTTCATGCTCGTGCCGCACGTTTTTTCTCTTCTATCAACCAAGGTATCGAGAAGTAAACTCGTCGAATAACCTCTTTACTTAGCCACACCCTTTCAGGTGAATAAAAACGGAATATACTGATATATCCTTCTCTTAACAAGTCTGGTTTTGACGTCCATTGTAGAAATAATTTTAGAAAACATTGAGAGAAAAGAAGAGGTTGTTGATTATCATCAATGTGTTATCATCAATGTGTCCTTTTTCCTCAGTGTTTTCTGTTCTTTTGGACTGGTACAGTTTTTTTGTTTGTTTTTTTTTTGGGGGGGGGATGGGTTATGTATGCACCAATACACTTGATTGATTCAAGATCTATACGAATAAATGCTTAAGACCAGGATTTGATATAGTATCAATATTGCGTCTTCTGCCTTGATTATTTTTATTATAGTCCAGTCACAATATAATGACACATGTTTACAAATTTTATAGTAATAAACAAAAAGTAATCCTGGTTAAATTTCAGTTCAACGTTGCATGTCTTGGTTCAAATCTTGAAGGTGTAAGGGACCTGCAAGATTCGAACCATCACATGCAAATTTACAGTAGTTATGACTTTGCTAATGCGTTTTTTGCAAGGGTAAATTTTGTAAACATGTGCCATTATATCGTTAATTAAAGGACTATAGGTATGTAAAGCCCCGGTAATCAAAGATACATGTTCGTGTAAGATTAGCTTAATTTGATTAAAAAGGGCGTTCTTATACAGTAGTACATGACACCAATTTCAACCCTCTTCCACCCCGCGAGTCTTATATCATGGCGGGGAATCACCTGACATAATATTTTCGATATTTTCCAACAATTCTGTCAAAAGATGACCGATTTGAAAAGAAGAATTTAAGCAGAGACAGCGGGAACACTCCATGACTTTGCTGAATGCCAAGGATAATCTTTGAAAAATCAGCTGATATGAAAGTTATTGACGACCAACCAAAACTTAATCTGGTCGTCAATAACGTTTTTATCACTTGATTTGTAAAAGAGTTACCACCCATCTGATATCGGGCGTTTTACACTTTTTTCTGTTTCAAACCGATTTCAAATTGGTCAAGTATTTACAAAATTATTGACGATTTTCTGAAATTTAGTGTCACATGATTCCCCACCTATGTATATAATGCCCTTGTTTTGTTAACAATAGTTTATGTAGTAACTACATGGAAATCTGGCAATGAATATTTGATAAAAATAAGCTCTTTATATAAGTTACCATAAAAAATAATGCGTTGTTACATTTGACCTTACAGTGAATATTTGATGGAATTGAATGGCATTTTTTGGATAATTTTGTCCTTGTTTTATGCGCCCCTACTAAGTTTGAATTCATAAAAAAACAAAATTTAACGGTAACTTTTTCCCATTCTTGTTTTATTTGCACAAGTATAAATTAGAGATAATTTTGGTGTAGGTCTCATACCCTGCCAGTCAATATTACAAAAATTACAGATCAAAGAAAAATGTTCATTTTTCTTAAACATGGAAAAAATGCAGTCGCAAAATCATAAACCTTATGTATAATCAAGTGTTTTTTCTCAATTTTGTTTTTCATAGTTTTGTATTTAGCTTATTTATGTTACATACATATCTGTTGTAGCATACAAGCTGAAAAATGTCAGATATTGTCATCTTCTGGGGAAAAATATGAGATTTACGGAGTTGGTGCTTCCCCTTTTCCCGCCTTTTTTTGTAAAAGGGGGTCAATAACTAAAAAAATATATAAAATTCCAACATATCGGTAAAAATTGTTTTAAGTTTCATTTTACCTCCGTCTTATATCATAGAAATAATATATAACAATACTTTTTGTATTTTCAAAAGTGTCTATTATGGTTCCAGATCGTTAATGTACCTGGCGGTGTAATGGTTAAAGCATCGGCGTTCGATTCCGAATGTTACAGGTTCGAGACTCGGAATCACCATGGACCTATATCAGCTTTGTCATGGCAATTTTATCGTCATTCTTTGCGTCTCTAATGTCATCGTTTGCATTCGACTCTCGCAGTTTTTCTAACATTTCACTTACAGGTTGTATCAACTCAGCGTGTGCGTTTTGTTTTTCTGATAGTGATTCTCCCTTTTCGAAACCAAGTATATCTATGTCACCACCACTTCTTGTTAAACCCTGTTTAATCTTTTTGCCATCAAATGTTAAACAGCATGATTTGCCATTGTTTGACCTGGCCCCGGTTTCTCAAAAAAAAACTTACGTTCTCATGCTCAAATCTGAGCACCGTTCTTAAATCGCACGAAATCCACGGGAACTTCAATCGAATACCCTTCAACGTTGGAGAGTATCCCTTTGAAGTTGAGCATGTTCTCATGAGAATATACTTAAGTTTTTATCGAGAAACCGGGCCTGGCCAGTGTTTGTATGATATCAATAAATATCCCTGGCTTTCTGGAGAAGTTTTCGTCAATTTCGGCTTTGTATGGGTTGTGTGGGGCGCCGTGGTCTAGTGGTAGGACGCAGGCTTTGGGATCGAGGGATCCTGGGTTCAAATCTCGCCAGTGGCACGGGAATTTTTCTGAGCAAAAAACTTACCCCACGTTGCTCCTCTTCACCCAGGTTCTCTAAATACAGCGACCGGATAGGGGAAAGTTGGGTATCTGCAAAAACCCTAGACAACAGCGGGTACTTTAGGATAGGTAGTTTGTCTGAGAAACTACGTAGACTGAATACATACCTTTCCAAAGTTTGAGTTTTCACGCCGAAGCGGTCATTTCGTCGCCATTTTCGTGTTCAATACCATTGTCAATCACGTGATTCTCCCCATTGTAAATGGGTACACGGGAGAGTTGAAAGCCAAAGAGATGTGGCTGCCGAAGGCGCCGACTGTTAACAGCCGACTTGAGACTCAGTGATCGTGGGTTAAAGTGTAAGTCGGTTGAACACGCAAGTGAAAATAGACTTTAAATAGAAACTTTAACTTTTTTATGAACCTTATACTGGGAATAGCAAAGTTAATGCTCGAATTTTCAGGAGAGGTCATTCTTTTGTCACATTGTCCTGTGACAATTTGACCTGCATTCTTAAACCCAGACATAAAATGTATAAAGCAGCCGCCAAACATTCTATACACAAATTTTCCAAAACTTTTTTTGTACTTTCTGAATACTTCATATCGCTCGTATTGTTGGTCTCAAACCACTTAATCACTTCTGACCAAAGCAAGAATGATACAGGCCCGTAAGAAGCAATTTCATATGGGGGGCTAAAGCCCTTGTCCTGAATATTGGGGGGGGGGGCTAATTTGGATATTCCCAAAAATTACAGTGTAATACTAAGAAAATTCGGCATTTTTGGCCAACATTGGTGGGGCCTACAAACGGAGAAAAAAGTCCCTAGGGATTATGTCTGGGTATGTCTGGGAGTTCACATGTGAAGTTTCGTTGAATTTGGTCCAAGGGTTGCTGAGATATGGCTGTGGACGGACGGACGGACACACGGACGGACGGACAGCATGACGACTATAATTATGCTCCCCGAATTTTTTGCGGGAGCATAAAAAGTAAAATTTATGTAAAAATAATTGTGAAATGTCACTATAAACTGAAGCTGTTTTATACGCCATAATTGTAGACATTATCAATAAAATATGGTTTTATTTAAGTTATATTTGATTAGAAATATTACCCAGCACTTTAAAAAGGGAAACACATCAGTGTGTACGCTTCCCTCCCTAGGATATTGTGTGTGTACGCTTACCATTTTGAATCAGTTGTGTACGCTTCCCATTTCGTTATTTCAATGACCACATCATAATTAACGCTTTTCCGACCAAAACCCTTGGATTTTTAAAGAATATATCAACTAGACGGTACGTGCGTACACAATTTATTCGTGTAAATGGGCTGGTAAAGCTAAAACTTGACAATTAGGACTATAAATGTGAACGTTTCCTGCGTTTGGTTTGCACTTAAAAAAACTTTGGCTCGAATGTTTGAAGAAACCACTGGATTTCGGGCAGAGTGAGTTAGAGCTGGGAATAGCCCTCTCAAAGGCGCGTTACGTGCACTTTATCTCTTCAAAATCCGTAGAGTATAAGCTGAGAAATTAAACAAAACATACCTTGAAGCGGGCGAATTTTCCGTGTGGACGCTTCCAAAAAGTCACGTGGGTTACCCACCGTGTAGATATGCACTGCCTGGTCATATAAAACGGAACATATAGCTATTATACCCAGTGAAAAGAATCGTTAATGTGATTTTTCTTCCATGTTTATCTATTAATGTGATATAAATTTCTAACCATGACTGTATTTCATCTCTTTTAATTTAATGTTTTATTTGACGAAAACATATTTTATAAATATTATTCAAAGTATAAAAATGCATTTGGTTATGTGGTGTAAATCCCCGTGGAAATGGTATGTCTGCTAGATGTAAGGATATATCTATATCATGCAAAATAGATATAATCTAACCTTCGGGAATAACAAATTTACAAGACATTTAAATGGAATCTGTCAAAATCATATGGCTATATATAGCTGAGGGGAACTTGGAGGCACTTTATAATTATGTAGCAGTTTTCGTTTTATTCTCTGGCCTTTAAAACAATATTTTCAAAGATATATTAGAACTATACATAATCTCCTCCAATGTACATATTCCGTGTATTTTCCCTCAGCTTAGTACCATGGAAACCCATTTAAAATATAAATGAATATTGGTGAAACAAAAACGTAATTATCATAAAGATATCAACTATGTATCGTGGTATGTATAATCTAACCGAAAATTACCTCTCTTTTAATACCCTGTGGTATTTAGTGCCAAGACTTTAAGCCTGGTATTGTTCAAACATGTCTCGATAACAAATATATTCAGACTCTAAGCATACAGACTGTAAAGCAGCAAACCACTTGGGAGGTCATTTTACATATTGTTTGAGTAACTCTTTCACAGCTCAATACTATACCATTTGAATGTCAACCAATTAAGGCAATAAAATGAATCATAAGAAACATACAAAGACAATTGGATGATCTTGGGGAGTAATGACGATCATCTAGTTTAAACAAAGATTCAAATAATGTATTATCTTATTTAAAAAAAACTACCATTCTTTTAATATTCTGGTGTATTTAGTGTCAAGGCAGTACGCCTGGTAGTGCTCAATTATGTCTCGATAACAAATATATTCAAACACTAAGCATACAGACTGTATAGCAGCAAACCACTTGCTATTTCATTTTACATATCGCTTGAAGAAGTTGTTAAAGATAACATAATGCACCAATGAGAACATTTCTTAATTAAAATTAACAGTTGTAGAGGGAGCTTTCGTTTGTGCGACAGCTCTAAGCTCTATGTGGTCAATAAACAAAACAAATGCATGTCGCTGCTTTTCAAAAAAAAATCTAGTAATTGGAGCTTTACAAAAGCTGAATATACGAGGTTTTATTTGAAACAAAAATGTTCACAGATGTAATACGGTGATTAAAGTGTTCTGAAATGTAAATAGAATTCATAAATTTATCTTTTATTTAGAACGGACGGTGTTAGTCATGACTAGCTAGAAACTCTTCTCTGTGTACAACTACGTCATTGACATCCATCAAAACATTTGCTACTGGCAAATATAATATATGCATAACTGTGCATTAATGATTTCCCGTATCATAAGTTAAAGTTACGACCACCAATAGGCGTAAAACATAAGTGGGAAACGCATTTAAGTAGTCAGGATATATCAGCATTCGAAGAAACGGGTAGAATCAATGGTCTGTTCCACTCTGTGACCACCATTGAGGTATCAATGTGTATGGTGGTAATTGATATTTTATTTGAATAAGACAGGGATATTTTAAGCATGCTCTAATAAATTTCACCTATAGATCATATTAAACGATTATTCGTATTACAAAAAACGGTCAATGTTATGTAGAATGGAGTTTCTTAAGCTTATTTCAAAGAAGGTGTTCGTAATCCGCTGCTTTTCAAAACCTCTTACCGTAATAATTAGTAAAGCTGGAGGTAAGATGTTTTTGAAGAAATCGACTATTTATAATGTCATATTTTCTTAGTTGTTATGTTATTATTTGCATCGAGTGCATCTAGAGTACATAGCAAATACAGTGATCGGTTTAAATATTAGCCGTTTGATTTCGTAAATATATTCTTCAATAGTATGAGTCGTTTCTGAACTAAACTAATTGAGATAGAATAATAGTATTTATCCATTCCTCTTTTGTTTCATTTATTTATTTTTTATTGGTAGAATCGATATCAGCAATCTTATCTTTTGATTGTGCTGGTGTTCATCTACTCCGTTTACAAGGATAAAAGATTATATAATTTTGGGAACTAATTGTTTATCCTTATCTAATCAGATTTGTTAAAAAGGATTTACGTTATGCCAACATTTTGTATTATTTGCATTCGATTAGAAGGCACCAGTTAATGATGCACATGCATGAACATTCTTCTCTCGATTCACTTATTTTGATTAGAAACATTGTCAAAGTCAAAGAGTATCCTTGAGGTATAATCAATCAATGATCAATAACGAGATTTCAATTAATTTTGTTGACAAACTTGCTTCTTCTGACTGAATTTTACACTTTTAATCATTTCTACCGTAATGTCGTTTTTTAAAAGGCTTTTGAAAATGTTGTGGTAAATGTAGATATTGCTTGTTACAAGTTATTCAACGCTTGACTTAAAAGATAAACCAATTTTAGAAAAAAAAAAGAAAAATATTGAAAACGTACATTTTAATTCATTAGATTTGATCGTTTATTTCCATAATTGTGTTCCTTTTAAACTGACCAATGCTAGATATTTCGATCACCGGAAGAAAAAATACAACATTGGAACAGTAAGAGTTTGCATAGTTATGTGGTGCAACACACTATCTAGGGCAATGATCCCCAAGTCAGAATTGTTTGTTGATGAGATGGCTCGGAAAAAGTTAAACATCGTCGATAATGAAGGAATTACTTCCGACTATGAGCATTTTCTTTATTTCTCACGATGATTTTTGTCCCAAAAGACAATATTTTTGTTCACTTAAAATTGTCGGTACAAGAAATTGTTACAAACTTTTGATAGATCTAGATCTACGTTAGCCAACATTGACAAATTTCAATACTAGCGGGATCGGGGAACAAAAATTCAGATGAAATTTTGTAGGCCCCAGTAATGGATCCAAAGTGGGTTAGGGGGGGGGGACGAACATTTTATTTCAATTTCATGTAGAAATTCAGTAAAATTTGTGTGATATAAGGAAAACGAACCTCCCCTCCTATACGTTCGAACATCGTCCACAGAAACCCTGGATCCGCAGCTGGGCCCAGATCTACCTAGGCCTATTTGTTCGCGTATACTGACCGACATTATAGGATGAATGATTTAGCTCAACCGGGTAGTTCGCGTATACAGACTGACATTATAGGATGAATGAAATAGCTCCATCGGGTAGTTCGCGTATACAGACTGGCATTATAGGATGAATATTTTAGCTCCATTGGGTAGATCATGTATACTGACCGACATTATAGGATGAATGATTTAGCTCAACCGGGTAGTTTGCGTATACTGACCGACATTATAAGATGAATGATTTAGCTCAACCGGGTAGTTTGCGTATACTGACCGACATTATAGGATGAATGAATTAGCTCCACCAGGTAGTTCGCGTATACTGACCGACATTATAGGATGAATGATTTAGCTCCATTGGGTAGTTCGCGAATACTGACCGACATTATAGGATGAATGAATTAGCTCAACCGGGTAGTTCCTATATACTGACCGACATAATAGGACGAATGATTTAGCTCCATTGGGTAGTTCACGTATACTGACCGACATTATAGGATGAATGATTTAGCTCAACCGGGTAGTTTGCGTATACTGACCGACATTATAGGATGAATGATTTAGATCCATTGGGTAGTTCGCGTATACTGACCAACATTAAAGTGACATTTCACGATCATTTTTACATAAATTTTACTTTTATTATATCTGAAAGAGCATATTTTCTTATGAAAATTCTGAAAAATTCAAGCCAAAACATTGAACCGTTTACGAGAAATATATATTTTTGTGCTAAAATTAAACAAATTGTTGTGGACAACAGTTCAGATTTATATAGAATTTGTCATTTCTGTCTCAACTTTAAAGGCCTAGTTTTCGCTTATAGATAACAACTTCAAAAAGCTGATAGCATTTCTACGCATTGGAATAAACAATCTTTGCATCAAGACATACTTTTTAAAAATGAAATAAATGTGAAATGTCACTTTAAAGGATGAATGATTTAGCTCCATTGGGTAGTTCATGTATACTGACCGACATTATAGGATGAATGATTTAGCTCAACCGGGTAGTTTGCGTATACTGACCGACATTATAGGATGAATGATTTAGCTCAACCGGGTAGTTCACGTATACAGACCGACATTATATGACAAATGATTTAGCTTCATTGGGTAGTTCGCGTATACTGACCGACATTATAGGATGAATGATATAGCTCCACTGATTGGTTCGAGTATACTGACCGACATTATAGGATGAATGATTTAGCTCAACCGGGTAGTTCGCGTATACTGACCGACATTATAGGATGAATGATTTAGCTCCATTGGGTAGTTTGCGTATACTGACCGATATTATAGGATGAATTAGCTCCACCAGGTAGTTCGTGTATACTGACTGACATTATAGGATGAATGATTTAACTCCATCGGGTAGTTCGCGTATACTGACCGACATTATCGGATGAATGATTTAGCTTCACCGAGTAGTTCACGTATACTGATCGACATTATAGGATGAATGATTTAGCTCAACCGGTTAGTTTGCGTATACTGACCGACATTATAGGATGAATGATTTAGCTCCATTGGGTAGTTCGCGTATACTGACCGACATTATAGGATGAATGATTTAGCTCCATTGGGTAGTTAGCGTATACAGACCGACATTATAGGATGAATGATTTAGCTCCATTAGGTAGTTCACGTATACTGACCGACATTATAGGATGAATGAATTAGCTCCACCAGGTAGTTCGGTCATACTGACCGACATTATAGGACGAATGATTTAGCTCAACCGGGTAGTTCGTGTATACTGACCGACATTATACGATGAATGATTTAACTCCATCGGGTAGTTCACGTATACTAACCGACATTATAGGATGAATGATTTAGCTTCACCGGGTAGTTCACGTATACTGACCGACATTATAGGATGAACGATTTAGCTTCACCGGGTAGTTCACGTATACTAACCGACATTATAGGATGAATGATATAGCTCCACCGATTGGTTCGAGTATACTGACCGACATTATAGGATGAATGATTTAGCTCAACTGGGTAGTTTGCGTATACTGACCGACAATATAGGATGAATGATTTAGCTCCATTGGGTAGTTTGCGTGTTCTGACCGACATTATAGGATGAATTAGCTCCACCGGGTAGTTCGCGTATACTGACCGACATTATATGATGAATGATTTAGCTCAACCGGGTTGTTCGTGTATACTGACCGACATTATAGGATGAATGATTTAACTCCATCGGGTAGTTCGCGTATACTGACCGACATTATAGGATGAATGATTTAGCTTCACCGGGTAGTTCACGTATACAGACCGACATTATAGGATGAATGATTTAGCTCCACCAGGTAGTTCGCGTATACTGACCGACATTATACGATGAATGATTTAGCTTCACCGGGTAGTTCACGTATACTAACCGACATTATAGGATGAATGATTTAGCTTCACCGGGTAGTTCACGTATACTGACCAATATTATAGGAGGAATGATTTTTTTTCAATTGGTAATATCATGTAATTTCAACACACAAAATATAAATTAATTCTATTATTGGGAAAAGATTTAGGAATCTGGAGCATTCCCCCTTAAAGGGTGAAATGTTCCGTAATAAAACTTGCTTACTTTCAAGGAGTTTTTTTTTTTTTCAAAATGCCAACTTTGTCAACTAAAATTTCCTATTAGACCTGATTACATAAATTTCATCTTATTTTTTAAAAAAAAATCCTATAGATAGGTTGTTAGGATGCTCATAACAATACATACAATCGTATAGAATCAGTCGGGATGACGTCATAGCCTCACTTTCATTTTTTCATCGAGGGTACAACCTCGGTCTTTATCGTTACGGGATACCAACTTTGAGGCAGATTATTTCAAAAATCCATCGTTAAAATTCATAAACAAAACTCTTTCTTTAAAGAACGTGATTTAAAGTTTCTAACTACCAACGCATTTTTTAAAAATCAGGCGTAGTCGTCGAGATATTAATGCTGAAAGTTGGTTATGCTTCAACGAAAAAGACCGAAGCTTTCACCTCCACCGAATGAGTGCATGTCCGCTGACGACGTTTTTGATTGGCTGAAAGAATTGTGCCGACCGATTCAATTGTCTGACCACATTGAACTGATACTGATTAATTTTCGTGTGCAAAGTCCGTTAGTTGAGTGTCTTAACAAAACATTGCCGAAGTGGGGTCATTACATATGCAGATGTACCGGGTTAATCTCGCTGGATAATAGTTCACAAACAGAATAGGCCTACAGACATTTACAATCTGTAAATAATGTTACGAAATGGAATAGTACGACTTACTGCATCATTTTCCAAAATAATTAATCAGAAACGAGAAACCATATCTCCATTATGACAATATTGTCTATAAATTGGACGATATGTATTGTTTTGTAAATGTAGACGAACTGGTAAAACTAAGGTACGAAATTTCTAGGGTACGAATCATTTTCGGTAAACCGGAAGCTGTTTTTCGGTTCGGTGCAGAACTTCGGCTGTTCGGTACCGAACACGTTTTCAAATAAAAACAGCCTAATATGGTTTGTTTTGTGATCTGTTAAGTTTCCTTCTCAAAAGGAATATGTTTAAGATGAGTTCTGCATCGAGAGAACGCCGTTATACGTCAAAATAACAATATAATCGCTATATTACGCAGTTTCGAAACTGCTCAAAATGAGTTCCGTAACATCTGCGCAGTCTTAAGACTGCATAGTTTCAAGATTGCTTACGACATATACATCCTATCGAGGATCAGCTTCGCATTGTTAGAAATTTAATATTCCGGTAGGTACAAAATGTAAGGTTAGATAATAATTGTTTTAGAAGAGCTTAATGATCGTGATAGAATTTCCCTTATATATAAATGATATACAAATATAATTATATTGATCATCCATAGAATATTTCTTAAAATATTTGTGACATGTTTGTATATATGTTTATAATGAAACTACATATCCTGTGAAAATATAAGCACGAAGGTCCGACGATAAGCCAAAATTAGCCTTATAATACTCCAGAATTTCCTCGGCGATTATTCATATGATTTTGACAGTATTCATTTAAATGTCTAGAAATTTTGTTATTCTCAAAGGATGTATTATATCTATATTACATAGATAAAAATGCTACAACAAGCAAGCATTTTCTAAGCAGGGATATTTGAATCAAATAAACTAACTTAATATCCCGAGGATTTGAATAGAAGCTGTTGCAATATGTGTGACGTCATTTACCGTCATTTGTTATGTCAGTTGGTGTCAAAATAGACAGGGGGTAAAAAATACACGTAGCTTGATAATACGGATGCTAAAGCATCGATATGAAATTATTGAAACTCATGTACAATGATCACTGAGCATAAAGCAGCAAAATCTAGAGGAATGAAGAAGGTACTACGTTGAAGACCAACAGAGTCCATATACATGTAAATTCGTAGGAGACGTAGACTTTGTTGACGTTATATATATGAAATAAAGTGCAGCATGTTTTGACTTTACTTTAATTATCGTTGGAAGTTTAAGACATTCAGTCAAAAAAGTCGCTGTTACGGCATTTCCTAACCGTGACTGATGATATATCTGTCACCGCGTAATTTGTACAGACCATACATCACACAGTAAACTTCCACCACATTTAAGGAATATGTAATAGCATGTAATTAGTTAAAAGAAACATTACTGTGTGATGTTCATTAACAATTGTTGAAAAGTTAACACCGTATGGTCCAAGTTCTTGTGAAAATTTTGTTCCCTAGATTGTACGCTACGCTAAAACAGCACAATTTATTTTGTATCAGGGGAAATGTAGCAATATGGACCAATTAATTGATAAACGTAAAATGACATTTGATACCAATTTCATTGTTATACGTGCAAATGGAGCTTTCTTCATAATCATTACTACCCCAGCTAGTATAAAGCAACAACACTTGGAAATACGATATATGTGTTGTTTTCAATTTCCCTGAAATACGAACAGTTTACAATAAAAGTGATACAATTTGGAATTACAAAATATCTCTGAATAATAACTAGCTGCGCGTATAACTTCATTTAAAATTACAATTGCGTTAAAAGAAAGTCATACATTCAATACGTCTCATGACTTTATTAGAACAGTCCACCACACATGAAACGGAAATCAATAAGTCTATCCCGTCGTTGAGTATCAATTAGTTGTCGTTTTTCATACAAAGTAAATCACGATGGGAACTTAAAGCATTTCATCCAATGTCGCAAAAAAGCAATTTCCGTTATTTGTAATAATGCCGATTGACGGTAAATTCCAGCAAACTCGTGTACCTGTTGCACTGATTGACTTTCTATTGATACTGCTTATCGATATTAATGGTTTGATGTTATGATTTTATACATCTAATATGAAAGGCACTGAACTAAAACATTGCAAGTGATAGAAGTGTAATATGTCATCCGTAACGCTAAAAAGGGCCTTCTCTGTAATGTGAAAGCTATCGACATACAGTAATCCGTCTGCGAGACTGACTAAGAAAGAAACTTTTTTCAAAGGTTATTTTCTGATTATAGGTTGTTTGTCTTATTTGTGTGTCATTTGACAAATGCGCAATATGGTTGACTTGTTAAGTCTGATCTGTTCCTTGAAACTTGTTTTTTTAGCTCCACTGGCCGACAGGCCAGCGGGCTATTGTCATGGCGCTGTGTCTGTCGTGCGTCCGTCCGTCCGTGCGTCCGTCCGTAAACTTTTCCTTTAAAAATCTTCTCAAAAACTACCAGCTGGATTTCAACCAAACTTCACAGGAATGATCCTTGGGTGACCCTCTCTCAGATTCCTTCAAAGAATTCTGATTGAAGTAGAAAGTCTTGAGTTATCTGCCCTTGAATGTCAAAAATGGCCGTTTTGACTTAATTTTCACTATAGCAACTACAAATATTGACCAATCAAGACAAAACTTGGACAGAATGATGGTGACTATAAGATCTTGCCTGGGTATAATCGTCAGCCTGATCTGAATTTTACATCATGAGTTATGTGTCCTTGAAATTGACAAAATTGCCATTTCCTCTTTATTTTGACTTTATTTTCACTTCAGCGACTACAAATATTGACCAATCAACACGAAATTTGAACAGAATGATGGTTACTATAAGATCTTGATTGGGTGTAATTTTCAGCTAGATCTAAATCTTACATAATGAGTTATATGCCCTTGAAATTGACAAGTTTGCCGTTTTCGGCTTTATTTTGACTTTGTTTTCGCTCTAGCAACTACAAATACTGACCAACCAAGACAAAACTTGTACAGAATGTTGGTGACTATAAGATTTTACCTTTCTATATCTCTCAGCTTGATCTGAATTTTACATATTTAGTTATATGCCCTTGAAATTGACAAAATTGCATTTTCGGCTCTATTTTGACTTTATTCTCACTCTAGCAACTACATACATTGACTAAACAAGACAAAACATATACAAAATGTTGGTGACCATAAGATCTTGCATTTGTGTAATTTCAGCTTGATTTAGATTTTACATCATGAGTAATGTGCCCTTGAAATTAACAAAATTGCCATTTTTGGCTCTATTTTGCCTTAATTTCACTCTTGCAACTACAAATATTGCCTTATCAAGACAAAACTTGTACAGAATTTTGGTAACTATAAGATCTTGCCTTGGTATAAGGCATAAGGTATGAACTTTACGTCATGAGTTATGTGTCCTTGAAATTGACAAAATTGCCATTTTCGGCTTTATTTTCACTTTTACAACCATTAGTATTTATCAATTAATACAAAAACTTTCACAGAATTTTACTGACCATCAGATCTTACTTGCTTGAAATTTTCAGCTTGCTTGTTTGTGCAGCCTGAACCTTTAAAATTGCATTCAACAAGACAAACAATCAGGCCTGTGGAGCGCTTCCAGACCGCCAGGGCTGTCTAGTTTAGTTATGCCTTCATCGCTTGAAACAAATTGAATGTTTCTGGGTGTCTAGAATAGCATGGATCAAACTTGTTTAATGGTGTTTTAAAAGTCAATGGACTGTTATTATGTGTCCCATTAAACAAGTAACAATAAACTCGAGGTTATCAATATCTCGACATCTTTACATTTAGGCTATTGGAATTCACAATGACAAGATTATCTAGGTACCATGACACACGTTTACAAAAGGTTTTAATGGAAAGGCAATACTTCTGTCTAAACGACCCAAATTCAGACCTTTTCTGGAAAAGTGTTATACAGGATAGGGATAAATGGTATTGATAGGGGACTGCAGAATGGACATTATTCAATTCAATGTTGGAAATCTTTGAAAATTGACATGTATTTTTCTTATATTTTCTTTTAAATACGTTATTCTTCACATCAAATTTACTGTCATGCCCTACTATTCTTTTTATACCAAAATGTCTTATCAGCCCTTAGAGAGGAAAATATTCTCACCAGAACATAATCGATGCATGTTTTTTAAGAATTGGTCAGACAATGAGGGGGGCAACTGTAATAAAACTAAATTTGAGATTACGGTGGATATTTTTTGGGGTATTTTAATAAGGGAAAGCAGGTTCAAATAAAAACATAAGAACAATGCGTGTCTGCTTACAAAAATAAGGGAAGCTATCTCACACGGAAGTTACGTAATTATCGCCCATGCAAATAGTCGAGATAAAGAACAATGGTATAAAGAATTTTGTTTTGAAAAAGTATACAAAATATTCTCATTTCACTTCATTTTTGCTCATTTAATTTTACTCTAATGAAAAAAATCGCAATAAACGACAATAAGAATGGAATCGTTACTCTCGAAAGGAAGATTGTCGTGTTTGTCCGAAACAATCGCGGGATCAGTTAATGCATATACATGTAGGCCACGATAAATGACTTGTCAGACCATCTCTAGCTACATATATTTGCTAGATATGCTCTGTCAGGTTATTTAACGGGATGTATAACTAGTATAACCAGGTCATACTAGTCGTTAATGTGGTTTCTCTTTCATGTTAATCTATAGCACTTGATATAAATATCTAACCATCATTGTATTTGATCTCTTTTTATTTAGCCTTTTATTTGACGAGACACATATTCAAAAAGTATTATTCAAATTTTGAAATGATACTTTTGTTTATTTGATGTAAATCCCTGTGGTTACAGAATGTCTGCTAGATGTAACGATATATCTATATCATGCAAAATAGATATAATGTATCCTCCGGGAATAACAAATTTACTAGACATTTAAATGGTAGCTGTCGGAATCATATGGGTATATATCGCTGAGGAAAACTTGGAGGTACTATATAATTACTGAGCTGTTTTAGTCATATGTTAGTGCCCTTAGAAAAATATGTTCACAGATATCTTATTTCGGCGGATTTCGATTGCTATGTATGGATTTATTCTCGTGGATGTTGTTGTTAGTGAGGAGAACTAAGGAAAACAGTAGGTTAAAAATCTGCTCCAATGCATATGCTAGAATTTAAATGTCATGAGTGAAGAGAAAAAACAACATTTTATTCATGTCATTTTTTTATATTTAGGGTAATGGCTTTCCATATATATTTCTCCTTTCATGGGTATCTTTCATGACCTTTCTCTTAGCTTTGTACCATGGAAATACCATTGAAACCTAAATGATTATTGGGGAAACAAATTAGTAATTTATATACAGATTCCAAGTATGTATCATGGTTTGTATAATTTAATCGAAAAATATCTCTCCTTGTATTAACCCTAGGGTATTCAGTGTCAAGACGTTACGACTGGTATTGCTCAAACATGTCTAGATAACAAGTATATGCATACTAAAATATACATACTGTATAGCAGCAAACCACTGGGGACGTCATTTTACATATTGCTTAAGTATCTCTTTCATAGAATAAAACAATATAATTTGGATGTAACTAAAGGCAACAAAACGAATCATTACGAACTAACAAAGACAGTTTGATGATCTTGGGGAAAGGAAAATATATGCTCGTTATTTCCATTTTTTCCTAACATTTTCAAAACAAATGTCATTCAGATTTACCAAACAACATAGTGTTTGGGATTTTGTCGTTGATGCTAGAGATCTATTTATATTTGCTATCTACACAAATGCTATCTTCAGTGGTAAAATCTTTTGGAAATTGGATTTATCAAAACGATAGCGCAAGCCGTATGGCGCATTGTCAGAAAAGGATTCAAAATAAAAGAGACATAAAAAATAAATGAAAAAAAATAAGTTAAGCCCTTATTTGACTGGAGTTATAATTATGTCGTTGAAATTAAGATTAAAGTTATCACATGATCTGTCATTGGAAAAAAGATACCCCTGTTTATATAGTGTCAAGATGTTACGCCTGTATTTGCTCAAACATGTCTCGATAACACATATATTGAGACACTACGCATACAAACTGTATAGACAACATAATGCACCAATGCGAATATACAAAACGTGAAAATGAAATAGAATCCACAAATTTCTCTTTTATTTATGAAAGACAGTGTTAGCCGTATGAAGTCAGAACAATATCCCTGTATACAACTACGTCATTGACACCTATAAAAATCTAAGCTACTGTCAAATACATGCATTCATAACTTTGAATTGATGGTTCCTTAAAACACATACAGTAGGGGAGACCGGGGTAAGTTGAGCCACGGGTTAAATGAACCACTTCAATTTTCTCTCGCGTGATTTTGAATATCACGTCTTCGGTGTTAGTTTTCGAGGCGGGAATGTTGAAGTATTCATCGGTGAAAATATCGAGAGATTTTGTCATATTAGGTGGATTTTATGTCCAAAAAACGAATTTTCGACCTTAAAATTGGTTTTCACATTTCATGCATTCCGTCTTCGCACTACAATGCACAGCAAATCTCAACAGTATTCTTTACATCTTACAGATGTATGATATCTTCAGAATGTAATATTGCATTCCGTTATTGACATGGTAAGATAGTTTCTTCACAACTGACAAGTATATGACCATGGTGTGTACCGGGGTAAGTTGAACCACTATGAAAATAAGTGCAGAAAACATTTACTTAATATCCTGGATCTATTAAAGTGTCTATTGTATGACCAAGCGAATAATCTTGAAAACTCGAATATTTTTTATTCTTTGTATGAAATTTCCTGATATTATTGCAGGTAACATCCTTATTCATTATTACGAATGAAATCTTGTGTTTAATTCTCTCTTTAGTGTGAATAATTATCGAAAATATGCCTATTGGTTCAACTTACCCCGTGTACTGGTTCAACCTACCCCGTCAAAGGGGTTAAATGAACCATTTCACCAGCTCTGTTTAAAATGATTTTCTGTGGATTCTGGATGTCGAAAGTATCTGTCAAAGGTTTAGAAAAATGCGAGAGATGTTGATCTTTGATATGGTGTTGATCAGAGCACTCTGTGTGAAACCAAGAAAACCCTAGTTGAAATTTATCAAAAAGTGGTTCATGATACCCCGGTCTCCCCTATGCAAATGTTGAAATCCTGTAAATTAAATTAACATCTACAAAGATGCTTAGAATCTAGAAAACGAATAAAATAGTCAGGACATTTCACAATTTGAAGAAAAATGCAAAATCAATGACCCGTTCCACTCTCTGACCACCAATGCGGTATCCATGTATAATGATGGTAATTGATATTTCTTTTAAATACGACCGTGATATATCGAGCACGCTCTGATAAATTCAACATATAGCTCATATTAAATGAGTATTCCTATTACAAAAACGTTCTTTGTTATGTAGAGTGGCGTCTTCTTAAAGCTTATTGATGCTTAAAACCATGTTCCAGTTGTGTCTTTTGCATATCTAAGATTGATATTATGATGTGAATGGTTAGGTAATCAGGGAATGTTTTAAATTGAATATAATGCGCTTATGTCCCTTATGATAAGCATTTAGTGAATTATCTGTCCCCGAATCGCAAAATATAAGTTTTCACGTAATGCATAAGGCAATTTTACTGTTTCATAATAGGGTTAATTCACGTTTTTGATGTCGTTTATATTCGCAGAGGTCCAAGAAATACGTTAACGCCCGAGTGCGAAGCACGAGAGTCGTTTTCGTATTTTGCCTCTGCGAATGTTGACGACCGAAAAATACGTATATTGACGCTATCATTGAATAAAAAGTATAAAATTCCAATGATTACTTACCCCAAACCCCTTGATATGTGCGGAAAATGAACCGAAGCGAGATGAAAAATATCCGCCATTGTCGTTTTCTTCTGATAAATCTTTCGAGTTTTTTTTTGTTATGCGTGACGTCGTAAGAACGACGCGACGTTATAATTTGGCGCAAAAGGCTAACGTCGTTTTTTTTAACGTAAGATGTTGAGAATTTTGCGAGAAAAGAGACAGTTGTTTATTTTGAAGGGTCAAATCGACGATATTTGAGTGCAAAGCCGGTCCGATATCGCACGTGAATATCCCGAATAACGACCTGTTTTTCACGATATCAGCCCGGTTTTGTCTCGTTATTCAATTCTAATAACGGCCCGAAAACACACATTTTATGCAAAAATGTATATTATGTATTATGGAGCTAAATAATTATTTGTTAAATAATTATTAGCATCTTTCTACCATCTTAACGTTTTGATAATTGTCCTAATTGTGAGATAGTACTCTAGAAGAAGAATAACTAATTGAAACGTTTTGTATTTTTTGCATTCAATTGGAAGACAGCAGTGTATGGATGTTCTTGCCCGAACTTTCACTTTTCGATTCACTGATTTTAATTAGAAACATTTTCCAAATCAAAGATTATTCGGGAGGGATAATCATTCACTGATCAATAACGAGATCCTAATTAAACTTCTTGACAAACTTTCTTTTTCTGACTGAATTTAATCTTTGAATAATATGTTCTAACATATCGGCGATTCCCGATCCAACAATATACTTCGAAAGGTTTTGGAAAAAATGTGGTCAACGAAAAAATGGCTTGTAACAAGTTTTTCAAAGATTGTCTTATAAGATAAAATATTTTAAAATGAAATATTGAAAATGCACATTTTAAAGTCATTGGGTCTAACCGTTAATTTCCCTAATGTTTCTTTATATTCCTTTTAAATGGACCCATTCTAGATATTTTGGCATCAGAAAAAAATGGGAACAGGAAGAGCTTGCACAGTTTTGTGATGCAACGTATAATCTAGGGCAAAAGGTAAACGAATTTCAGTGCTGGTCGCAAGTGTATCACATTCTGTCTAGGATCAGCTTCGCATTAGTAGAAATTAATTATTCCGGAAGGTACAAAATGTAAGGTTAGATACATAATTGATATTTACAAGGTGGTCATACCACGTGATAAATGACGTAATAAACTGACGGTGTTATGGTAAATTGTCACCCCGACACACCACGGCTGAAATTTTCAAACGGCTGTAAGTACTTTGTTTTTTATTCAAATTAAACAAGACCTGGCCTATTCGAAGCGCAATTTTGTAAGCTTAACCCGTATATTTACATATTGTACCCAAAAGTCACGGTTTTTGCAAAAATCGTGGACAACTGATTGAAAACGACAAAAATAAACCCTGCTACAACGGAACGTGAAATCAAAATTGATACAAATTAACTATTTATGAGCTGGTTACATGATATCTCTGTACGCTTATAGTATTTTGAGTCTTAAATATTTTTTTAGATAAATCAGAAATATAAAAGCAAATAAAATCTTGCCGATAAAAGGACAACTATGAAAAAGCTATATCGGGCAGCAGATATTAGGAAGCTACATTGGAAAGCAGAAATTATAAATATTTCACACCCGACTTTATTACCATAGTTTTCATTTTTTTTTCGAGCCCGATTGCGGTGAGCGAGACATAGTTCCTTGTCACTATATAACAGCTAGGTGTACGTGCATAAGTCAGTCCGTCAGTTCGCCCGTTTTAGTCCGTGGCATAACTCCAACATTTATGAATGGATTTTAAGCAAAAAAAAGCGGAAATTTTGTTCTCTGTCAATGTAGACCTGATGTTTGGAAGAAATATCAGAAAACTACAAGGTCAAGGTAACAGCTCACTGTCAAATGTCAAAATGAAATTCATCTAGAGCATTTTGCGGACTCGATAGCAATTTTCATGGGACAACCATCTAGTGTGTTTGTGTTTTCCCTTGCTGCTGAGTATTTGACCAGTCATGCGTAAAAAGACCGCAATGGAATTCTATTCCCGTTTAGTCTGTGCAAACTGCACAGTCTGATACGGGTCGTTATATTTCACCATTCTCATTTGGTCCCCCTTTGTGTGACTAGTCCCGTATATTTCCGAGTGACTTGAAATGTAAACATGAAACCACATGTTTAACTTAAAGATCTATAAACTTTGTGAAATTCGTGTTCGTTCTTGAACGAAACCTTTGTAGTCCTGTCCATGTGTCTAATCATATGACGACAGTTCCATCGTTACTTTAAACTTTTCTAGGTTATCAAAAAAAAAAAAAAAAAAAAAAAAAAAAAAAAAAATTAAAATAAACCGGATTAGTCACACACGATTAACGTTCAATCTTTGTTTATTTTTCGGATGATGGTAGGCCTAACTTGTGAAAAAAGACAATAAAGATCGAAAAAAGAAGAACTAAAAGTTGCCTAACTTCTAAAACAATTTGTAATGATGAAAATTGCCAATTACGTGAAATTCCCTGTGAGACACGTAAATGTCATAGATCTATATCAAACGTTCACCATTGAAGCCTGTTACACCTCGTCAACTAAAGCGAATTAGAAGCGGTGGAAAGAAGTCGGTGGTGAAACAGACACCAACCAAATAGTCATCTACAAAATAAGTAAGATGAGCCCTACTTAAGGAAGAATTCAACACACCGAAGTTACAAATGATAAACAGTTGAATAAAACATTATGGTTCGCAAAAGATACTCATTTGCATTTGTTTTCTGAAACCATTCATAATTATGCTTTCCAATGTAGCTTGGTAGAAATTGCTTGCCGTTGTAGCCGATTCATGACGGCCTTTACTACGATGTCCTCGTACAGTTTTACCAATAGCACGTTCTTATGTAGGTAAATTTAGACTCATTTCAATGTCACTATGAAGTTATCAACATATTATAGATACAAATATGCCATTTTTCTTACAAATTTTGGGTTTGCTTACCGAAGTATCTACCAGATTTTTTCCGGTCTTCTACCAGATTTTCTCCGGTTTCACGAAGTTGTCCACGAATATTGCTTAAACCGCACTTTTTTGGAACAAGGTGTAAACATGTGTTTATAAATTACAAAATTGCGCTTCGAATAGGCCCAGTCTCGCTTATTTTAAACAAAAGATAAAGTAATTACAGCCGTTTGAAATGTTGATGTGGGGTGATAATTCACATTAACACCGTCAGTTTATGACGTCATTAATCACGTGGTATGACCACCTTGTTTAGAAGATCTAAATGATCGTGATAGTATTTCCCTATATATAAATGATATACAAATATATGTTGACCTATCCATGCAACATATCTCGAAAATATTTTGTTACATGTTTGTATTCTCTCCAACCTAGTATGAACTTCTTTAATAGAATATGTCGAAACTATATATCCTGTGAAAATATTGACTTAAAGGCCCGATGATAAGACAAAATTAGCTTTATAATAATCTAGAATTTCTACGACGATATACCCATATGCGTTTGACAGCTTCCATTTAAATGTCTAGTAAATTTGTTATTCCCGGAGGATACATTATATCTATATTGCATGATGTAAATATGTTGTTACATAAAGCATCTATTCTATAAGAATTTGTTTTTACATCCATTAAGCATGCAAGTTATTTTCTGGCGTTGAAAACCTTGTCTGTCTAATATGAGATAAAATATAGTCCTTTTTAGATGCAGCCGACCGTCACAATTATTATAGATAAAGTCATCATGTTCATCGAGAAAAAAATTAATGTGTTCGCAGGTTTCTGTGAAACGTGTTAAAAATTTAAAAAAGACCACTTTGTAAGTTTCCGTAATAAATGTAACTGGTAACAACCTAAAAATATCGAACTACGTAAAAGCTTCAACTTATGTTCTTGTTTAACTGCAATTTCTACTTTTCTATCAGAGGTTAGAGAAGTTTTATTGATTTGGAGTATCTTCGAGAAAAAAAATAAAGCAATGTTTTCCCCTTCTTTGTATTTACGAAAACAATGTTGTTTTTTTCTATTAATTGACAAAGACAAATATTTACCAAAAACTGTAGATAAGAGTATCTTTACTGGGCTATACATACCTTTGTATCCTGTGATTTAATCCTTAGTTCATAATCCGGTAAAATATGCCTATTTTTGTTGACACGATTTACGGCCAGTTTTACAGCCGGAAGTACCCCTCTGCCAATGCCCCCTTCCGGGACATTATCTGACAAAGGGAATAATCCGGCAACGATAATTTTCTCCTTCTTTACAAGCCTTTTAGGTTGTCGCGCATCGTTCGTTTTTATCATAAATAAACACATCCATATATATAAAACAAGGATTTTCATGCTTTTGTATGTATGTAATCCAAGAACACAGATGTATGCGTAGGGCAAAAAATCACTTTCACTTTAATTCTTATTCAGGTTTGGTGATTGAACTAAAATTGTCTGCAATATTCTAGCGAAATAGATTACATGTACACAAGAAATAAATCAAATTATGCAACGATCGCAATATTTCTAAAATTGAAATAACAAAAGAAATTTTCACATTCGTGTTCAAAATTATAAAATCTATAGAACGGTATTTTATTAGTTGTATATGTACATGTATTTCCTATCTATATTTACGGATCATGCTTTACGAAAATTTTACAAAATTAAAAAAGGACAAACCAGAAATGCATGTTTGCTTTATCATCAGGTCATGCAAGTATTAATTGTTCTTTGTAAATGAACTCGACAATTTTGTTATAGAATATTAGATTTACGATTAGCGCATTAGCACTTTCGCTTAATTGCATATGATAATTTTGTCGTATGAAAAGATGTATATTTAGTGAAAATTAAAAAAGTAAGTGTACGTGATCCAACCAGATACACGTATCTTCATGAAACAATATGAACAAATATGCTTGATTAAAGATTTATATACACGTATTCCGTTTCTTTAAAACAAAGTATCACGTGGTCACTCCCTAACATGTTTCTCTAAATTTGATTATACATGATGACCAAACTTTACCAATATGAGTTAACAAATACATATTTCAAAAATCAAAAAGCCCATTGTGACAAGGGCCCGACGATATTTTTGTATCTGTACCCTATTGTGAAAAAGCAATTTTTGACTGCATTTCTAGACAAGATATGAAACTTAAAAAAAGTATTGTACAGAAATAAAACGAACTACTTCAAACTATACATAATAATCCGTTTACACATCAGCTTTATGGAGTCAAAATATTCCTTTTTTAAGATACTTTTGATGTTGTATTATAAACCGATTACCAATACGTCATTGACATATCAAACCCTCTACTGTGACAAGATTTCATCGATATTGTTTTATTTTGTCGAGTTTCTTATAAGAACGTATTGTCTACGTATAAAGACGAAACACAAAACCCAAAGTATTCGTTGTACTTAAGCATAACTAAAATCCAGAAACGATGTATAATTAATCCGTTTAAAACCAAGCATCACGTTGACACACCCTATCTTTATGAGTTTCTCTTGATGTTGCATGATAAACCGATTTTACCAATACGTCTTTCCAATATCACACAGTCTGCAGTGACAAGTCTCCGCCTAGATCTATTAGTTTGTCCAAACTTTGTCATCAGACGGCATTTGTATGCTGTCAAAAAACAATTCGTGTACGACATTTATGCTTCAAATATGCTTTTATTTATCAGACGGTCTGTTGTTGCAAGGTTCCGCCTAGATATATCAGTTTGTCTTAGCTTTAGTATTAGATGGCATTTTTCTGGCTTCGAAGAGAAGTCATGTATGATATTTAGTCTACATATGTCTAATTTATCAGACGGTCTGCTTTGACAAGATTCCGTCAGGATCTATGACTTTATCCGGACATTGTCATTAGGTGGGATTTATCTGGCTTAGAAATAATATCTTGTGTCATTTCGGTGACATACATCATTTTATACCACCCGTCCTAACTCTTAAGTGACATTTCCCAGATATTTTTTTCATGAATTTTACTTCGTATTTTATCTAAAAGAGTATATTTCTGAAAATTTCAAGCCAAAATAATGCGTCGTTTACGAGAAATATAAAGTTGTGTGCTAAAATTAAACAAATCGATGTCCACAGCAGTTATATGGCATTTGTCATTTCTGTCTCAACTTTGAAAGGCATATTTTTCGCTTATAAACAACAAGTCAAAAATTGATAGCATTTTATAAAAACGCATTAGAATAACCAATCTTTTCATTAAGATATACTTTAACAATGAAACTGAATGTTATGTCCTTTTACATGTCATTTCCGTGGCTTCAAAAATCATCCTGGGTGACATTTGCTACGAATAAGATATGAAATGTGTAAGATAGATAACATGGATATATAATAAGGCTAAAGGAAACCGCCACGTGCGAAGTACTATAAAAATATCCTGTTACTCTTTTCTTTTTCCAATAACTAAAGGTGATTAATATTTTGTTATTTTGTACTTTAAACTAAATATATTCAGGAAAATGTAACACAATAAAAAATCATTCATCAACATCACAACAAACCAAGTTTTTTTAGTAAGACAAACATGTATACTGAACCTCAGAAATAACACACCGCTGATATTTCCACTATATTTTTTTTATTATGTTACCTTTTCAAATTGTAAAACCACAACGCGAATTGATATCAGTTTATTCGTTTCTGGTCAAAAAAAATGTTTCGCTACCTTACAGCAATCAAACGTGACGAGCTCGCAAACGCGACTACCCTCCAAAGTGAAAGTCACAAAATTAGTACTGCGTGTGACCACTTTGCAGAGCAATACAGTCTGTGCTTCATCGTCGCATGGAACTGATAGCATTTTGGATTCTATCCTTTGGTGTGACTCTCCGCTCTCCCTGTAACACTGCACTTTAACATGCTTACCTGTTTTGAGCAGCACTTCAGACCTTTGACGAACCCCTTCCCGGGCAGTCCAGCACAGTCCCAGTTTGTTGGAAACATTCTGAAAGCCGGCCAATAGCCTCTTGATGAAATTCAATCAAGTGTGCAATAGCTCGTGACGTCATCACTGCCTGTAGCATCCCAATAGCACGATTATCCCAGCTAGCAATCTATATGGGTCCCAAATGGGTCCCATATGGGCATCCTTATGGGTCCAATATGGGCAACCCATATGGGACTCATATAGGATGTGCAACCGGGGGCCATATGGATCCTATCTGGGCAGCCCATATACATGCAATATGGGACCCATATGGGTCCCGGATGGGCAGACCCATATAGACAGCCCTTATCAAACCCATTTCTATTGGCTTTCATTTAATGTTGATCGAAGTTCAATACCTCCCAGAGCTTCACGTTCGGAAAGGGGTTACTATTCCCCGTCATTGAGGATTAAGGTCTCGTCAGGTTTGTCTGACGACCTTGACACTACTTCTTAGGGTTTGATTCCTAGAAATATGGTCTTAAAATGTATAATATTTTCGATACTTTCTATAACTATCTATATGTTTTTGATATAGTAATATTTCTAGATATATTTCTATCTTTTTTTGAAAATGTCTACACAAAATGATTTGTTTTAACAGAATCATATAGGATTATGAAGCCAAATGCTTTCTTTACGTAAACGCTTTGTGAAAATATGATTTATTTTAAAAATTTTAGATTATTTCCCTTTAATATACATAAACCTATATGTAACAAACTAATTGATAAGATTATTTTAGTAATTTGAACAGTCTAATTACGATTTAAACACTTTTAAAACGACAAAATATTCAGATAATCCAACATGAAGGCCATGGTTAAAAACGACATTGACAGAGAATGTACTTCTGTACAATATAGCGCAGATATATCTCTAGGCCTATGTTTTTGTGCAATTTATTTTTCTATTAGAGAAGTCAAAACCAGGTTTTGTTCGAGCAAGGGTTATATACTGACATGAGGTTCAGTATATATAAACATCATAATCAAAACCATCATTCACAGCATCAGACATGCACTATATCTTAAAAATGTTACATATGATATTTCTAATATCACACAGTCTGATCTGACAAGGTTCCGCCTAGATCTATTAGTTTTTCTGTGACATACATCGTTTGATATCACAAAATCCGCTGTCACATGGTTTTGCATCGATCCGTAAGTTTATTCTTACTCGTCATGTTGTCATGTGGTTTTCACTTGCTTCAGTATAACCCTCTCGTGGCATTTTGGTACAGGTATGTCATTAAATATCTTCCAGGTAAGGCGTACACATATTGTGTTCCTTTCATATGAAATGTTTAAGTTTATGACGACAAGGTGACTAATTTGTTATCTTTCAAACATTGAAGCCAGTCGCCTAGTATTCCCAATGTTCCCTTTCTTAGCACATGAATTGAGTAATGTGTAATAAACATGCTATTTAATCTTTAAGGAACATCGGACAAAAACAATATAAACATGGATTAGTAGAGAACATTGTGTAAGAATTCGTCCAAATTCATCACTTTGTCCAAATCCGTTAATACATAGAAAACATTTGGTTGGCTTCAGAAATGTGTACCGTATTGCAAATGCATTTGTAATATGACGGTTGATAAACACCACAAATTTTACAGGAACTACGTTCCAAGCGATAAATGAGTTATGTCATTATACAGCATATTAAGTATTGCAAAATCGAGATCAAAGTCCATGTAATTATGTGAACATGTCTTGTATTTGAATCAATATATCAGAAGAAGTCAATACAACCTGGCTCATTTTTGACACGAGCTATTCAATAAGGAATCATCCCGGCTTGTTCCGACGAAAATCAATGCCTGATATCGTAAAAATGTGTTTTTGGTATCTAATGAGGACTTCACGATCAAATCAGGGATACGTTATTAGATTTACCTAACAATGCGCCTAGCGGGCATATAAATTCGTCCATTAGTAGGTTTCCACGGCGAACAAGGTGAAAAAGGCCATAAACTACACCGAATCGAGAGGGGAAAAGTTCCTAATGATATTTTCGTAACAAGATTCGTTAATTGAAATATCATCTTCCAAGGGGTAAGTAAATGAACTCATCTTAGGTCAAATCAAACTAAATAATTTACACTCTTTTCGCACTTTGTGATCTTTTCTACAAGTTTACAATATGACATCCTTTGTAAAGTACCCACGATATCATTTGCGCAAGGGGATTTATCGAATGTTTCAGATAAAAGGGACAATAACGCGTTGATTTCCATGTTACTTAATTTTGAACTTGTACTACAACAAAATATATATTTACATGAATTTATGGGCATTTCGTTACTTTTAACCAGCAATGGTATATACGTATCTACATGTCGATATTTTTATCTAGATTCTGCATATAAACTTGAAACTTAAATTTGTTAATGTCCTTGCCAATGCTGTATTCCAAATGGATACAAGTACCATCTGGTCAGCATTTTGAGAATCTTTCTCTTTTTGACTGATAAGGAGAGATGTGAACAGAACCACTGAAGACCCACATATGTCTATGAAGGGGGATCAAATAGACATCATTGTGTCCTTAATTATTTGTAATCGATAAGAACAAGCTTATGAGACGATGTAATCATTGACATACCGACTTCAATTATAAATCTCTGATATATCTGTGACCTGATTCTTCTGCCATGGACAATAATGTATATAATTGATCGCCGATGGTGACATGACGATGTTCGGAAGGACGCTTTTCGACATTTGCACCTTTCAAACGTTAATCATCCAATATATTGGCCCTTTTTAATAGCCCCTAATGAAAACTGCTTTAGAAATATACTGAGCAAAAGTGAAAACGCTACACCTACTTTGCTTGTCATATTTCTTCTACATACAACAAGTAAAAAAATCAAATGAAAGTGTAACGCATTGTTCATTCACTTGGCTAAACCAAACACTAAAAGTTTTGTGGATTTTAATTACGAGGATGAAATACGGACACTTTTAATGTGACAGGGGTCCGTTTTTCAGGTGTACAATTTGAACGCAAATTTAACACAATTTCAACCTTCAGGAAATCCAAGCAGAAGAATGCAAACCATGCCGGACTGCACGGAATGGTAGTCTGACAAGATACCAGTCAGGAAATGTAAAGAAGCTTGCATAAAAGTGTTTCAGCGTTTAAAAAATGGTGTTTGAAAAGCAGGATTTTCATCATGATCCAAGGCTTGAAAATTTTACAATGCAATCCCCATAGGAAATTCAAATCGCTATTGCATGAACATCTGGGACCCAAACCTAGTCGAAGAAAGGGTTCAAAAATCTTCTGTAAGACCTGTATGATGTTGCAAAAAAACCCAATCGAAAACCGTGATAAATTTGTGAATAACAAACATTTTAAATTCCCTATTTGTTTATGTAAAAGGGAGGTAATTCGCAAAATCGACAGATTAGACCTTGATTTAAGAGTTTGCGACAAGAAATAAGTGAGATTTTAAGTGTTTTTTGGCAACCTGGGCATGACCAATTTCGAAAAAATAATGAAGAGTTTTCTGCGCATGCGCATATGCGGCATTTGATGAAATTTGCTCTAAACACATTAAGGGCTGTAACTCTGACATTAAAGGAGACAAGGCAATGAAATTTCGACTAAACGATTGCTGAAAGCCTGGGAAATAACGTTAACATATAATTCATGCTATTAACTCGATACTTTTCCAGAAATAAGAAATCTTGCAGTGTAGCGTTTTCACTTTTGTTCAGTATAATTACGGAAAATGATGAGATGTCTTCATTGTCAACTTTTTCGAACCCTAAATGTAAATATTTTTCACAATTTCATCTACATATATCCGGTTTATATATCACGTTACGTATAAACCTTGATTTTTTTGATTTCGAGGAAATTAATGTTCATAACAGGCCCTAATTTATGAAAATTCTGATTTACAAATTCAATATAGATAAGGGTACATGCCAAATTGTAATAGGTGTGACATTACATTTTTTAACAAAATGTAATGCTAATTTGAAGTAAACATTACAACGAATTTAAGGTCATGTCAGAGATTTAATTTTCAGAAAGTATCTTAAGAAAATTTGAGCCAGGATCTGGGAAAACGTCCCTTAAGGCTTTTGAGCCCAACATAGATCCAGATCAGCCTGTGCATACGCACAATCTGATCAGGATCCATGTTGTTCTCTGATAGCTTCCTCATGACATGTAGTAACTTAAAGAGAGCAGCATTGGTGCATATTGGACTCCATTTGACAACAGGCTGATCTTGAAGCTCAATTTTTAAAAATGCTATAAGGGACGTTTTTCCAGATCCCGGCTCATTTCTTTTATACTCATAATATAGTGGCGTTCCTATACAAACGATTTATGGAGATAGAACAATGGTATGTAAAGTAATATAACACTCTTTAGTCCCTCTGGAAAAGTAAAACAACAGCTTCATCATGAATTATGGAAATATTTTGGAACGTATCTCAACCATCCTTGTTTTTTGAATCTCGTAAAAAACAATATATATTATTTTCAAATATGTTTTCCATACTGGCATCATGCTACCTTTGTTAAATTATTTGTCCGTAATCCGCCTTCCGAAATGTTTTTTTTTACTCGAACTCAGATGTTTTAGAAGTATGTCGTCACTTACAAGTTCGGATAAATTGTATTCATGAAATTAGATCAATTTTTCTCAAATTATTATATTTAGAGCATTGTTAAGACATTTCAGGTATGCACGCATTTTTAGGATCTTAAATTTAGTTCCAGTTAAACTATTTCAATATCTAAAACATTTCATCTTCCAAGATCTTAACAGAAGGATATAGCTATATAAGATATGAAATACAAGTTTTGGCTGTTTCAAAAATCTTTATTTAACGTTCAATTACTTGATCTGAAACTGGAAATGGGTATCCATGAAAAAAATATTACATATAATGGCATTTCAACACAAAACTCGACTCCGAAGTTTGTTCTAAGCTGCAGTTAAGAGGTTTTGTTGAAAAGTAGCGATATGTGACTTTTGCCTAGAAAACATCAAAATCCTTGTTTTTTGCGTGGTTAAATTATTGAAGTTCAGTCCGTGTCGCATTAAAACAGCAACAATATAACTTAAAACCGATGATTGTACGGTACATTAAAGCGGGACAATAAATAAAAGCACCAGGAATCATATTCCATCGATGAAATAACACACTCACACAAATGACTGACTTTTATCTTCCGCTATCCAAAGCTAGCTAAATTAGTGTCTACGAACATAAGTTCGGCGGATGTTAAACCTTTCTAAAACACAACTGGTTCCGTCCTATCGTAAAAGACCTAGGTTATCCTTCTGACGAAATATTAAAAAATAAACATTTTCTTTTTCTCTCCCAATATTTTCTACGATGTGCTAGACGTATTCCCTGGTTATTGCAGTATTTTTTTCTGAATTGTTTTTTTACTTTTGACGGTTCCTAAAAGTTGTAGTTCCGTAAAACATACATTCCGTATGACATTCGTATGGCTTCAAAAATCTTTCCTGTGCATCAATTCTGCTACAGATATGTTGTTTGCTATCAGACAGTCTACTAAGATGAGTTTCTGTCGAGGTATTTTCCCTGTTTTATTTCTGTGACATATATCGTTTGATATCACAAAATCCGCTCGCTGTCACATGGTTTTGCACCGATCCGTAAGTTTATCTTTACTGGTCATATTGTCATGTGGTTTTCACTTACTTTAGTATAACCCTCTCGTGGCATTTTAGTACAGGTATGACATTAGATATCATTCAGGTAAGGCGTACACAGATTGTGTTCCTTTCATATAAAATGTTAAATTTTATGACGATACGATGACTGGTTTGTTTTCTTTCAAATATTGCAGCAAGTCGCCTATTGTTGGCGCAAGATCGTATAGCACGTTTACGTTTTGTTCAAATGTATACAAAACATTGTTCGATAAAACGCAGAAAACTGTGCTTAAGTTTTCAACATGTCTACGTCACTACATATTAAGAATTTATTCATATTTTATATAACACTGGTTTGATTACATTTGGACAAAATATAAATATGTGCCATACAATCTTGCGCCAACAATAGTATTCCCAACAATCACTATTCAATTTCTTACCACATGAATTGTGTAATGTATAATAAACACTTTATCTAATCATTAAGGAACATTCAACAAAACAAAAACTAAATATGGGTTAGCCAAGTATATTGTGTAAGGATTCGTCTAGATCTATCGCTTTGTCCCGACTACGTTAATACGCACAAGACTGGCTGGCTTCAGAAATCTGTACAGTATGGCACATACATTTGTAATTTGACGGTTCATACACACCTCAATTGTACAGGGATTACTTTTCTAGTATTAAATGAGTTAAATTATAACAGCATATTTGTAAAATCGAGATCAAAATGCACATAATTTTGCGAACATTTCTTGTATTTAAAGTCAAGCTTTCAGAAGTAGTCAATACAGTCTGACATTTTTGACACGAGCTATTGTTTGAGGATTCATCCCGGCTCATTCTGAGGAAAATCAATGTCCGATAACGTTAAAACGTTGACTTTGGTGTCTAATGAGGACTTTTCGTTCAAATCAAGGAGACGATATTAGATTTACTTAACAATGCGCCTAGCGGGCATATAAATTCGTTCATTAGTGGGTTTTCGCTGGGAAAAGGCGAAAAGGCCATAAAAACTACGCCGGATCGAGATGATGCAAGAATTCCTTATGATATCTTCTTTGACATACTATCTTCCTATGGTTGAAATGAACTCGTTTCACGGCAAATTAAAGTAAATAACTTCGTTTTTCTAGTACTCTTTGCTTTTTGCTACAATTTGTACATTTAAATATTATTCGCAAAGTATCGACGATATCAAGTCTACAATGGGTTGTTTCAAATGTTTGTAATAATAACAACCATTTTACCCACCGCGTGTTATGCAGTCTCCTATATAACCCGTTCTTTATATACATTTGTTTGTCTATGAAACTTCTAATCCACAAAATTATATGTCTAATAGTCGATATGCATATCTACATCCTGCATTTAAACGTTTAATGTTTGTCGTCATGTCATTACCATTGTTGTTTTCTACATGGATACACGATCACACCAGTATATGGACAATCTTTCAGTTTTGTGTGGATATCATATGCAATATCCCCAAGAACAGAATTATAAAGAACCACGCACGTCTATGTGAGAAAATCAAATAGACAGCAACATGACCTTAACTAATTGTAATCTATAAGAACCATCAGTCAATGAGACGATGTAATTATTGACACTTCATCTATAAATCTCTGTGTCTTGACGCCTCTACCATAAACTCATCCGAACTTCTAAACGGCCACCTCATTCTTTCACCTACAGATCAACATCTCTGATGAAAACTCATGTTGTCTTGGTTCTTTGTAAAATACATTCATTTTTGAAAAATATGACAAAGTTTCACGAAGCTGAGTTCGACATTAATGAAATTGTGACGTTTAGAAGTGAACTACCCCATAAATTAAAATTCGCATATCACAACTTAACATCCCATGTGATCTCTGTGAGCATTTATCATGGCTAAGAATTATATTCTCGTGGATAATATGCATTCTTGAAGATACTGAAGGGTATGGCACAGTGCGGAAATATACTAGGACAAAAAAGATACGCAACCCCAATTTTTCATACTATTTTCGACAAAATATGTTTTTAATGGCTGTTGAGTACATTTTTGATATACCTGCATGCATACGCATAAATACAGTGCCATTTTCTTCAGATGTCGTACATTCATCACGTGATACATGGTATTTGTTAAAAACTGATTATCCCCTGTCGTGTTTTCTAGATGACTACTATCGAAGCAAATTTTCATCAAACACAAGCTAGAACATAGACAAAGAAGACGCCAAAGCGTGCACACACTCTTCACTACGCTACGCATAGCAATGCTAGGCCAAAACCAGCGCCTAACTGCAGTACAAATGTTGTTGGTGGAAAAGGTTCAAAATGTTGTCATTAGACATTGATGGGGCAAAAAATCGACACATTTTTGACTGTATACGTTGTTGGCTCTCAATTGGATCACAACCGATTGAGCACAAAGCAGACGTGCAAGAGATATGTCGTCAAGGCAGGACCGAATAATCACGTTAACCCCACCTACGGGATAGGTTTAAGACTGCAACGGAGACCGCTAATAACTCGTATGGACTTCACAACATTCAAATATCGGACAAAATTGAACGAAACAGATTTTTTTTTCGACCTCCGTCCAATTTTTTTGTCGTATTATGTTGACGCTCGGTTTAAACTGGGTGTTTTCTTACTAATGAAATTGGCTACCAACAAGATTTTGTGAACTTTACAAGGTGAAATGTTATTGCTTTAAATGTATTAAGTTTTGTTTTAATCTGATTTGATGTCTTTGCGTAAGAAGGAATTGAAAATGAAGTTGCGTTTCTTTTTTGTTTCAGTATACCAGGTTTTCCGAGTCAGGTCTCCTAAATCGTTTACTTTGGCAGTGCTCGAATCCGTCTGTTTAACAAGTCCAAGACGTGATGCTTGATTAATCACGAAACGTATTTTGTGTCCAATCCGTTTTCTGATAACATAGGGGATGTTCTGTACAGTTTAGGCTTCAAAATATGTTTCACAGTGCTAAGGATTTGACATTTCGTTGACGATGCGGCCTAGGATCGCTTTTATTAAAGCGCCTCATAGCCGTTTGTAGTGGATTTGGTGGCTAGAATTACCCAAATTTCGTCTATCGTTATTTGTACATGCATGAAATTATTTCTAAAAATTGCTTTATAAAGCTGTCTATCTTGTTGACGAATAGTAGTCCTTAAGTGTGGCCGTCGTCGTGTTTTGTTAACACTTCCGGTACGCATGCACTCATCCTAAATTTTCTCATTTGTGAAAAAACCGCAAATATCAGATTCGATCCATCGACAAACAATAAAAATGATATGTTTACCCCAGAAACAAAAGAAATCGAATGATTGCATTAAGATTTTGTTAGAAAAAGGAAATTATCAAATTGACCTTTCTGACTGGAGCCCAAACATCAAACATTCCGAAGGTCATTTCCCGCGTTTGAATAATAATTCTTGTCATGTCAGATGTTTTTCTGACTGGGCTATCCATATGGATAATTTATCAAAACAGAATCGATATTTATCACGTAATTCAAAAACACACGTGCAATTTTAATGTTTCGATCAAAATGATGTCACGTGCTTCTTTTTTTATGTGACACTACTGTTCTTTGTTCGAAAAGATAGAACGCGACTTCGTTAAGTACAAAAAGCAAACATACAATCCAAGTGAATTGATATGATTTATTTATTCAGAAAATAAAAGTGGCCGTTTAGAAGTTCGGGTGAGTGTATATAACTTTCGTTGATCACAGACATGGGTAATTTTCAGCGTGAGCCCATAGATCATAGCTATCGTATAGAAACCACTTTTCGGATATTTCCCTGGGTAAAAGAAGACTTGAAATAACCTTTGAAATGAAAAAAAAAATCATGTTTACACCGTTTGGAAAACCTTTTTATCGATATCTTTTTCTCAAGGTACTACCTTTAACATGTTACTTTTGCGTTGTATTGATGTTACATACCTGCACTATCCTGATCCTTGACTAAAAACACTTTTCGGTACATTCCACGGGTAAAAAAGACTTGACATAAGGACAATCGTTTAAAACACCGTTTGGGATAGATGTTTCCAAAATTTTGAATTTTCAACGTACTACCTTTAGAATTGAAGTTTTGATACTGTATCGATGTTACATAAGTACAATAAAAGGAACCTTGACTAAGTCCGGGGAGCTACTGTCACAGCCCTAGCGTCGGCGTGCCGTCCCGTCCCGTCGCGTCTTCACTTGAAAAAAACTTTAACCTGGTCTATATCTCGGACATTTTGATATACAGCCTTGATATTTCACACATGCATACCTTCTGACAAGACCTTTCATTTGAGACCATGACCTAGTGGCCTTGGCCATTGAGTTTGACCTACTTTTCAAAAACTTTAACCTGGCCTATATCTCCTGGCCATTTTTACAGATACACATATGCATACTGCTTAGCAAGACCTTTCATTTTGGACCATGACCTCTGACCTAGTGACACTGACCTTTGACGTTGGACTCTTATTTTGTGACAAGCTTTCGTATATGCGAGCTTCGTTGTCCGCGGACAACTTTTGTTGGTACATGTCATGACTAAAAGACAATTTGAAATAAGGGAAAAGTCATTTTGTTACACCATTTGGGAAATATTGTTATACTACTTTACTACTTTTAGAATATTATTTTTGTGTTGTATTGCTGTTACATATCTAAGACATCAGGATCCTTGACTAAAGAAACAATTTTCGGTATTTTCCATGTGCATGACTTGAAATAAGTACACTCGTTTTTACACCGTTTAGGACGAAGTGTGGTGCTCTCAAAAGCAATTTAAGTCCTTTCTCGAGCCCGTGGATAAAATATTCGAATACAAGATATAGAATGCAAATGGACGTTCAGCGTTTACATGACAAATAAAAGAAATGTCACCCATTTTATATTCCACAATACAAAATATCGTTTAAACACGTGAGGTTACCAAGCACACTTGTTAATCGGACTGATCTATGACCGCTTGTGAAAATGAGAAAAAAAGAATACAAAAATTAAAATAATAATTATAAAATCAAATAGGTATCTTGATAGACAATGGTCGATACGGTATAAAGGGAGCAATAAATTCATTTTTCTTTCAATAGAAAAACAATATTGGGCGGATTTTGTCAGAGCAATATTATGTTTCGTATTAAAACACACTATAAAGTCCCTCTGGATACGTAAAACAACAGCTTCTCAATGAATTATGCAAATATCTTGGAACCTACAGTACAGCTCGCGCGTTTATTGCCTAATTCTGCGCATCGCCGCGATTGGATTTCGGGTGGATTCGGGTGGAAAAACGCGGCGGCCGCGGCGAGCGAGTTTTACTACCCGAAATCGCGGGAATCGCCGCAATTTTTTCGCCGCGATTCGCCGCGAATCGCGGTGATTTACGTGCACAGGTAAGCCTGCATTTCCTGGCTGATTTATCGTAATTATTGGGTTTTATGCTACGTTTCCACTGTCGTGCGTCCTGTTACGAACGCCACGAATGACCAGTCGTAACTTATCGTTGAATTTTACCGACATTTTCGCGTTCAATACGTTGCGATGAGAATTTTTGCGACCTTAAGCGACCTGCTGCGATTTTATACGATCATTCCAATCCACGAAAGGCGACCTGATACGATCTTATAGACGTTCATATACGATTGTGTACGTTCTTAAAGATCAGGCTTGTCGACTTGAGACGATAAAACACGTGTAGATACGTTCCCATAAGTTCTTTCCGACCGGATGCGCTCACTTGAGACTATCTAAGATTAAGGACCTTGTGGCAGTGCGATCCGAAAAGAGTGTGTTGCGATTAGCTCTATGATTGGATTTGAAGGGTTATAAATATGGCCCGACAAATGCAAAATTTATCATTTTAAGTCTTAGCTTGCAACAGATAGGCCATAGTGTTTAGTAATATGATAGAAATAACAGAAAATGAACTAGCATTTGCTGTGCTTTTATATAGTTATGTTGTCACAAATGAAGATGAGGAGCAAAAGCAACTACAACACATAGGAGAAGTGCTGCAAACCGACAGTGTTGGGATCGGCTATGGCTTACAGAAGAAAGGAGGCTTCCATACGGACATTATTCCATATCCTTAGACATCCATTTAAGATTTGAAGATCCAGCGGCGTTCCATAATCATACGCGGCTTACACGAGATCTTTTCCAAGAAGTGTATTAGAAGGTTGCTCTACACATCGAAAGGGAAGCATGGGCGGATCTAAAGGGGGGGTCAGGGGGTCCGGACCCGCCCGTGGCATTGGCCAAAAATTAAATTTTGACTATATAAATTTAGTGTAACGTTACATATTTATTACATTTTAAGCCATAATTTGAGCTTGGACCTCCCCCCCCCCCTTCTGGAAAAAAATCTTGGGCTTGGACCCACCCTGGAAAAAAATCCTGGATCGGCCCTTGGGAAGCCATCGGTTTCAGGAAACCCATGGCACCTGGTCTTAAATTGTCAGTGACACTGAGGTGCAACTGGAGATAACTAACCGATCTCTTGCTTACGCATTTAGGGGAGTGTATCAAGTATATCGAAGATGGTACCGGAAGTGTGTCAGGCTATTGAGATGACATACGAAGACGAGGTATTCAATTTACATTTATCCACTCAAGCATTGAAAACATTTGCTATTCCACTTGCAATAGGAGATGTAGATGTAAAACACGGCAAAAGAAGCAACCACAATATTGAAGCCTTAACTACAATTTTAAGGGGTTCTTTTCTATTCCACTTTTAGCTCTAGTCGATGCAGATTACAAGTTCGGATCGAGCTTGTCGGACGCTCAGATATTTGGGGATTCAGAGCTATTTAACGGACTGGAAGATGGATCCATAGGACTTCAAAAACCATTCCAATGCCTGCAAATCTGGATGATCATCAGCGTATGTCATTTGTCAAAAAATTAGGCGATAACGCTTTTGCTCTTTGACATTACCTTATGAAGCAACAGTGAGAAGAACTTGCCTAGAGAGGTAAGGATATTCAAATATAGAAAACCAAAGGGTCGTCGGGTAGTTGAAAACGCGTTTTGGATCTTAGCTAATAGATTAAGGTGTCTCCTTGGGACCCTAGAGCAGAAGCCTGACACTGTAAAGGATATAGTAGAGGCAGCAGTGGTTCTACACAACCTACCCTGGTAACGATACCCAGTGGTTATAGTGCAAGAGACAGACCGCGAGGATGTTAACCATAACATTATTCAAGAAGCATAGATGGACCAAGTAGACTGCTTAGATGTAGAACAACCTCGTGTACCTCACAACTCAGCTACTTAAGATGCGAAGAATCAAGATGAGCTTCTAAATGCGCTTTTCATTTCACCCCCATAAGGTAGTCGAATGGCAAGAAATGATGATTGGGCTACACGATCCAGAAGTTAAAAAATATAATATCTGATGAGTGTGTTGAAGTTAAAAACTGAAAGTTTGAATATAAAGTTCCACGAGACATAGCCACATTTCGATTTGCCATGTACCGATTAGCGCGATTGTGAAGTGCGGTTAGATAGGGTCTAATGTGAATTGTTACGATTTGTTAAGTTCTTCTACGATAAATGCGACCGAAAGTCAATCGTGTTAATCGTAGAAAATTTTTTGGCAGCCAAAAAATTTTCTACGATTAATGCGATTGCCACGATCGACCTGAAGAACTGAGAAGATCTGATACGAGAGCCACGATTTAGATCACGATTTCAATCGTGGTGCCAATCGTGATAGTGGGAACATAGCATTAAATATATATTAGGTTTTGAAAAATCGAAAATGCACAGCACTTGCAGATCTGATTTTTGTTTATTTGCATGAGTTTGTGGATTATTCTTCCACTTCAACAGGAAAAATGGCCATTTTGCCTTCCTTTCAACGTATTCGAAGTTATTTTTCTTTTATCTTTGTTTTATTTTTTCGTAGAAATGATTTGAAAATATTGAGATAAAAGAAGAACATGCTGATTATCACCCTGGTCTTCTTGTGTCTCAATATTTAGTTCCTATTGTTGTGATGTATTCTTCACACTCAGGACTATCTTCAGCAACACCCATCTTATCGTATGAGAGGACTTTTTATAGGACGTGCCAAATCATAGAAATTTCGGAAATGGCGTAACTAAGAATGTAGCGTCATGCATACAATATTGGAGTTTCTTTTAACATGCATACAAGCTCCAACATGGTAAAAAGGAACCTTAAATACCAGTCGCAGATTTTATGGTTTATTTTGTAAACTGAAAAGTAGTCAAATACTAATGCGCATTATTTTGATATGTAATTAACGCAGAGAAACTTCGTATTTATGACCGGGAGGACAACGTGCAGTTTACGATTTCATGTACATGTATCTGCAAAAATACAACAACAGAATATTATATAAACTATCAATTAAATTAAATCAAACATAACGAAACATAATGTACAGAGAACCGGAAAACCCCGTGTTCTATATTATAGGATAGTCTATAACAATATATGTATATTTTAATTTACAAAAACGATGTGTTATTACCGGACTTCAACGACCTTTATAGAAATCGTGTGTATTTAATATTACATTTCTTTTTATTTCTGAAATAGATCTATTAATTAATTTAAAAACACTCTCAGGATGAAAATAATATAAACGCATTTAATACTTAGCGCTGTACATGTAGGATGATGTTGGCATTACCTGGCATTTCCACCCAAACGCGGCGAATCGCCGCGATCGCCGCGATCACCGCGATTTTCCACCCATCGCGGCGATTCGCGGTGATGTGTGAAATTTTCGAGTGGAAAAACACGGTGACTGAGATGGCAAATCGCCGCGATTTTCCACCCGAATTTTATTTTGACCGCGGTGGGCGAGTGTTTTAGGCAAAAAACGCGCGAGCTGTACTGTATCTCAATCATCTTTGTTTTTGGAATCTCGTCAAAGAAACAATAAATATATATTCAAGAAATGTGTTCTGTGCCAGTGCATGTATCATGTTCAACTCGTTAAAGTGGTTGTCCTATAAAACAGCTTAAGCAAATGTTATTTTACACCCAAACACTTAAGATTTATTTCACAAATATTGCGTTAATTACATTTGAATATGATATTCTTTATCTATTGTGACTATTGTGACTATTTAACTATTTCAACTATTCAACACATTTCACCCTCGAAATTCTTGATGCTATATAAGATTTGACTATTTCGGATTTCTGTTTATGTTCAATTGCTTCATATGTTATCACAAAAGTGTAAAAATCATAAAAGTGTTACATATGTTAATATTGTATAGGAAGCATAGAATGTGTGCGTTATTTTCTGGTTTAAGTATTGTCATTTATTGGTTGCTACAATAAAGCAGGAACAAAATTGCTTAAAACATATTATGGAAAGGTACATTAAGGCCGAGTAATAAATATACGCCTCGGGAATCATATTCCATCAATGAAATAACGAACTTACACAAACTACTGACTTTTAACTTCTGCTATCCAAAGCTAACTCAAATATTGTCTACGATCATATGTTCAACGGACGTTACACAATTGGTTCCGTCCTATCATAAAGGGCTAGAATAGCCTTCTGAAGAAATAGAGGACAATCAACCTTTTCCGTTTCTCTTCAAATATTTTTACGATGTTATAGACGTATATTCCCTGGTCATTGTGACATTTTTTTCTGAATCGTGTTTTATTTTGGACTGGTCCTGAAAGTTTTAGTTCTGTCAAACAAATATTAATCTAAGCATGACCTGAGACGCTTGATGTTCGGGAACACGTGTCAGTGAGAACCGAGCTGGTATATCTCATTCAGTAACGTCGGAATTTGTCAACTCGGGGGTCACGATTTCGAACCCCGTTATGGCCAATATCCTTTCCGACACTAGACAACAGTCAATTGTCTCTCGACGATAAATGTGACCCATCTAAGTGAGATAGCAGATGGAGGTTTGCATCGGATATTGTGGTAGTACTAGCGACGAAAATTCCAGAAATGAACAGTTAAGTAATCTAACCATTGCGATATGACCATTTCAGTTGAAAAGAGACGCTTGTATTTAGCTCTTTTTATTTAGGTCTGTGATATCTGATATCTAATATGTGATACTTAAGTTATGTTTAATTTTCTATATTTATATGATCTATGTGTGTTCTCTGGGCTTGAAGGAGCCCATGTCTATTCGTCATCACAGCGGATTATTCAAAGTGCATGGTTGTTTTTTCGTATTTGTCATATTTTTAATTTGGTATAAAATTTACAAGGAAATACTATCTATTTTGAGTTAGATAAGTTTTCATCATTTGTGTTCATTTTATTTTACCTTTCTGGATGTTTATGTACCAATCTACACACCAGTGATTTTGTATACATCCAGATATGTGTTGCACCAATATGACCTTGGTAGTAGGTGGGCCTTAAAACACCATTCATTCATTCATTCATTCATTCATTCATTCATTCATTCATTCATTCATTCATTCATTCATTCATTCATTCATTCATTCATTCATTCATTCCTTCATTATCCTCTTTCAATCAATTGAATCAGTCATGACTATATACCAACGTTTCGCTGTTTATTGTTGTTTATGTTTTATTTTGTCTTTTATGCTGTAGTGTTTTGTTCATGCTAGACAAAACAATCTGCCTGAAAACAAACAAAAGATACTGAATCTAAACCTATATATTCCTATATTGAGAAAATTATCGAAATGATTGTATCTCACACTGTCCTTGCTAAAAGTGTAAATAAATTAAGAAACAATTTCATGGTAATCGAGGAAATCCCTGTAGGATTGTCTCCAGCAAAAACATCATGTTACGCATCTTGCAAACAGAAACCATGCTAACTCTTCCTAAAAATTTCGAAATCTCACCCGAAAAGCAAGTAAAGTGATTAGCTTAACAAAACTTTACAATGATCCGTTAAATAGTTCGAGTGAATATCATTTATCTTGAAGTTCATTTCTATAAACAAAATAGTCTTGTTTTATTAGAAAAAGCATGCTAGTTATCATCATTTTCATTATTGTTTCTGTCATGCTTGCATGCAGGTAAATTGATTCCATTTCACGTAATAAATCATATTTGATATATACAAAAAGTCCCAATATAGTTCCCTGTAAGTTGAATAGTGTGATATGATTTTGTATATATACAATAATATGTTCTGCAGTAATGAACCAATCAATTCGTATTTTACGTGATAATGGTGCTAACAAAAGAACCATTTACATGAGCTTTTAAGGACAACAATAGATTACCGCCTGACTTACCGAATCTGAAATTTTCTCTTTGATATATTCGGATGAGATGAGGTGAATTGCCCGTATCCTTTTTAAGTCCATAACACCTTACATCTTACTAGGAAGAATAAATTCTGACATTCCAGGAAGTCTGTATGCAAGCACGTGGCAAAGTACCAATCAATTCGTATTTACGTGTCACAAGACTGATATATTGATGCTGACAAATGGAATGTTTACATGAGCTTTATATGAGAACAATGGATTATCGCCTGACTTACTTTAAATTAGCATTTTTAATTAGATATTTAAATGAGATCAATATTTGTGCCATATGTGAAATATACTGAACAAAAGTGAAAACGCTACACCTACTTTGCTTGTTTTATTCCTTCTAAAAACAACAAGTAAAAAAATCCAATGAATGTGTTTCGCATTGTTCATTTACTTGGTTGTGCAAAGCACTAAACTTTTTGTGGATCTTAATTACGGGAATGAAAAACGGGCCCTTCTAATGTGACAGGTGTCCGTTTTTTCAGGTGTACAATTTGAACGGAAATTATACACAATTTAAACCTTCAAAAATCCAAGCAGAAGAATGCAAACTATGCCATACTTTACGGAATGGTAGTCTGACAAGTTACCAGTCAGAAAATGAAAAGAAACTTGCATAACATTGTAGCAGCGTTTAGAAAATGATGTTTGAAAAGTGGTATTTTCACTAGGTTCCAAAGCTTGAAAATTTTACAATGTAATCTCCATAGGAAATTGAAATCGCTATTGCATGGAAATCTTGGAACAATCCTTGTCGAAGAAAGGGTTCAAAAATCCCCTGTAAGGCCTGCATGATGTTGCAAAAAACCCAATCGAAAACCGTGATAAATTTGTGAATACCAAACATTTTAAATTCCCTATTTGTTTATGTTAAAGGGAGGTAATTTGCAAAATTGACTGATTAGACCTTGATTTTAGAGCTTGCTACAAGAGATACGTGAGATTTTAAGTGTTTTTTCGACAACCCGGATATGACCAATTCCGAAAAAATAATGAAGTGTTTTCTGCGCATGCGCATATGCGGTGTTAGATGAAATTAGCTTTAAACGCATTAAGGCCTATAACTCTGACATTAAAGGAGACAGGACAATGAAATTTTGACAAAACGATAGCTGAAAGCCTGGGAAATGACGTCAAATTATATTTCAAGCTATTAGTTAGATACTTTTCCAGAAATTAGAAATCTTGCAGTGTAGCGTTTTCACTTTTGTTCAGTATATTTAAAAAAAATATTCTGGCATTTTTTCCGTTTATCAACAACGAATGATGACTTAAACGTAGCTTTGTGGTACTTGCACGCAATACTTTAACCCAATAAAAGGTAAAACGTCACAACAAAAAGGCGTTTTGATTAGTTGGACATATATAAACATCATAAAATCCTGGTTCACGGCGTCACCCCTACTATATCTAAAAAAATCACATTTGGTGGTGCATGATTATCCGATTTGCAAATGCATCATTCCAATATCACGCAGTCGGCTGTGACAAGGTTCATATAGACATATTATACTGTCTGAACTTTGCAATAAGATGACATTTGTATGGCTTCAAGTCATTATGCCATTTCTGCTACGGATATGTCGTTTGCTATGACACAGGCTACTTAGATGAAGTTTCGTATGGTTTTCTTACCGGAATATATCAATAGATAATATGTTTTGCTTCAAACAAATGTCTCTGTGTCATTTCTGTCATTTTATCGTTTGATATCACACAATTAGCTTTCAGATTGTTTTACACCAATCTGTCGGTTTATCCTTATTCTGCAATGTGATATTCCATTGGATTCAAAATAATCCATGTGCATTTTGCTACAGGTATGACGTTAGATTTTTTCGAGTTATTGTGTACATAGATTGTGTTTCTTTCATATAGCATGTTAAAGTTTATGACGACATGACGACTCATTTTCCCCTTTCAAATACTACACCCAACCAGCCAGTATACACATCAATCATTGTCCAATTAATTTCCACATGAATTGCGTAAAGTGTTTATAAACATAATATTTAGTCATTAAGATCAACAATATAAAAAAATATGGGTTGCAATGTATGTTGTACATGGTTTCACCCAGATCTATCACTGAATCTCAACTCTGTCAATACAAGAAAATCGTTTGACTTCAGAAGCATATCCAGTGTGAAACAAAAATTTGTTATGTGAACACAGTGTAGGAGCGGAAGTGTGTGAAAGCTTGTCTTTGAGTGATAGCTTGTGTGTCTGTACATCGAGGAAATGCAACTTGGTAAACATCAGCGGTTGACATATGTAAGAAAAAGTTTATGATTGATAATTATTTCGACATATATCTTATATTTTGCTGTAATGTCGTAATCTTGAATAAACATGGAAGGCATCGTCCTAATATGCGCCCGGTCTGAGCTGTTTAATCCATACAAAATGCCTTGATCATTTGGATGGGAAAACTGGAGCATGATTTTCCCCAAATAAAATTGCAATTTTTATCGCTTTTTTAACATTCATCGTATTGTTTATTTCCAAAATTAAATGCCTTTTTATGTATGTATTTTTCACTAAGAACATGATTCAGACGAAATGATGTCCATTCCAATAAAATTCCCGATTTAAGTGTCCGCATTTTGACAGTTTTTATGTACAATCGTTTGGCTAATGACAATTCCCTTATGGATTCATTGTACAATCGCTTACAAGCAGTTTGTAATGTCACTTGCCTATATTTCACACGGATTACAATATCAACACAAACACGAAATTTCGGTTTATCTTCTTTAATTTGATATCCAATGTTCCACAGGATAGGCTTCTTTCTTTACCTATATTTCAAAATTCATTTTAGAGTGATGAATGAGTTTATATAATAGCAACGAATTTTGTGCTAAACGTGTAGACTGGTTTTGCCAAACGTTATGTTTTGATAAACCGTCGGTGCCTTTTTGAAAACTCTTGAATACGGATAGAATCAAGCCGTAGTTCCGAGATTTTGTAACAACACCTTCGAAATAATATTGTTTGTCCGAAATTATGTCACTGTTTACTAAATATAGTTGTGCCCTATTCTACATCGAACCATGTGCAGTGACGAAAGGTTACTGTATATTCCAATATATGTAAATTGGCAGAGAAGCATAATTCTTACTGAAAAATTGCGAATAATGACACATTTGCTGACAGTACAGTAGCTGTCTACAGATAGTATTACGTCGATTTATTTAAGGATAGTAGGTTCGAAACACATATTTCTATAAATCGAAATCCCTCTTTTCCTCGCCAATTTAGACTCGCTAATTTTTTATCATTCACAGGTCGTTGTCATATTTCACCACAAAAGACACTATTAACTCAGCTTGCTGTCCATGGAAAATGTCACGTGACTATACCGCGTGTATACTCAACGGATTTGGTAGGATAAAGTGTAGGCCTACAGTACGCGCATTTGATTGTGCCATTCGCCATGCTACGCACTTTTACAAACCGTTAGGTGTGCCTCGTTGAAATCCCATTTCAGTGCAAAATCGTGTGTTTTGTAAAATTATATATAACAGGAGATACAAACAGGAGATCTGTTTGGTTACAGTAAAAATAATCTATTTTGGATTTCCCAGGGTCATGGATGATGACTATTACAGTTGGCGCCACATCGTATGGTACAATGTTTATATTTTGTTCAAATGTAATTATTGATCCATGTCCAATGTTGATATCGGTTAAAGACGGAGTTTAAATAACAGATTGACAAAGATTGAGACTTCAATTAAACTTTAGTATAGTATTTCGTCGGTGTAAATCATATATTAGGTTAGTTGTGGAAGATTTTACAAAATTATGTCACGCGATTCTCCATCATGCAAAAATTTCTTATTTTCCCGACATGATTTCTCTGTATCATTTATGGGCGAGCATAATATCATGAAAATATCAGTCGAATATAATGCAAAAAGAGGTAAAGACGCATTTATTGCAATTAATATGTCACATATGCAATTCAAGCCGTTGTACAAAAGTAAATATTTCTTGTCAGGCTATTGTACAAGACTTGACAAACGATTGTACAAAAAAATAATTTTTTTAAACGGCAAAAATGGGAAGTTTTAGACGGTTTCCTAACCAAATAATTATATAAATCTCAACATACACATATGCACGAGCTGTGAATGAAAATTTTGTCGCGAAATACCATACAGTATGCATCTATTCGAATGAAAACTGCGATTCGTAACAGCTAAATCATCCGTTTTAGTTCATGCCCAAGTGAATCAGGCCTAAAATGACTTAAATCTAGAACTAATAGCTCCGATTGCTCTAAAAATATTACAGGGAATAATAACTAAAGCGATTGGTACAATGATCTGACAAAAGTGTTGTGTTTATCCAGAAAAAAACATAAATTCTTACCAATGTCAACCGCTGATGTTTACCAAGTTGCATTTCCTCGATGTACAGACACACAAGTTATCACTCAAAGACAAGTGTTCACACACTTCCGCTCCTACACTGTGTGTGAAGGTTGATACAGCACAAATAAACACATACATATTTCGTTGTTTTTTTTTCTTATTAAAATATTACGGCACATTAAGATACCTGTTACTTTTCTCATCTGTATATAGTTTGAAAGTTTATTACTGAAGATATAAAACACTTTCCCAAACGACAAAATTTTAGGGTGATCCACTTAAAAAACGGCCACAAATGAGAAAATGGCTGTTAATAAAGATAAGATTTGCATAAAATATGACACAGAAAATATTGAGACAAAAGGAGAAACTGCTAGTCATCAGCAGTTTCTTCTTTTGATTCAATGTTTTCCCAAACCGTTTCTATCAGAGACGTCAAAACCAGGTCTTGTTTGGAAAAGGGTTTAGATACGTGTTACTATTCTCATCTGTATATAGTTTGAAAGTTTATTGCTGAAGATATAAAACACTTTTTCGATTAAATAAATAACGTTTAATGTACAAGAAGTTGGTGATGAATTACAGAGAAGACTTTTTAATTCTTTTAAAATCACGAATATTTTATTCTTGGTCGTATGTACTACTCACATAACTAACTTTGAATTATTGAAGTGATTTAATATAACGAAATAAAATAAAACTAGACTATCTGCACATGCGGTCTCTAACCGGTATCGGCTTAATCTTACATGGTTTGCGTTTCATGAATTTAATTATTAATGTTAATTTAGCATATTTGCAACATAAAAAGCATAGTGCTTATACCTTTTTAATATGTGTCGTATTTTACTAAAGTTCTCAAAAGAAGTTAATACAATATGTAACAAATTTCTAACACAAGCTATTCTATGAGGATTCACCCTGGCCTATTCCGATCGAAATCGATGTCATATAACATAGAAATGTTGACTTTGGTGTGTAATGAGAACTTCGCGATCAAATCAGGGAGACGTTATTAGATTTACCTAACAATGCGCCTAGCGGGCATATAAATTCGTTCATTAGTGGGTTTCCACTGGGAACAAGGTGAAAAAGGCCATAAACTACGTCGAATCAAGAGGAGAAAAAAGTTCCTAATGATGTTTTCGTAACTAGATTTTTTATTTGACATACCATCTTCTTAAGGTTAAGTAAATGAACTCGTTTAAGGTCACATGAAACTCAATAACTTCGTTCTCTAACATCTTGTTACCCATACTTCAATAAGTACATTTAAGTATTCTTTGCAAAATACCGACGATATCAAGTTTGCAAGGGGATTTTTCATATATTTGAGATAAAAACAACTTTTTTACCCACCGCCTGTTAAATGGCCTAATTTTGAACTCATACTCATGCATTCTGTACATTTTATTGGCCTTTGTAACCTTAAACCGGTAATGGTTTTATCCTTAGATGATTTAAAAGTTCCTGAAATTATAGGTTTAAAGATGTTTATCTGGTACTGTGGTTATTGTATACTAAATTTTGTATGTAACTTCACACCAGCATATCGTCGCTTTTCAAAAAACAACTTTAAACCTACAGCTTTTTAAAAACTGTACTTATGAGTGTTTTGTTGAAGAACGACACTTTTGAGCAGTTTCCGCTTCGGGAGAAATGTAGCATCTTCATGAACATAAAAACTGGTAACACACACACAAAATATCTATGAAAGATAATTGTATAGACTGCAACATGACCTTCAGTAATTGTAATCGATAAGAACTATCAGTCAATGATACGATGTAATTATTTACAAACCAACTTCGATTATTAATCTCTCTTAATATGCGTATATGTCTTGATGCCTCTACCATATAACCATTGATCACAGGGTCAGGATTGACAGGATTAATTTTCTGCATGAGCCCATGAGAAACTTCCAAGACAGAACAGATCACAGATATCATATCTATAGATATATAACACTGATTTGACTTATGGTAGTCTCGAATGCAACAAAAGCCCTTTTCTCGAGCTCGCGGGTCAACTACTCGTATACAAAATATAAAATGCAAATAGACTTTCAGTGTATACGTGACAAAGAAAAATGCCATCCTTTTCATATTCCATTAATACTAGACATCGATTCAACACATGATATTACTATGTACACTAAATCAGACTGATATATGACCGCTTGTGAAAATAACATATTTATTTGACGCAGCTACAATACCCCCTTCCCAAATTATAGCTGACTAAAATTCCTGTAATAATACTTTGTAAAGCGGATGAGGGACATATATGGCACACATTAATTTGTTATAATGATTAAGTATCTTTAAGTATTGCATTATGATTATTTTCGGAAGAGTTTCATAAGCTCAATATTTAGGACGAAGTCGTTGTTTGGTACATATTTGATCAAGGTTTGATAAGGAAGTTAAAAACAAAAAATGAAATAATACTTATAAAAACCAGAAAAGCATCTTAATATAAATAGTCGATACTTTATCAGGGGAGCGATAAAGTCCCTCTGGATACGTAAAACAACAACTTCTCCATGAATAATGCTAATATTTTGGAACCTATCTCAATCATCTTTGTTTTGTGAATTTCGTCAAAGGAACTGAGAACCAGTAAATATTAATTTAAAGTTGGTAGCACGTATTGTATCATTTGCATGTTCATATAACCTTTATATATGAAAGGGTTGCAAAAGGGGCTTAAAATGGATTTTCTATGAATTCTGTAGATTGATAGGGTTTTATAATATCTTTAGTGTGTATGTGTTATTTTTGGAGATAATGAATGACAAAGTGGGTTGGGTAGATTGACAAGATAAGCAATTTTTTACTTTAGAGATTCATATTTTTCTGTATGGATCAGATCAAATAGAATTACTTTAAATGGACCAAAGACAAAACATTTTAGTAATCATTAATCACATGTATCAATTTGTTTGTTTTCTGTTTTCGTTCTATCATTCTCACATTTTGACCATTTTTGATGTACCAAACAATGGGTACGTATATACATATTTCATGTGAGAGAACAACTGGGGCTCAGTTTGGGTATTGTGATAGTGATGGTGCTAGAAATACCAGGAATTCCTGTTCGGTGCTTCAGCCGCCGCGCTATGACCATAACAGTTGAAATCGTCAAACCAAATTAATAAATCATCATATCGATGCTTTTTCGTTTTTATAAGAAGTTTCTATATTGAGTTATTATCGATGCGTGGTATCTCACACTGTCCTTGTGTCAAGTGTAAACACATTAAGAAACAATTTCATGTTAATCTAAGATATCCCTATAGAATTGTCTTCGCCAAAAAATCTTGTTACACAAATAAGGCGCCCTGATCTTGTCACGAATTCTATGAATGTTAATTTTCGTACATTTTGTAGACAGAAATCATTCATTCTCTTCACAGCAATACAGACACTCACCTGATAAGCAAGTGAAAAGAATAACTGATTAGCTAAACGTTACGGTAAGACTTTCAAATGACCAGCCAAAGAGCGCGAGTGAATATCATTCATCCTTAATCTTAATTTGTAAACATAAACTAGTGTTACTTGTTAGAAATCGTATGACAGTTATCATCATTTCAAAAGTTACTTCTTCCATGCTTTCAAACCTTTGTATACAGGTGAATAGATTCCATCTCATGTAATGAATCAGATTCGATATAACCGAGTGTTCAAATTTCGTTCCCTGTAAATTGCGTTATGTGTTAGGATTTTCATGGCATATAACAATGTGTTATGCTGTCAGGACGAAATCGACTCGCGCACCTACGTGTCACATGACGGTAAAAATGCAGCACTTTCATTGCAGTGTTTGCACATTTCGGAAAGGGTTAGTTTGTTAACCAAGTTCACCTTAGTCACCATCATTTGACCAGTCATGGTTACTATACATAGTAAATATTTACTATAGTTAGTAACCAGAATTTCATTTTCGACTATATTTCGCAATAAAAACCTTAACTCCTTGATTTTCTAGCCGGGCCTGACCGAAATTCGAAAATTTATTCAATCTACTCTTGACCATTGTATCATGTGTGTAGAAGTGACTTATCAAAGTTTTTGAAGTGATCATTTGATCAACATGAAATGATCACACGCTCAATTTTCAATAAATCAAATCAAGACCCACGAAGGTTTGGGTAGTTATTTACTCGATTCTCAAAGTGAAACAATTTAGACTTTGGTGATGAATGTCGGGTGTCAGTAACAATTTAGGCTAAACTTCGAAAATATAATACTTTAAACGGAATTTCTACAACGAAAAAACTTCAACTGTTATTAATTTCTTTTGAATATTGATATTATCATTAATCGAGATATAACCTAGTAATTTTTCTGACAAATGGATGATTTACACGAGCCTTTTATGAGAATAATGAATTACCACCTGACTTAATACAGCTTGATTTATTAAATTGAATATTCAAATTAAATTAACAAGTTGTCTGCTTGATTATGTTTTCTTGATGATAATACCTATTTACATCTTACACCGTCTAACACTTGAATAAGGATTGACATACCAGGGAAAATGTCTACCAATACATGACAATAGAGAAGAAATCGTATTGAAGAAAAATTCAAATCAGATTCGTAAATTGCCCGTCTGATTACGTTTTTCCTGTTGACAATGACATCCTTTGACGTCTACTATTGAATTATGGCTTTGTCCTATTTTGCTTTAGACACCCATCATTCGTCTTGAGCATTAAGGCCCAGAACGCAAACTTTTTGTAGAATCAGTGACGAAAACATGTCGTAATTTTGCCTTGCTCCATTTGATATATACGCTTAGAGTTAGCTTTTGTAGTCCTCAACACTATCACAACATTATTAAACACATGATTGTGCAAACTGAACTATTATTTAAAAGAAATTGTAGAATACCGAACAGAATCTGCTTATAAGAGACAAACTGCATGATGTAACATGGGTGTCATTGAGTGACAGAACAAGTTTGTAAGTTAGGATTTTCTTCTTTTCCATCATTGTTTTCTACAGCTTTCTCCCTTAAGCTATCCTAAACAAGTTATTGAATTGGAATAAGTTAAGTAATTGAGGAACAGTACACTAAAAATGGAATAGAAAGTAAACGATAACAATATGTGCTGGAGAAATCCCGTTCGATTACAACAGAATACTAAATACTAGCATAGAAAATAAGTTTATTATTGAAATGTAAAAATATTTAAATCGATTAGAAAGAAAGCAAACTTGTCTACATTATTGTCTGCACTATTAATACAAACGGTTTATCTTTGATTTCAGTCAAAAAAACTTTCTTTTATTAACGCTGAAAGGACTTTTGTTCATGTAAAGGTATTTTTGTATAATAAACTGACACGATTTAAAAACGCAAAACACGTTTTCATTAACTATTCCTTTCCTATTGCCTTGATCGGCACCATATTCGGGGACATGAATGAGACAATGTATACGCTTCACAACCCAGCGATTTTGTCGTGTTTTCTGTAAACTATCTGGACATCTGAACCGCCCATCACTAAATGCTTGTGTGTCTCATTCATTTAGACCACGCGTTAAATCACTAAGATTTTTTGTGTACAAATTGCTACTTTGATTTACTTGTTGAAAACATACAAGAACAACGAAAGAAAATTGTGTACAAAATGCTGAGGCTTACTTTGCGAAAAAGGAACCGAGTTTTTTTGGCTTTTGGTTTGCGGTGTTTCGCAAATGAAGGTGGCTAGACGCTTTAATGTAGCCGAATCGACGGTTCCAAGGATTATGAGACGTGTAAACGACACGTGAAGGTTAACAGACCATCCACGTCCCGGTCAGCTGCGTGTAACAACTGTACGTCAACATAATTGTACACGTCAACGTCACTAACGCAACAGATTTGTGACGGATCAGTCTACAGCAAATTCTATGGTTGGTAATTGCGGGCGGCCTATACATCGCGACATGGTGACAAATCGCCTGTGAAAACACGGGGTTCGCTGTCGTCGTCGTCGTCGATGCCAGGCTCTTTACTCAACGTGCATTGTGGCATAATATGACGTCCATTCATGCATAATTCGTGGCTTTAAAGGTCATGTTCTGTCGTGTTATGTTAAGAACTGTAAAATTTACAATTTGACATGGCTATACGTCGGTTTTGTATTTTCTAGTATTTATTAGCAGTATGACGACAAATTTAAATGCAAGTTTTGGCCGTTTAAAATATCTATCTTGAGCACAAATGCTTCATTTTAAATTATAAAGAGGTAGTAACGACACAAATGTTACATTAAGTTATATGGTCTATGTCTAGAAAATACGAATAGCGTGGTTTTATGATTATTATTCAGTCGATGCCATAATAAGACAGTAAATACACAACATAAAACACCATTACTGTAAGGTACATTAAAACCATAAATATACGCCACAGGAATTATCTTGCAGCTATGAAATAAAACACTGGCACACACGGTAGATTTCATCTCACGCTATCCGAAATGCTTTGTCGAATATTGTACAATGATTGCTTCTGCACAATTGTAATGCTTCAAAAATAAAACTTGCCTTGACATCTTTAGACAAGACAATTTGGAAAACCTTTCAGAAAAAAGAAGGAATGCCAATAAGGCAGATTCGATTTTTATCTATTTCACATTTTATATTACAAACGCAACTACTGGCTTTGTTTAGAAATCATGAACTTAATACAGTGTATTGTATCCAACACTTCGCACTATAATTCATGCTTTTCTAAACCGATTAACTAGTGATGGCGGTATCATAAACTGTAACAAGTGTAAAACATCAAGACACAATTTGATGGTAAATGAAGTAATTCCTAAAACAGTTGTTTCATTTAGATATCCATTTCAAGAAATTATGGACAACTCATCTAGTCAGGCATAATTGTATAATTGTGGGGTATTTAACATTTTATAGACAGATATACTAATACTTATACCAGTTTTTACACGATAAACAAGCAGTTTATTGAGAGTTTATTAAAAGTGTTTTCCCTAAAACATAATGTTGCTCCTACTATGTATAATGTATAGATCTCTATAGCTGTTAGCAAGATATGTTCTGCTAGTTATCTATCGGGACCTATATATACTAAGCACAACAATATAGGGATAATGAAACTCAATGATAAATAGAAATTAAAAGAGGGTGTCTCACGAATAGGAAAAATAACATGGGAGTCTGCCCAAGCTCGGAATTTAATGAAATTTGGAGTGAAGTTAGTACACTAGATAACGGTTCATATTCATGAAATGTTTCAAATCGAACATTCAAGAAAACAATTTTCTCGGAATTTTAAGTTTTCACCATGAAAAAAGAGGGTACCCTGATTAAAACAGTGTGCAAGCGTTCTGGTTGTTAGTTTCATCGCGTAATTTATTCTAAAAATAATGCCCAGTAGTCCGTGATCCTGTATGAAACAAAAATATATATAATTATGTACAAACAATTGTTTTATATCAACTGGTGTAAGGGGGTAACCCAAAAATTCATTGTTTTTAAATATTTTAAGTAAATTCTGTTCAAAAATTTTCTTTGTTCCAGTTTTTGTCAAGATTTGAAAATTATGTAAAAGTTGCGCACAAATATACTGGTGATTATCGTGAAATATCGAGAAAAAATAAAACCGGTAAAATGTTGCTTTTGGAATTTCCCCTTGAATAGTGCACATTTCAAAGAATGGACAAAATTAAGATTTTTTAAAAATGACTTTTTTTCAAATGTTTTGTTTACTTTTTTGGTTATTTTAGTTTACCTGAGGATAAATCAAGATGCAATGCATTTTTTAGGTTATTTCCTGTCATCTGTCAGTGTGTCTGTCTGTCTGTTGGCATTTTCTCAAAAAATCGTTTTTCTCCCAATCTGATATGTAAATCTTTTTGAAACTTGATAAAAAGAATCCTCGGGTTAAAGGAGTTCAACTCTGTGTATTAGAATTTCTTTTTGTCATAAACTTTTGTTGCTGTGGCAGCATAAAAGGGGAAACATTTCATATAATAAAAATAAGCTCTTTTTGTTAAGCTTTATACAGTCATGAGGTTTTAAATTTTGTATGTAAGTTTGCTTAGGGGTAGACTTCAAAGTTGGTTACAATATTTTTGTCCAGGGTCACATTAGATCTTGTCCCAGGTGTACCTACTTTACAACAAGAGGGCCAAGATGGCCCTAGATCGCTCACCTGAATTCATAGTTGAGATACTGGCGAGACCATGAAATCAATCTTTTAACATTAGAAGAATACAAGAATAACAATTGCAATTTTGCAAAATTCAAAGGCATAACTAAGGACTTTCTGTTCTGAAACAATTTGGAAAGGGCTTAAACCTTGGCTTGGAAAGGGTTTAATCTTACAACAGAAAAGAAATAGACTGTTCAAATTTGAAAGGAGTTGCAGAAGACAAAATTATGTGGGTAAGAAAGGATTCATGAACAACATAGCACAGCAAGAGGAGAAAATGCTGATTATCAGCCTTTACTTCATTTGACTCAATAATTCCCCAAGCCATTTTTAATAGGGACATCATAGGAAAGGGTTTATGCATAAAGATTATCTGTAGCTCCATCCTTTATCAGATAAGAGCTCCATTATCAGATAAGGCAGCCCTTTATTATTGACTTTTAGACAGTATTACTATTTACTTAAGCAGTGATTGCTGATAAGCTGATACCTGGTCAAAATAAATTTGTCTGAATTCCTTACTTGAAAATTCCAAAACCCACAACACAGGGCTTCTTTGCTTGTAAAGTGATGGTTTGAAGTATCCTTTTAGAGGTCCATGAGATGTAAACTCATGCAAAATTTCACGACTCTAGGCCAAACAGTCTTTGAGAAAACTGTCTCTGTGCGAAACCTCATGAAACCCCACAACATAGGACCACTTCTTCTTGTATTACAGTAGTTTGAAGTATTTTGGTAGAGGGTATTGAGACAATGCCAAGTATTTTGAAACAAGATATCATCAAGTTAAACATTCCCAACAAATTTCACAATGATTGAGCAAATATTGTAATTCTTACAGAAAAATCAAGATTTGACCCAGTGACCCAGTTTTTGACCTCGCATGACCCAAGTTTTCAATGACCAACAGACATCATCAAAATAAACCTGAGCAATTTTCAAAATAATTGAGCCCAAATTAGAACTTCCAGAGCAAAAGGAAGGGATTCATTACATTTGACCTTGTGACCTAGTTTTTGGCCTCGCACAACAAACTTTTTAACAGACCTAAATGTCCAAAAGAAAAACATTCTGAGCCATTTTAACAAGATTTTTGCTAAAATTGACACTTCTTGACTAATAAATGGAGTTCTTGATATTTGACCTTGTGACCTCGTTTTTGACCTCACATGACCCAATTTTTAACCAAACCTAGATATCCACCGGAAAAACATTCTGAGCAATTTTCACAATATTTGAGCCAAAGTTAACACTTCTAGAGCAAAAAAGAAGGATTTTATATCATTTGACCTAGTGACCTACATTTTGACCTGGCATGACCCACTTTTTTATATGACCTAGATATCATCAAGACAAAGATTCTGGTCAATTTTCACAATGATTGAGACAATAATGTGACTCCTAGAGCAAAAATAAGATTTGACCTAGTGACCTACTTTTTGACCCCATTCTGACCCCGATCCCAATTCTTTGAAGTATTTTGAAAAAGGATGACCCAAGGATCACATCTGTGAAATTTCATCCAATTCTGCCCAGTACTTTAGGAGGAGAAGATTTTTTTATAATTGTGGACGGACGGACGGACGGACGGACGGACGGACAGACAGACGGACGCCGGACAACAGACCGATCACAATAGCTCACCTTGAGCACTTTGTGCTCAGGTGAGCTAAAAAAGAGAGGAAATTGTCTAAAAAAATCATTTTAAATTATTCAAGTCAGCCGTGATTCATAAAAGCTAACAGCAAGAGTTATTTATAGATCTTTTGAAACATGAGAAAGCAAATAAGAAAAAGCACCGATTTCTCTGATGGCATTTGACAATCGTGCAAAAGTGAAAATATTGTTGTGATGCATAAGAAACAGATAATCCAGCTCCCATGTGGCTATTAAGGGCTATTGATGGATAAACAACATGTTAATCATATGACATCATTGAAATGTGTATAAATTGTGTATCAATACAGGTTAAGCTATGGTCAGAAAAATAATTTGAGGAAATAATTGCACCCTGTTTTATCCCAATAGGCCACGTTTTGATATAAACAAGCACATTTTCAACTGTGTAAATGAAAAGATATAATGCTGTAACAGTCTTTTACTGAATCAAAGGGGGCCTTCCATATCATGTTAGTTCATTAGGGGCGCTTAGAGCAAAAATATTTGGTTATGTATTGGTTACCCGGAAGGGCACCTTTTCATGCTTTACCGTACCGGTTCTAAGCGTCTTTTCAATTTCATAACATTTGGACTGACATTTATTGCATGTCATAGTCTCACTAAAAATGGTGCATAGACAATGTGACCAAATAGTAAAGAAAACTTGCAATTTGTATATGTATGCCTATCTTGGCTTCCATACATGTAATTTTGTAAATATAAGTAATATTTATTATAATTCTATGTTTTTTTCCAATGAGTTTTTGGGCATGAATATTGCTGTAGGTTTGTACTGTATGCTACAGTTGATTTTACTGAATATAAAAATGTTTTAGGAGCACAATCAAATTTTTACTGAATACAAGTTTTGGACAAAAACATCACCTTCATCAATAATATGTATTATATGACATTGTTACCGGTTTTGGATTTCTATATAATTTGGCTCGAAGTAAGAGGAAATATGTAGCATGTTTTTGTGATGATATGGAATCTTGACAAAGACTCCAACATACTTAACTTTGGAATTCAATTTTACTCTTTTCCAAAATTTTGCTGAAAAATATGCATTTTTTCATAATTAATTCAATAAAAAACATTCATAATAATTTCCTCAAATACCTTTTCTGGTATTAATGTAATGCCATATATGTCTCGGATCAAATTCAATTGACAGATCTTGAAAATACACAAAACTAAAGTTTTGCGACACATGAAAAAGGGGCCATGTTTCATGCCATAGTGGGAATAAGTCAAGGTGGCTTTTTGGAATCCAGTTTGGATTATCTAAGAAACTAAATGCATTTTCATAGCTTGTATATGGTCCTCTATCACCATGCAGAATTAAAAGAAAATTCATGCGTGGGCAGATTTGAGACACCCCCTTTTAAGGTTACTGGAAGCTGTTATACTTTTTTTGACAAAATTATTATTACTTTTGCTTTGTGTGAAAATAATGTGCAGTCACGTGTCGTTGATTTCATAACATATGCATATACACTAAAGAGGGGTTAGCATGGTAAAATCACAAATGGGCCAATTTTGTGCATACACATGTGATTTCCGCATTTCTTGATGAAGATAAGCAATACATATTTGCAAACAAGTCCTTAGCTGTGAAAAGATGGTTCAACGTTGTCGTATAACCGACCGCCAACACTGGCAGATGTAGGAAAGCTCGAGCTTGCCGTTTACCAAACTAATGTTGTATTGAAGATTGCTGTGTCACAAGTGTATAATTGTGGTGTTGCATTGACCAGGCAACCGATCGGCGCGTTATTCCGTTCTTTCGCAATCTTAAAGGTTTTAAGTTCACTGATTGAAAATAATTGGCATCAACTTACTTTGATCTGTCAGGACCACTTTAAACATGCAGGCATCCAAGGACAGGGATAATCTTAAGAAACACAGATTTGGACCCTACAAGTCGCACACGCAGTATTGACACTATTATGCGATTTTCTAAACAGACGGTACTGCTACATACGCCCGAGGATTAACCAGTCTATAATAGTGCGGCCGAAAACCTTTTGGATTTTTGTTCTTTAATATGCTAAGGAACAAGCTAATTGACCAAACGCCAATCGACAGATCGCTCCGCCCAACATAGAATTTAAGGCAAACAATGTGCATGTGGTCGTTAATAGGGAACGATTTTATCTAGTTAATCGTGACGTAAATTCGGACAAACAAAGTAGTATTTCGTAGTTGTTGTTATAAAATCTCGTAACTACGGCTTGATTTAAGCCGTAGTTACGAGATTTTATAACAACACCGACGCGGTTTATCAAAACATAACGTTGAACCTAGTCTATTGTCAGCACAAATTTCTTTGCCATTGGTATATCGATTGTTTTGATTGTAAGTCGATAAATCAATACAAAACCACGTGCAAAGATGAACAATTGGGGCATGACATTTTTGTGATCGTCCATTGGCTAATCGATGTTTTTGATTGACAGTCGGCGTTTGGTCAATTGAAGACACTTGAGTAAATTTTGGAAATTTCGTGGTAAAATATTAAACCAATTCCGATATCCCTATATTGTTGTGCTTAGTATATATGATATGTAAGATTTCTTCATTTAAGAACAAAATGACCTTGCGTATTTTATTGTCTCGTTGTTGCGATTTGATACTTTAGTCTTGCTTTTAGTTTCTGTCACGCTTTTACAAACTTGAAAATTCATTTCGTTTAACCCATTAACACACATAGACTCCTTTTGACTCCACACAAGATAATGGCTTTGGAAAGCATCGTAGAAAATGAAGAAATTGCTTGTGACAAGCAATTTCTTCATTTCCCACAATGTTTTCTATGTAAAAAGACCAAACAATGTAAATTTTTATTCACTTGAAATTGTCGTCTGCATCATCTTTGAATATGGACAAGTCTAAAACTTTGTCGTTTGGGAATGGGTAAATGTAATCAATAAGACCTGGTAGTATACCAAGTGTTCAAAATCATCGCAAATTGCATTGTTTGATAGGATTTTGATGGCACTCATTCCTTCCAAAAGCAATTACTTCTGCACTAATGAACAAATCTATTCGTAATTTACGTTTCACAAGACTGTAATAATGGTGCTGACAAATGAACCATTTACATGAGCTTCTATGTGAACAATGGATTATGACATGACTTGTTGAATCTGAAATTCTGTCAACCAATTTTGTCTGTGCTTTAGCAATCTGAATACCTAGACCACAATCATAGTTTCAGATAAGTCTGTAGGCCAATGCTTTCGTTGATATATACTTAGCAAAAGTTCTAACGCATCACTTTTCAAAATTGCATAACTTCTTTATTGTCAAAGATTTTTATTTAGAATTTAGCATGTGTTTATCCGACAAGTTTCTGCACACAACCAAAAGGCAATTGCATTTTTTTCGACAATGTGACCGTGTCATATAAAAAGGGGACCAAAACAGACTCGTTTAACTTGTGATCTTTTTTAATCATTTTTATTTGAATTGATTTTTGAAAGATAGTTGATAGAATAATTAAGTCTGAAAAAAGGAATCCTTGTTAACGTAATAAGGAATGTTCGCGGACAACTTAACTCGCACAGACGCGCCTTTTTAAGAGAAAAAAGTCAATCTTTCAAGGTCAATGTCAAAGGTCAAATTTCAAGATCTGAGTGATGCGTTAGCAGTTTTGCCGAGTATATATATATACTTAGCACAAGAAAGGAACAAATATTCTATCGCTCATTTCATAACAATACCTGATGTTATTGGATAACACAATCATCTGGGTGCCCATACGACACGGACGCCTTAAAGCAACATTTTAACCCTTTTCCGAACGGCAACATTTTAGGGTGATCCACTTCAAAAACTGACACAAATGACAAAATCATTGTTACTAAAGATAGGATTTGTGTAACATATGGTATAGAAAATATTGAGACGAAAGGAGAAACCGCTGGTTATCAACAGTTTCTTTCTTTGTCTGAATGTTTTCCCAAGCCATTTTTAGGGACGTCAAAACAAGGTCTTCTTTTGGAAAAGGATAAATTGCAAAAATGCACATTAATACACAAAAAGGGGTTCTGTGGAAAATTAACGATGCGCTTTATATGTGTTTAACTGATGTCTTTAACACTTCCTATAAAAGACCAGGTTTTGAAGTCACGTAAAGAAAAGGCTTCTGATAACAGTGGGACAAAAGAAAGGAATGCTGATAATAGTTTTCTATTTTGTATGGTACACATATCCTATCTCTATTACCATAGGTCTTGCTGTCTCCAATGTCTTTCAGATTGGATCACCCTACATTTACAGTAAACGTATTTCAAGTATCATAAAGTCTTTCCATAAACTTCAACACAGATCTACGAGGGACGGTCGGAAAGTATCCGGACGTTTCATGTTGCCATCTCTCTACTGGCATTTTTATAAACACATTATAATTATATTGGTGGAATCTTCATTCTTTCCTCAATCATGTGGTCGCTTTATTTTCAATAACAGTTTTGTATATATAATATGGTTATCAGTGGGAATAAAGAAAACCCCAACGAAGATGGTAAAATTGCATAGACATAGATGGAACATATTTTCAAACAGTGTAGAAAGAGTTTTGATAAAAAAAATGTTGAATGGTTTACGAGAAGTAGTCAAAAGATAGGATACTTTCCGACCGTCCCTCGTATTTTGTCGTATAGATATCAGTTTAACTCCGTCAAAAACCGCATGAACTTGTCTTCACAAATCTGTCTATTATGACAATTTGTAATATTACATAATAGTGATTGATATGTATCATTGATTGGACACTCACTAATATCTAGTTTCTGTTGTCAAAAAGGAAACTCAAAAATTAAATCATGAATTAAATGAACCAATTTATAAACGTATTTCTACCATCCATTTCGACACGTTTTCATATAGGCCCATCAGTCTGTTCGTACTATGTCAATAAAAGGCATTTTTCTGGCTTAGGAATAAGTCCAGTCTGACACATTGGTGACAGATATGACGGTTGATATACACCAGGGATTGGACATATAGATATCTAGGTCACGTTGTTGATCATGAAATGGCATGACGCTGCAAGATCAATATAATTAGGTTCATTTCATTAAAATATTGATGTAAGCTTACTGCCAAAAGTGGAAGTATACGTTTCTAAGATGATATAAGGTTTGGTATACGAGTAGTTAACGGTTTCACACATGGAATATATTCCTTCCTTGATGATTAAAGACCTTTTTATAATACCCATGCTCTTCTCGCTAAATTTCACGTTTACACATTGTAGGATTGACTATACTTTGTATATTTGTAGCATATACGTCATGTAATCCCTGTTTGGGGCAATTGAATACCAAACAGTTTAAGTTTCTTTCGTGAATTAAATGGTTTTATTGTGTAACGTATTTGTAATATCCCGATTAAAATGCACGTTAGTTTGTCCACATGTCATGTATTTAAAGTAAGCTGTCAGAAGAAGTTAATAGAACATGACAGATTTTTGACACGAGCTATTCTATGCGGATTCACCCCGGCTTATTCCTGGGAAAATTAATGTCCGATAACGCAAAAACGTTCATTTTCGTGTCTAATGAGGGCTTCACGATCAAATCAGAGAGACGTTGTTAGATTTACCAAACAATGCGCCTAACTGGCATATAAATTCGTTCACTAGTGGGTTTCCGTAGAATAAAGGTGAAAAGGCTATAAACTACGCCCAATCGACAAGAGAACAAAACAAAAATAGATTCTTTATTGGACCTACCATCTTCCAAAGGTTAAGTATTTAAATTGACCCATTTGTACCAAATCCAACCAGATAAAATGCATTTTACTAGCCTTAAGTAAAATTTGTTTACCATATAATTATGATCTTTATAAAACAGCCTGATACCAGGCCTGTGAGATTCTTTTATTGTGCCCAATTATTACCATTTAAAGAGACATTCCATTTCTTTATTTGAATACCATCCTCCTAGGGTTAAGTAAATGTGACCCGTCACGCTAAAAGGGACCTTATCCGAACTCCAAAAATCCAAATTTTGACAAACTTGTCAGACCCAGCACAGGTCAACCAGATACTGTATGCGAAAAATGAACACATTGTATGATAGGGAAACATTGCGGATTGAGAAAATTACATAAAAGTGAAAATTGTCGGTTCTAGTCAGTCTGCGCGGACTGCGCAGACTGACTAGGGTCGAAATTTTTCACACTTCCTATAAGGTCCCTTTTAGCGTGATGGGTCACAAATGTTTACCAAATCTAACCAGATAAAATGCATTTTACTAGCACGCTGCTGCCCTTAAGTAAAATTTATTTACCATACATGATCTTCATAAAGCAGCGATGATACCAAGTCTGGGAGATCCTTTTATTGTTCTCAATTATTACCATTTAAAGTCGGATTTCATAGATAGTTGTTCATGAATTTTACTTTTTTTATCGGAAAGGGCAAATGTTCGTATAAAAATTCTGAAAATGTCAAGGTAGAAATTGTTCTAAATGATGTTTACTACAGCTCAGATGTAAATTCCATTTGTCATTTCCATCTCTAATCTTTTTCACCTTTTTATATTTTTATTTAGCAGCAACGATTTCAAAAAGTTGATAGCATTTACATGCATTAGAATAATCACTCTTGCCACCAAAACATACTTTAACCCATTACCAAACAGCAAAATTTTAGACTAGTCCAAATTCAAAGATGATGCAGACGACAATTTCAAGTGATTGAAATTTTGCATTGTTTGGTCTTTTTACATAGAAAACATTATGGGAAATGAAGAAATTGCTTGCCACAAGCAATTTCTTCATTTTCCACGATGTTTTCAAAAGCCATTCTCTTGTGGGGAGTCAAAAGGAGTTACTGTGTGATAATGGGTTAAAAAATGGAAACGTAATGTCCCAAAGATTTTTCGACAGTGTAATTCAATCGGATCCATTTTTGTCATAACCTTGACGGTGGTGTTTTTCTATAGCGTCGCGTTCCTTATCTAAATCATGTATTGTAATAGCTTTTAATATAATAAGTTTAACAAAAGTCCTGGATAAATTTATTCCTTAGCAATGGTTCTTTTCGATTATCATTATTTTTCTTTGCAACATACTCTTGATAACTGTAGATGTAAGTTCTCTCGAAATTTTTGTAAAATGCCAATGTGTTTTGGGAATTTCCAGATCTAGCCTGCCTAATTATTGATACAGGAGATACACCCACGGTGGATAATCACGTGATACAATATTTTCAGAATATCTTCAATAACTTTATAAATACTGGACCGATTTGAATTCGGTTTGAAGCAAAAAAGGTGGACATATGTCACGCATTAGATGGACGTGGTCGATTGTTAATAAATTAGCTGATAAAAAAAATATTGAAGATAAACCAAAATTTTGGTTTATCTTCAAAACCTTTTTTATCAGTTGATTTTCAAAAACATACCGCGTCTAGGTTATTCCTGACATTTTTCGACCTTCTCTGCTTCAAACCGAATTCAAATTGGTCAAGTATTGACAAAGTTATTGAAGATTATCGGAAATTCTAAGTCACGTGATTATACACCGTGGATACACCGATACTCATGATGCGTATGTAGAGATAGAGTTCCAATAATTAATTGAAATCAATACGGACCATCAATGAAACGATGTGATTAATGACATACCAACTTCACTAATAAATCTCTAATATTTTTGTACCTTGGTATACTGGAATAACTAAATGTTTTTTGTGCATTTTAAATTCTAATCTTGGATTTGCATATTTACCACCAGACTGCGTATAAGTGTTTTTGCTGTCTGTCTTGTGTTTGACAGTCGTCCTTGAGAGAGATATTGTTTCTGATAAATGCCAAAGAAATGACAGCTATTGGAGACGAATTGGTACTCAATTTTAAAATTGAAACATTGAATCATACAAAACGGCAAAATGAAAATTGCACACCATGTTCTTCTTCCCATTTGCATACAAATATTCTGCATTGCGTATGAATATAACTATATGATTTAATTTGATTGTTGGTACCAATTATAGTAGTACATGTACATATAAATGAAAGTTTCCAACATTATGTAAAACAACATTTGATGTATTGATATTTTTAGCATTAACACAAATATTGAGTATATACGTCGTAATTATTTGATATTATCATACACATGTATTTGCTTTTCACTATTACTTTTTTTTACAGCAATTTCGTTTAAAAGATGACTTCTTCTATAACTCTAAAAAGTGTATCGCTCCTGTTATTATGATTTATATAAGACAGTAACCTCACATCGATTCAACACGCCAAGGCAAGGCAAATAAATCAGACTGATGTATGACCGTGTCCGAGGATGTCATATCTATTTGATGAACCTACAATAGTAGTCTACCTCATGACTACAGGGATTTTTTTTCCTTCTTTGTCTATATAAATCCGCCATTTTGAATTGAGGAGTCAATTTTTGAAAATCGATATTGCGCAACAATAGAAAATCGGGTAGATAATAGTTCGGGTGTACTCCGGCGCATTTCAATGGTCGGGTTAACACGGTGAATGACCTAAAGTCCCCCAGATAGTATCAGATAACATTGAGTCCACTATTCATATTCAATGAAGTGACCCTTCTCTCCCCCAATTAACCCTTTCCCAAACGACAAAATGTTGCCGATACAACAGTGGATCTGCGTCAATAATTATAAACACCATTCGTCATTATATAATTATAGGAGTGAACTTCAATATGATGAGTCATGAATTTATATTGTTATTTATTTATTATATTTTAGGAGCGGCATTCAATATGATGAGTCATGAAATGTGTCTAAACATGATCTTAAAATTTATTTATAAATTATGAATCATTAATATGATCATTGATATGGCTAATTGACTGTGAGTCACCTTACATAACAATGGGAGTTATTTTGAATATGAGTACGTGATTGGATAATCAGTTTCTACTAGACTATAAATAAGACTGTTCTATTAATAAATCTCATTCTCTCGCTAATCATCTGCAAATACAGTTGCGTTCGTATGACCATATTATATAGAAAGTGGTAAGAGACTTACTCTAATTTTATTTATCCACAATGTTACTGCAAAATCCATGAACGTTTAAATACTCCTCTATTGTTGTATTAACAGGTATGACGCATTGTTGTGTAATGTGTACCGATACGATCTATTTTTTAAACTCGGTCATTGTGAATCGGCGAGGCGCGGAATAGCAGACGACTTCTCTGACGTTTATACTAATAAAGCGAAGGGTTCCCCATTGCAGACGACTCTTTTGGTCCAAACGACACAACTTTAGGGTGATCCACTTCTGCCACACATGACAAAAAGGATGTCATTAAAGATAGGATCTGTGTAAAATACAGCACAGAAAGTATTGAGAAAAAAAGGAGAAACCGCTGATTGTGGACGTCAAAACCAGGTCTTATTTTGGGAAAGCGTTTAGTATTCTATCTTTCGTACGGTTTTTGAACATGCTGACCGGAGATGTACAACAACACCGCAGTATTTTTACGTTGAATTCGATTGCAGACGATAATTATTACATACACGCGTAAGGTGAAAAAAAGAGAAAATGGAAAGACTTTCTCTCTCTCCTCTCTTCCTTACATCTCTTTTCTTTCGTCGTTCTGTTTCTGTAATAAAGAGGGGTGTAACAGACCCTACTCTATCTTTGCGTTTTCCACGAGTTATAATCCGACCAATCTAGTTAGAACCGGATCATAAAACATGTTGTAACACGTTAATATTCATCTACATATAAAATACTGCATTTTCCAATTTCAATACAGTATGTAGACTGACGCGGAACAGTGAACATCACAGAAACACTACGATAAAGGTATAATCTATTTAATCGCTTAGGTAAAATTTATTTTTAGTACTAATGCAGACGACAGGCATTACTTAAACAATGTTTAGTACCGTGTCCAGCGGAGTGTAAAGCGCAGTATATTTTATCAGTAGTCTAACCTTTATACAATAGTTAGTCCTTTTCGCAGTATTTGAATTATATTACAGTACTTATAAATGACAAATAAGACAATTTTATATACAGATTTTTATTTACAATTCTTTACATATATACAAATATTCACATAATCATTCAATATCTTTCACCCATGAGTTAAATTTAGAGGGAAAATGAAGCCAAGAAACAAGAAATTCTTTCCGGTTGCCTCTACGCCTTGTTTTCAAAACCTTATTAATTGTCCACAATTGATTTGGGTCGATGTTTATCTTTTGTAATTCGGCTTCATAAAATGTCCCTTTGATCTCTTCGTCTTGCAGGTCCTTTAGTCTGTATACCGGCAGTGTTCCTCTGTGATATCGTTTGTAGATCCGAAACACCTCGCCAGAATACGTTTCATCATAGGCCCTTGTAAAGACGTTCCGTGTTAGACTAACTCTCACGAAATCGTCCACCTTATAAAGAAACCGTTTCAAGGTGGGTGCTGTCTTGTTCTTTCTCGAAAAGTAGGTCGAAAGCCGTACTTCTTCCGAATTCTTTTCCATTACATCGGCCGGTGCAATGCCTATTGTTCGGTGATATGTCCCATTATAACTCTCTGCTATACTTTGGAGGACAGGGAGATAAGCGTACCCATTTTTGTAGGTAAAGTAACGATATATCTTCGATTTCAATGTTTTGATAGCCCTCTCACTAGTCGAGGCTTTAGTCTCGTTTTGAGTAGGAAAATACTGGACACCGTTCTCTTTCATGAGTGTTTGTACCTTTTTGGCACGGAATTCTTGACCTGAAAATAGAAAAAAGCATAAATAGAGATAAGATACGGTGAACGACGATCATGTTGAACTTAAATAACCAATTCAATGTTGCTATTAAAACAAGTTCTTACGGGGAAATAGGCTTTACCTTTATCCGTGATGAGTTTTGATGGAATCCTTCCGTTCGTAGTAAAAATGGTTTGAAAAGCTTTGGCTACGGAGTCCCCTTTCTTGTTTTTGAGAGGTTGTAACCACACGTATTTCGAAAACGTGTCTATAACAAGTAGAATGAACTTGTATCCTTCGTTCCATTTTTCGAATTTCACCATATCGATGAGATCAGCCATCCATAAATCATCTTTTCCCGCACTGATCACGTGGTTTCTTTGAAATCGTCTTCTCACTGGTTTATGTAGGCTGTAAGCTTCCTGGTTGTGCAAGAATTTTCGAATTCTGTACATACTGATGTCAAATTTTCCTTCATTTTGTACCACTTTGTATAATTGCGTTGGCCCAGAAAAAGACCCTGCGTGTTTTATGTCATAGTAAATTGTTTTTAAATAGTCTTCCCACGGAGCCATGTTTAATGGTTAACGTCCTGAATAGAAATGGAATAATTGTAATTATACATACTTTTTATATAGTTTCGGTATCCTCATCGGCGTCATCCGGTTCACTGTCCTCCTCGTCAGATTCCTCTTGTTCAAATAAGTCTTGAAAATGATGCTTATTTCTCTTCAAAGTCCTTTTTACTGCGGATGTCAAGTCGACCCCTTTTTTCCGGAGATCGTTGATTTGATCCACAATTGAGAGATGCGTGGCACTGTTCTTTAATGGAAACCAATACTTTTCCATTAATGTTTGATATCTTTCAAAGAAGTTCTTTTCTTTATACGGACGTACACGGTCCTCGGCCATTTCAGCGGCATCTTCCTCGCTTTCACCGTTTGCGATATAACGATCGTAAAGCTCATTATACTTGTCTTCACCACATTTTGCAGCTAGGTACCACAGGTACTGATAACCTTGGTTATCCTCTACATTTTCGTGGATTTCCATGACATCATCCTCTGTTTTCTGTTTCTTAAATGGACGATCGTCCTGTTCCGGGCACCATCCACGTTTGACGTGTCTTTGTACGTCGTGAATAGTGTCAAATAATTGACCACAATCGTCACAAGCTTGCCCCTTATTTTCCATAATATCCTCGGAAATGTGTTCTAAATTTTGTGACGTTTCTGGTACAGCGTTATCCACGATGTTATCCGTTTGAGTTCCAACTGCAGAATGACAACCAGGCGGAACAGTTTCTCCTTTTATAGACCCTGTCACATGACCAACCACTGTGTTCAAGGATTTTGGTTCGATAAATCGCAGTCTCTGGTCTTCCGGCGTATAGGATTTTAAATCCATCATTAGATATCCGTACGGGTACTTTGTAGCTTTGACAAACTTTTTCATGAAATATTCCGTATTTCCTGGATACATTTGTTTGGCCAGCGTCATCACTGATAGGCTGTCTACCGGATTTTTAAACAATACGAGATAGTGACAGTTCCGTCGTTGTGTGGGATCCTTGTTTCCAAATAAATTCTGATTAATCGATATGACGGATAAGGATCTGTGATGGGAACCCTCCGTAAACAGGTCTGTTATCCGCCTGTCTTTGCCTGAATCAGAGAATAAATCGTCCAACACCAATACATTGTTCATTCGGGAATCAAAGAAATCATCATCATCTAAATCGGTAGGAATACCCTGTATGAATTCTACTTTAGGTATCACAGAATTCTGAATGATGTTGTATAACGGTTGCCATCTTCTGTATAACCATACGATCCTTTGTATACCAGGCTGAATCTCTGATTGGTGATTTTGCAACAAATCTTTCACCATCGTTGTCTTTCCACACGCTGAAAGTAGAATGTTGATGTGCTATGATAAAAAATGTTGAAGAAGATGTAAAAGAGACTTAAAACCAAATATTTGGTCAAATGTGACATGAATGTGGCATGAAAGAGGTCTGTTAAAAGCTTATTTCAATATACGAAGCATAAAAGATTTCAATTGAAGTTTGTGAAAACCTTACTGGAGCAAATCTACGACACGAAAAGTAATAAGTTTGACGTAGAATTACCTGTGGGTCCCGATACCATCATAGTGAATGGATGATGAAACGTCATGGTTTCTTTCTGTAATTGATACGCTTCTCTACTCTGCGTTGACGGCGGCGGCGGCGGTGGTGGTGGTGGTGGTGGAACACCTTTTGGTGGTGGTGGTGGTGGTGGTGGTGGTGGTGGTGGAACACCTTTTGGTGGTGGTGGTGGTGGTGGTGGTGGTGGTGGTGGAACACCTTTTGGTGGTGGTGGTAGTGGCGGCGGCGGCGGTGGTGGTGGAGGTGTCAAAGACACGTTATGTCTCTGCTTGAAGTGTCGCAACATAGCATCCTTTCGACAAAATTCCTTGTCACAATCTGGACACTTAACAGAATACATGTTGACGCTCTGACGGTCGTCAACTAAATGACGAGATATGATTGTTTTTTTTTTTAAATATAAGACGTATTCACATCATTTCAACAAATCATAACCACATTAATTGTAGTCTCGCCTGGATTTTTCGTAGTCTAGACTTTTTGAAGTTACAAACCATGATCGAGGAAAATGAACCAATCAGAAACAAGAACCTATTATAAATAGCCATCCCTAGGAAATATTTTTTTCATTTAACTGCAGATCTACAAAGAGAGAAGTCATACTGTCAACTGAGAAACCTATCCAGTCACAAGATCCTAAACGTCATAGTAAGTCGTGTTTTAGTCTTATTTTACTGTTGTGTAGTCTCGCCTTGCTTTCGTGTGTTCTCGTCTGTTGTTTATAAGTTTTAAAATCAATTCCATAGCTTATCTATCTAACATTCAATTAGACGAAGGCACATAATTAGAACATAAAACAGTTTAAGGCGTATTTTAACTTATTTGGTACGCATTACTTTAGTCTCGCCTTGCTTTTGTGTGTTCTCGCCTGCTGTTTATTTAGTTATAAAATCAATTCCATAGCTTATCTAACATTCAATTAGATGAAGGCACATAATTAGAACATAAAACAGTTTAAGGCGAATTTTAACTTTTTTCTTCTTCTGTTTCTAGGCGTAAGCATGAGACACCCATGCCCAGAATGCAATTTTGTTACGGACAAGAAGAGTCAACTCCTTCAACATCAAAGGAAGGCAAACCATTGGAGACGTTTCCGGTGCGATATCTGCGGCGCTTTGTTCACCAGGAAGACCAATTTGGATCGGCATGTGGAGAAACATAACAACGGTAATAACGTACACTGTCAAGAATGTGGACGAAGTTTCGCTAGACCCGATAATCTCCAACGTCATATGGTCGAGAAACATCAAATTGGATCAGGAATGAAAAGACAGAGTGGCGATACGGAGGAGGTAATGGTGGCTAAAAGACTTCGCAAAGATGATGATCCGAGACAATTTTACCGCATAACAAAGATCAAAGAACAACGGATGACCAAGTTTAGAACCACCTCGACCAGTTACAATGTCACCTTCAAAGATATAGAAGTGACGGAGGACGTGATGTCGGCGTTAAAGAAACTGTTTGCGGCTATCATCACCGATTTGACCAAGGGATCAAAGATGAATGATTTGGTTCGACTTACAGTACAAACCCCGTCCTTGGATTACCCGATTGTGATTCCGTTCCTGAAGGTCACGGAACTTACTGTGGACAGATTAATGGCCGAAATTGAACGTGTTCTGCAATCCAACGAAGAATTTGTCATCGATGAGTCGTTGCTATTTGATGTAACGTTGGTCGATATGCCTGATGGTGGTGCTCTTAAGAGGTGTAAATTTGTCAACACGGAAAAATTCCTTCTGGACAAGCGGTGTTTAATTCAGATAAAGAATGACGATGACCTATGTTGCGCCAGGGCTATAGTGACGGCAAAGGCGAGACTTGACAAACACAACAAATGGGAGAGTATCAGAAAAGGCGGGAAGATGCAAGAACAATTAGCCAGACATCTTCATGAGACATCCGGTGTTCCTTTGAGAAAATGTGGGATCGACGATATCAAAAAGTTCCAGAAAGTTCTACCCAACTACCAGATATACGTGGTCTCACAGGAACATTTCAATGGCATAATCTATGCTGGACCAGAGGCAGACAACAAGATTTATCTCTACAGTCACAATGAACACTATACTGTTATCACAAGTATGACTGCCTTTTTGTCTCGCAACTATTTTTGTACCAAATGTAATAAAGGTTATGACCATAAAGAAGACCACACATGCAATAACGTGTGTCACGCATGTCGCAAGGTACACAATGAAACAGAAGAGCACTGGATTTCTTGTGACGGGTGTAACAGATATTTTAAGGGACGGGAATGTTTTGACCTCCACATAAAAATGACTGTGAAGGGTAACTCAACTTGTAATACTATCTACAGGTGTCTAAAGTGCGACAAAACCATCAACAGAAACATGCACAAGAACATTCATGTGTGTGGCGAGACGTACTGCAACGTATGTCAAGACTTCTATCCCGAGGGACATCAATGCTATATGAAACCTGAAGAAAGGAATGAAGAAACAATGCCCCTTGGCGAGGAGCTCATTGATTCGGAGGAGGATGCCAAGACATTCATTTTCTTTGACTTTGAATGCACCCAAGACGATCTCGTTCAGTGTAAAAAGGGCTATGAGCCTGACATGTATGGAAAATGTGTAAATTGTATACAGCCCGTGTGTGGGAGTTATGAACACAAACCTAATCTATGCGTTGTCCATAAAGTATGTACAATGTGTATGAATGGGGATGAGTGTGACTTGTGCGGTGAAAGAGAACTCGTGTTCCGAGGAGAGAATACTTTAGACGACTTCTGTAGATGGCTGTTTTCTGAAGACAACTATCAGGCCACGGTCTTGTGTCACAATTTTCAAGGCTACGATTCGTACCCGATACTACAATATTTGTACAGACATGGGATTCTCCCTACGATAGTACCCAACGGGGCCAAAATCATGAGTCTTCAGGTACCCGCGTGCAAAATCAAAATGATCGATTCCATCAACTTTCTTCCTATGGCTTTGGCTAAACTGCCAGCCATGTTTGGTCTCTCTGAATTACGGAAAGGCTACTTCCCTCATTTATTCAATAGAAAAGAAAACCAACAACTGGTCCTGAAAGGATTGCGGATATCGGCTATTACACACCGGATGCCATGAAGCCTGATGATAGAGTCAAATTTCTGGAGTGGTACAACGCCCATAAACATGACACCTTTGACTTCCAAGAGGAACTTTTGGCTTATTGTCGATCTGACGTCGATATCTTGCGACGTTGCTGTTTAAGGTTTAGAGAAGATTTCATGGACGTGACAGCCATTGATCCTTTTGAAAGGACTATCACGATAGCCTCTGCATGTAACTTGGTGTTTAGAACCAATTTCTTGCAAGAGGATGCTATTGGACTGATTCACCACCACGGTTACACCCCTGAACACAGACAGTCTGTCAAAGGGATACAATGGATGAAGTATCTGTCATATGTGCAAGGCCATAGAATCCAACATGCCAGGAATGGGGGTGAAAAGGCGATTGGACCTTACTTGGTTGACGGATATTACGAAACACCTGATGGTCAAAAAGTGGTGTTAGAATTCCATGGCGATTTCTGGCACGGGAACCCTACAAAATACTCCAGGTCAACCGTCAACCCTGTGAACCAGATGACTATGGGAGACCTTTATGACAAAACCTTAGAGAAGAAAAGGTATTTAGAGGACCTTGGGTATACATATCAATCTATCTGGGAGTCTGACTTTGACAAACAGTGTCAAGACAATAGAGACATGAAATCGTTCATCGGGGGCCTTGATTTGGTCACGCCCTTAGAGCCCCGCGGCGCCTTTTATGGCGGTCGTACCGAAGCGTACACTCTGTACAAGGATGCGTCGGCCAAAGAAGACATTGATTATTATGACGTCACTTCTCTTTATCCGTGGGTGAATAAAACGGGGAAAATACCTCAAGGTCATCCTGAGATTATTACAGAGAATTTCCAAGGGTTCGAGAGCTACGAGGGACTTGTCAAGTGTAAGATCTTACCACCTAAAGGACTGTTTCATCCTGTTCTGCCCAGTCGGGTGAATGGTAAACTGTTGTTCCATCTGTGTAAGGCATGTGCTGAGACATCTCAACAAACTCCTTGCCAACACACGGATGAAGAGAGGGCGTTTGTCGGTACTTGGGTGACTGACGAGGTCAGAGAGGCTCTTGACATGGGATATCAACTGGTTCAACTGTACGAAGTTTGGCATTTTAACGAAATTTCCCTATATGACCCAGACACCAAGACGGGTGGACTGTTTACAGACTACGTCAACACCTTCCTGAAAATCAAACAGGAAGCCAGTGGATGGCCAGACTGGGTTAAAACCGAAGATGACAAAAGACAATACATTGACCTTTACGAACAAAAGGAAGGGGTGCGACTCGATTACCATAAAATCCAGAAAAATCCTGGGTTAAGGGCGTTGGCGAAACTGATGTTAAATTCATTTTGGGGGAAGTTTGGTCAACGAGCAAACATGCAACAGGTCAACATCGTTGATGACCCAAAAACCTATCTTGAAAAACTGACGTCAGACCGGGAAGACGTGACCTCTGTCAATTTTGTGTCAGAGGATGCTGTAGAGCTCCGTTGGAAATACAAAGACGACTTTGTGGAGACGAGTACTAAGACCAATGTTGTCATCGCGGCTTACACTACCAGTCAAGCTCGAGTGAAACTGTATTCGTATTTAAAGCATCTTGGTTCCAGAGCTTTATATGCAGACACGGACTCTGTGATTTTTACCACGAAAGAAGGGGAGACAAAACCTCCTTTGGGCGATTATCTAGGTGACCTGACAGACGAAGTACCGAACAACCGAATTCAGACATTTGTGACCGGTGGACCCAAGAATTACGGGTACGAGTTACAGAAGCCCGATAAAAACGGACATACGACACACTGTAAAGTTCGGGGTATCACTCTCAACTATAAAAACATGTTGAATGTCAACTACAACGTACTGAAAGAGTTTGTTACAAAACGTCCCGATGCTCATGTATCGGTGGTCAATGCGCATAAAATCGCAAGAGACAGAGACAATGCCCAGTTAGTGACCACTTCAGAGCGGAAAGATTACCGTCTTGTGTTTGATAAGAGAGTGATTGGTGAACGTTTTGTGTCATTTCCATATGGTTACTGAACCTTGTACATGTTCTGAATAAACTTGATAAATTGTATTACATCTACATGCATTATGATTGTATATATTATGTTATTCCATTTGATATAAGTCATGTCATTGTTTATAGATCTACGTGTAATAAATCATGAATGAATTGAACGTTCGTTTTGTTGTTTTTTAATAGTACGTAATATAACAGTATTCATGTATCTCTGGCAAACTGGTTGAAACAAACACCACACATCAGTCAACAGACAAACACTTGTCGTCTGCTGTTTAACGCTATACCGATTTAAAAATAGATTGCACAACAATACACCATAGTCCTCAAAACCTCCCTCCCCTAGGTCATATCATCCGTTATAAATGATCTTACACGAACGATAGAACAGTTTGGGTTATCCTCATCGTTCCGAAAAAGCCCCCGTCCTTTTCTCATACCGTTTTCAGTCCGTCCAAGATATAAATAGATTCATCGTCTGCTACCGCGTTTCGCCGATTCATAATGAGTCTAAAAATAGATTACACAACATTGCGTCATATCTGGATATCGAAAATTGACTCCTCAATTCAAAATGGCGGATTTATATAGACAAAGAAGGAAAAAAAATCCCTGTAGTCATGAGGTAGACTACTTACAATAACCCCCTACAGATCCTAATACAATCACATTTAACTAAATTGCTAACATATTTCCTGAAATGATTTGTGAGCCTTCAGGGCGGTTCCAGGAAAATATTATTTCGTTTCATTGATAAAGAATATTTAAACGTTTCATTACGCCCATTAAGTGAGCTTTAACTGTTGTACGAAACACACTGTTTATTTTAACGCCAGTTCCAGAATGTATGTGCATTGTTTGTATAAAGGCAGCTTACCAGTATAGGATTCAGTTTCTGTAATATTTGTATTTCTGAAAAAAAAAACCTTGATATCAATCACTTTAACAGAAAGTATGTAAAGTAATATAATACGCAACACTTTGAATTCCCTCTGGATATACAAAGATAACAGCTTCTCGATGAATTATGCAAATCTTTTGGAAATTGTCTTCGCCATCTGTATTGTTGGAACCACATCAATGAAACTATAAAAATCAGTTCTAGGTATTTCTATTGCTTGTATTCAGAACTTATTATTACATTGGTTGTTCATTAGAAGGAAATGTAAGCTTGTGTGCTTATTTTGTATAGTGAAACAAATGTGATCCATCACGCTAAAATGAACCTTATAGAAATTGTGAAAAATGTCGACCTAGTTAGTCTGCGCAGTCCGCACAGCCAGACTATGGCCGACACTTTTCACTTGTATTTAATTCTCTAAATTTGAAATGTTTTTCCCTATCTTACTATATGTTCGTTTTTCGCATACAGTATCTGGTTGACATGTGCTGAGTCTGACAATATTGTCAAAAAGTGGATTTTTTTACTTCTGATAAGGTCCCTTTTACTGTGACGTGTCATGTCAAATTTGCATTTCGCAGGTATTGTATCATTTACATGATATTTAGATCTATATGTTTCAAGAGATCTTATCATGTTTATTAAAAATATGTTTGAGATTTGCACATTACAGGTGTGCAGATGTAGATGTTTCTGAAGTATACTGTTGCTTTGAATCTTGTTTTTACGTTTAACAGAAACAAAGCTTTATACTTTTTCTAATCTATTTTGAAATACCAACTCCAACGACGATTTATTTCGGGAATTACAACAGTAACTGCCCCTAAAATCCACTACTTCAAGCTATTTTAATTATTTTGATCATTTATTATATCTTTTCAAGTATGTTTTTCAAAAAAAGTAACCATAACAAAAATGTTACTGATGTGATAAAATGTTGATGAAATCAATGTAAGTTATGTAAGTTTTCGTCATTTTCCAGAACGACATGACTAGATGTATTTGTCGTTGCTGTTGTTTTTCTAGTTATTGTTTTCCTGATGTCATCTTATCTTATCTTTAAGGTTTACGAACTGAAAATGAAAACACCATTTTCTAGCCATACGAAATGCATAAAATTACACACACTTGTAAATACACTTTACAGAAGTTGATTCACCAGGCCGGATTTCAAGATTATGCTTCAAGAAGAAAATAATTTACAAATATTATTTTACTCTATTTTCATATGCAAGGGAGGTAATTTTGAACATTTTTGTCAAATATTTCCACAAGTATGCATTAATTCAAAATTCTAAACCATACAAAATGCTTATATTTGTATTTGGAATGGAAATGTAACACAGATTAGGAATTACTGGCACTTTTCAAATTTCGCCTCTGGCTCTGCATTTCATTCTCAGTTCGTAAACCTTAAGTCTTGGATTTTGGATATACAATGTTTTGCTATTTTACAATTGGCGAATCCATTACATTCCGCGAAATAAATACGAATTGGTATTAACGTCCATTTCAGTACTACGCAAATTGCATTTTGACAGGACTTTGTAATGTTTTAAAATAAAGCAAATGGATTTTACTTCACGTAATAAAATATAGTTTGATATTACGCTACGAGTTCCAGTTCTTTCCCTGTAAATTACATCTTTGATAGGATTGTGATGGCACGTTATCCTCCCTACAACAATACGTTATACTGTAATGAATCAATCAATACGTTGTTCACGCGTCACAAGACTGTTATAATGGCGCTGACAAATGTTCCATTTACATTTGAGTTTTTTAGGAGAACTGTGGGCGGGTATCAGTATAACTTTCCAACAACAATCGTAGAGGATAAGTATTACAACAATACTTTAGTTGGTATATACTCACTACAAAGGATTAATGATATTTACCTTTTAACAAATGTTTTTATCATCATCATTGATATGTTTGATATGGATGATAACGGATAAGTATTCGATCAAGGTATCGTGTACTGTCACCTGCTTGCATGACAATCTACAGTCATAGTCCGTGGGCCAGGAGGGCTCTTGAAAACCATCCAAAATGGCGAGTGCATCCCAGGATATCGACTGTTAACATCTTGATTCTTATTCAGGGGGTTCCAATGAACATTTCTATACCACTCCCAGACTGCCCTTAGGGGGGTGCGTGCAGAGCCTTCCAGGCCCACGGACTATCACCATTTTTTTGCACTTGCGGACACAATCGAAGGGGTCTTTGGAAAATCGCAGAGTAATAAATGGTGCACTATGTACATGTTTACTGAAATATTTCAAACCAGTTTATACAATATTAAAGGGGGAATAACACTTAACATCTTACAAAATTTCAGAGAACTTCGCGCAAAAAATAAATGTATATTATGAAAATATGGCCTTTAAATTGCATCTATGCCAAATCTTAGCTTTCTATCTTGTGTATTGGCTAGGATGTTGACGGATTTAAAACCCCATGTTTTATGATTATAATTTTTATCCCCCGACAAAAAATCATGGGGTTTTAAATCCGTCGACATCTAAGCCAATACACAAGGTAGAAAGCTAAGATTTGGCATATATGCAATTTAAAGACTATATTTTAATAATATATATTTATTTTTTGTACGAAGTTCTCGGAAAATTTGCAAGATGTTAAGTGTTATTCCCCCTTTAACACGTATTAACTTGGTTACCATCGAAATTTAAAAAGCAAGTATATTGACGTTATTAAATTTTACTCCAATTATGCCTCTTAACACATATTTTGAAATATTCATACAATATGAAAACGTTCCTATATGTATTCAAACAGTTGAACTATTTATGAAGGAACAGAGATATGCATTTGTAAATCCATTAGACGGAACATCACAAAGCGTAACTGGTCAATATATGAGACATGAGAGGAATACATATTTACAAAAAAAAAAGAACGTGAAATTCGCAAGTTTCTTGTTTAAATAATTCTTGATGGCGATTTTCTTAAAATACTTAACATAGAATTTGATTAGCATGAATTCTGAACGGTCTAAAGATGGTCAACTCTTAAGTCTTACAACTAAATTACCGTCATTACCTATTTCCCTGCCAGATTCAGTTTGTCATTTATCTATCATAAGATGGCATTTTTTCGGTGTCGTGAAAGTCATTTCTGTGACATGTTTCTGACACAGCTATGTCGTTTGTGACCTGACGATTTGTTTTGTCAAGATTCCGTCGAATCGATCACTTCGTCTGCACATTGTCATAGGGTGGCATTCGTCTGGCTTTAAAAGAATATTCTTAATGTGTCATTTCTTTGACAGATGTATCGTATGATATCACAATTTCGGTAGGTACGAGGTTCCGTCGTGATCTATCAGTATGTCCGTAGATGATATTTGTTTTGCTTCGGATATTAACCCTGTGTAACACAAGTGAACATACGTCATTTTGGATATACACATAAAGTATACACAGGTTTGGTTTCTTTTATATAGAAATAACGAGATATTTGTAAGACAACACAAAAAGTAATTTTCCTCTCACAAATATTGCAACCCTTCTGTAGATATATCTAATGATGGTACGAAAGGCAATGTATTTTTTGCGACGTTTTTGCAAATAACTGTAAAATCGTAATGAGACATAAATCGCGACAATGAACATATTTCAAATATCATGAAATGTTTTCGCAAGCTGTCGAACAGATATATTTTTCTATTCTATAGATATCAAAATCTGTCTATAAAAGTTATGAACTTTTCCTAAAAAACTGTGTCGTATGACACATTTGTAATATGGCGGTTGATATACATCATCGATTGGACACATAAATATCTACTTGCTGTTAAAAACCCTAACTCAAAAACTCGATCATAAATTAATTTGCACAGATAAAATTATGTCTTTCTACCATCTGTTGCGCCAAGAACATACTGTCATACAGATCAATCATTTTTTTTAATTATATGTCAATACATGTTATTTTCCAAGCTTCATATATAAGCCAAGTGTGACACAATTCTGATAGATATGACGGTTGGACATATAAATACATGTATCTACGTCACGTTAATAAATATTTAGGTCCAGTTGTTAATTTTGAAATGTCAGGACATGATCAAGATAATTAGGTTCATCTAAGTAAAAATATGATTGTGAGGTTACTGGCAAAAGTGGGAGTATATATGTACGTTTCTAAGATAATATAGCGTTTGGTATACAAGCAGTTAAGAGTTGCACACATGGAAGATTTTCCTACCTTGATAATTTAAGAAACTTTTACGATAATAATTTATTGTAATACTCATGATCTCGTCACTTAGTTAAATTTTTACACATTATATCATTGACAATACTGTCATGGACGGCATCTAATCCCTGATTGGGAAATTAAATTCGAAAGATTTTAAGTTTCATTTATGCATTAAATGATGTTATTGTGTAGCGTTTTCGTAATATCCCGATTATAATTAATGCGCGTTAGTTTGTCCACATGTCATGTATTTAAAATAAAAGCTGTCAGAAGAAGTCAATACATTATCACACATTTCTGACAGGAGCTATTCTATGAAGATTCACCCCCGGCTTATTCCTGGGAAAATCGATGCCCGAAAACGTAAAAACGTTGACTTTGGTGTCTAATGAGGACTTCACGATCAAATCAGGGAGACGTTATTAGATTTACTTAACAATGCGCCTAGCGGGCATATAAATTCGTTCATTAGTGGATTTCTGCTGTGAAAAGGTGAAAAGACCATAAAATTCGCCGAATCGAGAAGGAAAAGTGCTCCTAATGATATTCTCGTAATAAGATTCTTTATTTCATATGCCATCTTCCAAAGGTTGGGGAAATGAATTAATTTCAAGTCAAATGAAACTAAATAACTTCGTTTTCAAGCACGTTGTGAGCCTTTTCTACAATTTGTACTCATTATGGTTTTCGCAAAGTATCGGCGATGTCAAGCTTACAAATGCGATGTTTTGAATGTAAGTAATAAAAACAACCTTTTTATACGTTTCTTGTTATACAGTATACTCAAAACCATTTTATACATAGATGTTTTGATCTTTATTATATAACCTTTGATCAACAATATTACATGTAAGTGCATAAGTACAACAATATTACATGTAAGTGCATAAGTACATAAGAAGTGCTTATTGTAGTATCCTGTCACTTTCTTTTTTCCCATAGCTTAGAAACCTGGTACAAGTGAAAAAATGTCACACAAAAGGCGTTTCACTCCTGACATTTTTGACATGTTTTGATAATGTATCTTTTTCAGTAGTGAAGCAAATTTTCTTTAACCCTTTCCCAAATGACAAAATTTTAGGGTGATCCGCTTCAAAAACTGCCACAAATGACAAAAAGGATGATATTTAAGATAGGATTCATGAAAAGTATGACATAGAAAATATTGAGACAAAAGGAGAAACTGCTGGTACTAGTATCAAGGAGTCACATGACGTTTCTTGGCAGGACTGGTAGTCCTATTTCAAAAACACGTCAACCCACAGATCATCGCTATGTAATAAATGTCTCGTATATATAAGCATATTTATCGACGGTCGTTTTGTTTGAAACGCCTGAAAAAAGGACATTGCAAATTATTATAGTAAAGAGTGAATACTGACAGAGGAAAAGTAATGTCATAGTCAAACACCAAGTGAAATAATATCGAGATTCCCGAACTCAGTAGATTGTTCTTACTTTATTGCTGAAACATGATTCCTGTGGTGTATTTTTATTACCCTGGTTTAATGTTTCCTACCTTAATGGATATGCTAGGCGACTTTATTACTGGTTTAATGCGGCATCGACTGAATAACAATAATTAAACCACTCTAGAAAAAGTAGATGACGGGTTATCTTCAGGAAATTCACGTTTGCAGTATTGTTGTAATGGCAAACTATTTCAAATGTTGCATTTCGATCAATTAATGTAATTTTCAGATGAAAATTTCCAGTTGTCCTATTCTCGAACGTGCTTTGAGAGTATAGTCGCTTTATTTGCAAAATATCGTAAATTCAGCTTGTTTTAGGTTGCAGTTACAAAGTTTGCGAAGATATTAAACAATTTAAACAGAAAAAAATCCCATCTAGATATCATAATGTCCAATTATTCGTTATTCATAAAACAAAAGTTGAATGAAGTACAGTCAATTCATATTTGTATTGAAAATGGCGATAAAAGAGATTCAAAAGGCATGTTTATTCTGGATGTATATCTGTTGGCATATTGTTCTACTTCCTAATACATCTATATCTTAATATATTGAATATGAAAAAAAGACATTTGGTATATATATATCTTTAGAAAGTTTAAGTAAAAACAACATGTGATACCTAGATTCACTACATAAAAATAGATTTTAAACTTCCAGAAGAGAAGAACGATATCAGAAATGAAAATAAGAAAGATTGTGGCATGTTCAAATTAAAAATAAAGTATTTGTATGTCAACTCTAGAAACTCTTATTTCCTACAGTCGAGAATCTCTCCATATAATAAAGAAAAATAATGTAATATTCAAAGTACTTTGATAAGACTTATGAAAAAAAAGTATAAAATTGATCACTTTGTTGACTTTCTTCAAAAATCGAGTCACAACAGCTTTAAGCAAGCTGTAGAAATGGGGTATGTATTACAGAAAAAGACAACGTGTCTATGCCTATTAAGGATAATGTTCTATGAAAGGATGTCGACAAGTTCGTTTGACGTCTCCAAAAAGCCATTTTACTGGTAGACTACCTGCATACCTAGTTCAATTAAACGTTGATACCAGTAGTCAATATATCATAATCAATAATATAATTGAATATAGTATTCAATCCTCGTGATATTCAGATTTCATTGACTTCGGACATACTGAAACAGATTCATGTACAGATGACATGTCATGTTCATAAAGCTTTTACGCAGGACGTGTGTTGTATATCGTAATGTAGTCCCGCCAATCCAGCCACTGCATACTGATAAGCCCCGCCTACACTCACATATATTGGTAAATAGTATTAGTTTTCTTCCTTCTTGTACAGTGCGAGACAACGTGTTAATAAAACGATTTAAACTGAAGTATCTTGTTTCGTTCTATTTAATCAATAGTAAGAGCATGACACCATCATTAATGGGATAGAAGATATGACAAATGTCATTGTTAAACAATGTATGAGTATCGAAATTTCACACTCTGATTAATTCCCTTACTGTCCAATTCCACGAAGTTCATTCTGGCAAGTCGACTTTATGACAGATAAAAAGCTTGCATCAGATCAATTACATGGAATTAATGTCATGGGTGCTCAATAGCGCGGCATTTAACTAATTGATGTGTCTGCGCTTTGTTATACTAGCCCAATTTTTACCATATCTGTTCATGTCAAGCAGTACAAGTAAAATGAATAAATCTAAATTAGTTCTACCTTGTACAAACGATAAGGAATATGGACATTTTAGCATTATATCATGAACTGTTTTATATATATTGGCACCTTTGTGAAACTTGGTCTTTACTATAAAATTATAACAAGGCCTGTTTTCTGTGTATGAAGTCCAAGCAATCTAATCAAAACATCAATCTTCAACTTTTATCAAATGGCAAAGCATTTGACTGTTTCGAATGCAAATGTACTTCAGAAAACAGATAAATAGTGACTAATGCAGTGCAATTATAAGCAAGAATCGGGCATTGGTACAGGTCTTCTGTCAAAAGATTGATGAGGGATGCAATGAATGGGGCATTGGTGCATGCCCTTTGTCAAAGATTTAACGATGTTCGCTATCTCTATTCACCCATTGTCCAGTAGACATACCAATTGGTCAAACAAATCTCTTCACAAACATTGAATCAATTCATGAGCTTTTTTTGCAAAAGGTTGTATACAATGATAAGACATCCTAGTATAGCATAGTTATAGAATTACGACGTATAGTCGAGTCACAATGTCATGACATATGCATACACATTTTACCTTTGTACAAAGAGGCAATCCTTTTTCTCGATTTTCAATAAAAATTTGCATGCGTTTGTTCGAATCTTGCATGTGTGAGACATCACACGCAGAATTGATATAGATTGCAGTTCGATATTATTGTTTATCAATAACCTTATGCAAACTTGTGTAATGATATGGTGAGTGGACTATACAGTAGACGCTCATGACAAAGTAATTTAGGGGAGTAAAACATTTGACATGATTGTTGTTCAAACATCCGTCTTCAAAATCTTATAATCATCGTCTATCTTCTACAGAATTAATTGTTTTGAGAGAATCAAATCTGTTAATAGCCAAACCTATCGATCGTCGCATTTAAATGTGATAATAATTTTGTTTAGCTGATGAACATTTATTAACTAAATACCCTTTTGACGATGATTACAAAAATATGATTCATAAAAATGTACCCTGGGCTTCAAAGAGTATGTATATCAGTAATATCGCCCCGTCCTTCGTAATATGTCAAGAATATTTGAGTCAATTAACCCATTACCAAACGGCAAAATTTTAGACTTGTCCAAATTCAAAAATATTGCAGACGACAATTTCAAGCGTATAGAATTTTACATTTTTTATTGTTTTGCGGTAGAAAACATTGTGGAAAATGAAGAAATTGCTTGTCACAAGCAATTTTTTTCATTTTCCACAATGTTTTCCAAAGCCTGTATCTTGTGGGGAGTCAAAAGGAGTCATTGTGTGGTAATGGGTTAAACAAATCAACAAATCGTCGTTTTTAAATCATGCTGCAATTACGTGGTTTTCGAAGGAAAGCGGCGATATTCCATTAAATCATCCTCCTTTGGGTTTCACAAACACTCTATGAAATATGTAAGCAATTTACTTTAATATGATTGTATCAGTATTTAGAGGGGTTATTGTATGTTCATCAAATGAATATGTCATCTTCAGAAGCGGTTATAAATCAGTCGGATTTATTTGCCTGGATACCTGATGGATGGATGTTGTCGTCTTTCATAGTTTGCAGTACCAACATATCGTCGATTTCACAACAGACACTTCGTAAATACAGCTTGTTTGAGCTGCATTTACGAGGTTTTTGTTAAAAAAAAACCAGCGATATTTAGTTTCTGTAACCATCATGCGTATATCATGCTAAATAGTTTACAGCGCATTAAGTACTGCATTTATAATTTGAAAAGAAATCGTCCTAAGGTATGCATGTATGTAGAAAGGGCTTGTCACAAAAGAGAGATTGAAGATCATAACGACCAGTGTGTTCATATATTTGTGTTCAAATTCATTGTACCTAGCTGAATTATTCTAGCAACCTATATGTAAATAGATAAAACAATTTGGAGATTGATACAAATGTACTGGTTAACTAATTGTTGTCCATATTGTTATTTGCATTGACACAGTAAAACAGGTCCCTTGCGGGGTGGTATGGAATAAGCCATGTGCTGTTGTTAATAGAACTAAAAAAAGAAGATAAAACTGTACATTGATGTTACGACGAAAATGCAAAATTCATGGCAGATTAAATATTTGTCACAAATACAGACACATTTTTTTCGTTTAATTCGTTTAACACCATTTAAATATTCTATCGCAAATTTGAAAGATAAGATAAATATAATTTCTAATATCTAAAGCAAGCATTTTCGTTTTTAGTTTTAGATTTCAAACTTTGTCAGATTCATTCCAATATAGATCTATATAGAGAATTTTGAAATTGCAAAACGTCTGACAGACAGTCGTTACTTTGAAAATTAACTTAATACACGATGGCTGGTTTCTTTTAAATCTGTTTGACTATCTGTTTTGAAAAATCTTTCTTTTTCATGTAGGGCTTCATTATTCCCATCACTACGTAAAACGGATATTTCATTGAATAGGTTGTTTCAGCAGTATATGTGTAGTCATACGTACATAAAGTAATTAATTAGTTTGAGAATTGCACTGGATATATTATGCAGAAAGATATCTTAAAAAATATTAGAAAAATATCAGATCTATTCTATCCTTAACGTTAATGGATTAACGCTGTTTTATGGCAAAACAATTTGTTTTCTACAGTCTATGTTGTTACAACTGTTGCGATCGAGTTATCGCGATTAGATACTGCAGAGAATAATTCACTAAGTCTTGAGCGGTATTTCATTGTCCTTAGAAACACAAACACAGCGCGGATAAAGGTTCGCTTGTCAGCCCCATTATTACAGTTTTGTGACACGTAAGATTTAAATCGATCGGTTTTATACTGCTGAACGTATTGCTATAGGACAAAATAATTGCGTTTTGGGTTCATTAGGGTTCTACGCCGTTTTCAACTGTCAGGGTCATATCGCGGCGGCTGGAGCACCTAACCATGGGTTCCTGTTGTTTCTCAAACCAGGGCCCGGTTTCTCGAAAAAACTTAAGTACGTTTTCATGCTCAAATCTGAGCACCGTGCTCAAATCGCACGAAATCCACGTGAACTTCAATCGAATACCCTTCGACGTTGGAGAGTATTCCTTTGAAGTTGAGCATGTTCTCATGAGAATCTACTTAAGTTTTTTCGAGAAACCGGGGCCAGAACTACTAGAATACCATTACCGAGCCTCCAGTTGCTCGCCCACGTAGGTTAACAATTTCAAACCCATTGGTGGGTGACATTTTTGTCAGAAAGGGTATTTGCCGCGGCTGGGTATCGAATCTGGGACCTCTCGAATGAAAGGCAGATGCGACACCAACTGCGCTAAAGCCGCGGCCACAAAACTGATTGCCATCACAATCCTAGCATTAATGCAATTTTCGGAGTACTGAATTGGAATTCTTGGCGTAATAGAAAATGGCATGGAATTGGTCAACTATTTTCTGAATGTAACAAATGATAACAGTAGTAAAATACAAAGGGCAAGACAGCATGAAGACGTGTCAGGAAAGAAATTAATGACAAAAATATACCTTGAGACAACGAACGTAGACAGACTTTTCTGTCACCATGGTACAGAAAACACAATCACAAAAGGCTAAATTTCGTAACCAGGTTGTTTTACCGAAAACAATTCTAGAGGGATTTCTTCAATAATCAGGAAAGTGTTTCTTAATGTGTTTACACTTGATACAAGGACCGCGTGAGATACCAACCATATCGATAATTACACAGTTTAGATGCGTCTTACAGAGTGATAGGCTTTGGATATCGTCTGTATTATGGCACAACATCGTGAGGATAATACTATAGTTTGTAACAAGTCATGGCGATGAATGTCAAATTATTCGCTTACACCAAATGAACAAAATTCCTAGTCAGGTGTTCACGGTGGACATTGTGCATCATGGGTTGGTGAACAACTACGCACTAAAATGATCTATATTCTGGAGAACTATTTTGCAATACCCTTTCAGTTACGCGTTAATTTTCAAAATGTTTAGTGCATATACCCCGCCTTACTGAATTCCTTTCTAAGATATATGAATTACTTGTGTAATTTCTTCGCTTTTTCTAAGCCTTGACCCCGACCAGAAAACAAAATGTACAAATTTGCCTTGCATCGTGCAATAACTACCTTATTCACAAGTAAATTTTAATGTGGATTTTGTGTTAGTACCCTGCCTTACTAAGCTCTTTCCTCAGATGTATTACTTCTTTGAAAACTCCTCATGATGTTCCCAAAAAATAATCCAAACCGATCAAAAACGATCTGATTTTTTGTCGCTTTTCTGGTAGGTTAGGATCATTTTTTGCAAAATAAAGTATAAGAAGAATACATAGAAAAGAGCCCAAAAGATGGGGTACATGCAACAAACCGTTTTACAATTGACGCAGAAATGAGAAAGTTATTGTAAAATGTCTTCCTAAAGCGAGACAAATTTGTCCGTAGATTTACCCATCCCATCATGCACAATCTCCAACGTGTATCTATAGTGAATGTACGCACGATGCAAATGGAATTTGGAATCCTACATATTTCCGAAAGATGGCTACTAGAGATTATTTCGCTATATCTTAATCCCATTACAGTGCAATAGCAAGTTTTCTTCCAATTAAAAATAATCAAGTTTCGGGAAATAAGTTGTATTCCGTAGGGGAATATAACAGTTCAAATGACTCGTGATGCAGGAATCCGTTGCACCAACATAAATTAACCCATTACCACACATTGACTCTTTTTGACTCCCTAGAAGAAAATGGCTTTGGAAAACATTGTGAAAAATGAAGAAATTGCTTATGAAAAGCAATTTCTTCATTTCCCACAATGTTTTCCATCCAAAAAGACCTAAAAATTGAAAATTCAATTCACTTGAAATTGTCGTTTGCAAGATCTTTCAATTTGAACTAGTCTAATATTCTGTCGTTTGGAAATCGTCCATATATTCAAAACGATTGTTACATGACTGTTCTATGACAATAGAATATCACTCATATTGATCGACTCAGACTATGTCGTTAGTTTATCAAATGTGTCATATATTAATTCATTTTGACGTCAATAACTGCGACGCAGTTGTTTTCTGGCATTGTCCATTGTAAGTCTACACATATAGCAACTACGTAACCGATCACAAGTCCAATCGATGACGATTATCCAATAAAATGAATTTACCAAAACGTTTTTAAAACCATCGAATTTTTACTTGATTTTCCATATATTGATATGGCATTTATGGCCTTCGAGTGAATAACGAGATGTTGTAGAGGCCAAGAGACTATGCGATCGCAGTTCAAATAAACAGAGTGAATCGTCTATGTAGTCAACCAAGATATGAATAGACAAGGAGAACGTGGTAATATACACTCACTATTTGTCGAATGAAGACATTACATTTGTAAATGACATAATTATAAATGCAATAGTTCAGCGATTCAGGGCCAACTGATTTTCTGAGATTGCAGTACATGCATGTACCATGAAAAAGTTGGGCATGAGATGGTAACGATACCTTGACTAATGCGTTTTGTTTTTAGACCATAGCAAGGACGATTCTTCACCAGAATTAGATTTACATAATGATTAGAGAAGTCTTAAATACATAAATTAATGCAATGCGTGACCCTGACAAACGACGTAAACAACTAACGAATTTCATATAAACATTTCGTCAATATGATCCTTGCGTTATGAATTGACAGACATATTTCAAATATGGCGTAACGTATATAGACTGTATTATTTAATTCTATTAAAAAAATTGAATATCAATAGGTATATTTCCATGTATCATGAATAGTTAGTTCATTACCACTGTTAAGAGGCGGAACAGGAATACGTTTGAATAATAATATTTCGTATGTGACATGGGTTTACGATAGAATATATCAAATACATTGTATTATAGACTAATCCATTACAATCCATCACCATTGTTCCTGTCGGGTTGTCCTGATATTTGCTAGTGCATATAGATGAACCTGATGTACGAAATTCAGAATAAGTAAGCCATGCGGCACTACATTGTTCTCCTAAAAAGCTAATGTAAATGGTTCATTTGTCAGCGCCATTATTACATTCTTGTGACACGTAAAATACGAATTGATTGGTTCATTACTGCAGAAGTCATTGTTCTTGGGAGGATAAATTGCCATCAAAATCCTATCAAATAATGCAATTTGCGTAGTACCAAAATGGAACTTTTGTGTAATACCAATTCATTTTCTTATTCATTTCTTATACAATACATGAAGAATTTGCCAATTGTGAAATATCAAAGCATTGCATACATTAAATCATGCATGACCAAAATGTCAAATGGTAACAGAATAACGACAATATCAACAAGAACAGAAATGCACCTTGTCATTTCGTTATTAAAATGCAGAAATCTTACACATATCTCAACAAGCAAAAGAAAGTGACATATGATTGTGTTTATCGTATACAACCAATCAACCTGTTCCTTTATCGCGTATACATTGTAAACGGTACAAATGAGAAGAATTTATTGGTTTTGAAACAATAAACACAAAACTACGTCACTGTCAAATTTGGTTTGCGGATTTATACATGTCGATCTACGAGGGCTGATCAAAAAGTTCGTATAATTTGTCAATAAAATTTTAGTTTATAAAGCAAAACATTTCATTTTTGGATATGTTTCAGAATTATTCATTTCAAATATATGTTGTAAGTTTCAATGAGATTGATTGAAAAATGATGTTGCTATGACTCTTTCAAAATAGGAGGATTCGGATACCCGGAGCACGTCGTGACGTTAACGCCAGTTTTAGTAACGTCGTTTGACGCTACATGATATAACTATTTATTGCACATCATTACTGTTCCTTTGATTTGTGCAATTGTTTTGTTTATTTTCGAAAACATTTGAACTGTTACAAATATTCACTGTTTAACGAATCAATTTGTAGATATTTATGTCCATGTACCAGATCTAGCCAGAGAAAAAGAGCTGCTTTGTCGCTTTTCTCATTACATTGCAATATCATACGAAAGGCGTATTTTTGTATTAAAAACTTTCTTTAAAAACCAAACCATTTTTAGAACTCTATATTTCATATAAAAGCCGAACCGTTTTAGAATGCATTCTCTTTTATTCATGTAGCGACGGGTTTTGTATACGACGTCGTTGACGAACGTCGAAATTTATCTACGCAATTCTTTTGTGTTCTTTCATTGGGTTGTCTTTTAGATTCTCTATCTCTCTTGTACAAACAAGGCATGTCATTTTTACAGACTATGGTTTTTGTTAGCCTTGTAATATTTCTTAAATTAACTACATTTTGGTTTGCGTAAGGACCCAAAATAACAAAAACTAGTTTCAAAAGCCAATTTTCCCCAATTCGCGAAGTCCCGTTTTTACTATTTTTTTTCACGTCGGCACGTCACACCATATCCCTAGCAACATCATTGTTTTACAACATTTAGCCTTGAAACTTTACCAAGTATCTGATATGATGTCTTTTCTCTAGCAGATAAAATATTGTAAGTTTTGCTTGTGTAAGTTTTGAAAAATAATCGTTTTGTGGAGCTTTACAAACATGATTTTACGGCGTGCTCCGGGGTAGCGTTCCTTGACCCTTTTAAGGGTCGAAAAATATCGTTAAAATAAATTGACACTTTTGATATTTTATCAGAGCGTCATTGATATAATAAAATTACACTTGTGAAAAAATAAATGCAATCGGATAAAAGGTAAAAAAGTTATGATGAAATTATACGAACTTTTTGATCAGCCCTCGTATATAGTAAGAATAGCACCACGTAAACATACCAAACATGCAGAGTCACTGTTTGAGTCGAACGATGAGCTAATCAGAAGAGCTTTCAATGAAGCTTGTTGTTTGTATTAAAGGGAGTATAACGCGTCATTTATGTCTATGAAAAGTAAAATAACTGCATTTATAAAAACCCATTTCTGCACAGTGACGCCTTTTGACTCGCTCTCAAGAAAAGGCTTAGGAAACATTGTGGAAACTGACGAAATTGCTTGTGACAAGCAATTTCTTCATTTCCCACAATATTTTCTAACAACCTAAAATGGAAATAATATTAAAATTTCACCAGCTTGATATGGTCGTCTGCAACATCTTTCAAATTGGAAGAGTCCAAAATTTTGACGTTTGGTTAAACAATTCGTTACAAAATGAGGGAAGCTTAATTTGGATTACCAGATATTTTACATAGAACAATTCTACAGGAATTATCGGGAAATTGTTTCTTAATATGTTTACACTTGATACAAGGACAGTTTGAGATAGCGTTATAGGATACAAGTATGGAAAATGTATGAAATGGATATTTAAATTGTTTTATTGGCCATGGCATCAACAACAGGAATGGTTGAGCCTGGTTCCAAAATATATATCATCGAGTAACTGTTCTTTGTTTCTAATCCAAAAGGACTTTTACGTGTTGCATGTTGTATAACTTTACATAGTTTCAGTAACAAACAACAAAATGATCTAAATTGAAACGATTTAAAACTGCAAAACACGTTTTCATTGACCATTCCTTTCCTATTGCCTCGATCGGCACCATATTTTGGGACATGTATGAGGCAATGTATACGCCTCACGCCCCTGCGATTTTGTCGTGTTTACCGTAGAATATCCGGACATCTGAACCGCCCATCACTAAATGTTCGTCTGTCTCGCGTATTCAGACCAAGTGTTAAATCACTATTTTTGTGTACAAATTGCCGCTTTTATTTACTTATTAAAAACATACAAGAACTACGAAACTAAACTGTGTAGAAAATGCTGGGGCTTACTTTGGGAAAAAGGAACCGGGTTTTGGGGCTTTTGGTTGGCGGTGTTTCGCAAATGAAGGTAGCTAGACGCTTTAATGTAGCCGAATCGACGGTTCCAAGGTTTATGAGACGTGCAAAACGACACGGGAACATTTACAGACCACCCACATCCCCGTCAGCTGCGTGTAACAACTTTACGTCAACACAATTGTATACGTCAACGTCACTAACGCAACAGATTTGTGACGGCTCAGTCTACAGAAAATTCTATGGTTGGTAATCACGGGCGCCCTATACATCTTGAAACGGTAATAAATCGCCTGTGAAAACACGGCGTTCGCTGTCGTCGTCTTGTTCGATGCCAGGCCCTTGACTCAACGTGCATTTTGGCGTAATCTGACGTCCAATACTATTGGCTTTAAATGTCATTTCTGTCCTGTTATGTTAAAACTTGTATCATTTACAATTTTACATGGCTATACATCCGTTTTGTAAGATGTAGTAGATAAATCTGTAAAAGTACTGATTTTGCGTTTTTAAATCGGGTCAGTTTATATTTATACTTTCTTACAGGGAAGCTAATATCAAAGAAACTATATCTGGTAAGCTGCCTTTACAAAAAAGATAATGGGCAGACATTTTGAACTCAAGTGAATCAAACATTGCGTCTCGTAAAACAGAACTCCCTTGACTATGATAATACAACGTCTAAATGTTCTTTATTAATAAAGCGATTTGACACGTCCCATGTAACTCAACCACCATAGAGCTTCACAAATCACTCCAGAAAATATGTTGGCAATTTAGTTTAATGTGATTGTATTAGGATCTGTATGGGGTTATTGTAGGTTCATCAAATAGATATGACATCCTCGGACGCGGTCATATATCAGTCTGATTTATTTGCCTTGCCTTGACGTATTGAATCGATGCGAGGCTACCGTCTTATATAAATTATAATAACAGGAACGACACTGTGTTTTAAGATCTTTAGAACAAGTCACTTTTTTAATGTCAATTGCTGAGAGTATTGGTAATCTACAGATGTAAGATAGTGTCAAATTACCACAAAGTTTGTACAAGAGTTTCATGTAATGCCAAAATGTTACTAATCAAGAGCAACATTGTTGAAAATTTTTTTTATATGCACTTCTAAAATCGGGACAAAGCCCAACAATCAAGTTTTGTTTATATATAATTATATTCATATGTAATACAGATCATTTGTATAAATAGATACAAGAACATGTTTTGCGAATTACATTTTGCCGTTTTCGTTATCAATATGATTTTTTGGTATTTCAATTTTCTAATTGAGTACCAATGCGTCTACAAAAGCTGTCATTCTTTGGAATTTATCAGAAACAATATGTCTCATAGTATTTCTAGGACGACTGTTCTACACAAGATAGAAAACAGAAAATAAAACCACCTACATGCAGTCTAATAGTATATACGTCAATACAAAAATATAATTCAAGCTACAGGGAACAGCAATTTATTCTCAATCAAGCAAATCAAAGATGACACGTGTTTTGTTCGTCACAGAGATACATGTACCCCAAAGGCCATTGCATATAGATTTTTATTTTGCATATTTGATGTGTGAAATATTTAAATGATTTCATTTGATTATATAAGCATTTAGATCCATATAATATGATATTTACAATTTTGTTTTCATGACATATCCCCATTCCCCACGCAGAATATTACTCTGTCTCTCATGGTGATAAAAATGTTTTGAAAAGTAGATAAAAAATATGGTACATAACAAAAAAAATGGACACAGAACTATCTTCATGATTTTAAAAAAAAATTGACAATCTTCTGTGTTTTTACTGTGTAACCGACGACAAACTACCATTCAAACAATATGTATGCATTGTTTTTTCACTTGCAAGAAGTCAGGACGTGTTTAACGTGAATTAATAAAGGGGCATAATCCTGGCATGTTTCTTGGAATTTTAAACATTTCAGCAAAAATTTAAACAAGAGTGCCTGAAAGGCACTGATATCGCTCACCTGAGTTCTTCGTGTATTTGATTGTGTACAATATAAATTTTGTTGTAAACAAATATATATGTCACATCAAATTATTGTAAACTAGAATATCACTGAGAGTGATTATACCCTTCCCCCCCCCCCCAACAGCACTGTTTTTGTGCATTTTGAGAAGTACATTTCATTAGAACTGTGAGCTTATCAATTGGGAAAAAGAGCAATAGACCAAACAGCACATGTAAATGTTGCAAAAAATGCCAATTTTTAACAAAAGGACATAGCTCATTTAAAAATCAACAAGCCTCGCTCTGCCATGCCCACATTTTTTCAAAAAATCTAAAGTTCACAACCGTGTATTGAAGACAGTCACTCAAGGTACATTCCTGTAAGGTTTGGTTCAACTTTGCCCTATAATTGCTTCTTTAAAGAACTTTCTCATGATTTCATTAAGTCTGATAAGCCCTGCCCTGCCACGACTACATTTTTGACGAATAAATAATTTGCGAACAAATATTGTAAAAAGTCACCCAATGATCATTCCTGCCAAGTTTGGTAACAAATCGCCTGATGGTTAAGGAGAAGAAGATTTTTGAAGAATTATCTAAAGATTTCTTGAAGTCTGATAAGCCCCACCCTGCCAAGCCCATGTTTTTCACCCAATCAGATATTCATGAACATGTGTTGAAGAGAGTCTCCATAAGGGACATTTCTGCCAAGTTTGCTTTAAATTGGCCAAATAATTGATTTTTAAAGATTTTTCACATGATTTATCTAAGTCCGATAAGCTCCTACCTGCCACGCCCACAATTTTTGACGAAACAAAAATTTATGAACAAGTTTAAAAAAAAGGTCACCAAAGGAACATTCCTGCCAAGTTTGCTTAGAATTGGCCCAGTGGTTAAGGAGAAGAGGATTTTTGAAGAATTATCTAACGATTTCTCGAAGTCTTATAAGCCCCGCCCTGCCACGCCTACAATTTTCACCCAATCAAAAATTCATAAGCATGTGTTGAAAACAGTCACTCAAAGGACATTTCTGCCAAGCTTGGTTTAAATTAGCCTCATAATTGATTTTTAAAGATTTTTCACATGATTTTTCTAAGTCTGATAACCCTGGCCCTGCCACGCCCACAATTTTTGACGAATCAAAAATTCGCGAACAAGTATTGAAAAGGGTCACCCAAGAAACATTTCTGCCAAGTTTAGAAAGAATTGGCCCAGTGGTTAAGGAGGAGAAGATTTTTGAAGAATTATCTAATGATTTCTCGAGTCTGATAAGCTGCGCCCTGCCACGCCCACAATTTTTGACGAATCAAATATTCACGAACAAGTTTTGAAAAGGGTCACCCAAGAAACATTTCTGCCAAGTTTGGAAAGAATTGGCCCAGTGGTTAAGGAGGAGAAGATTTTTGAAGAATTATCTAATGATTTCTCGAAGTCTGATAAGCCCCGCCCTGCCACGCCCACAATTTTTGACGAATCAAAAATTCACGAACAAGTTTTGAAAAGAGTCACCCAAGAAACATTTCTGCCAAGTTTGGGAAGAATTGGCCCAATGGTTAAGGAGGAGAAGATTTTTGAAGAATTATCCAATGATTTCTCGAAGTTTGATAAGCCCCGCCCTGCCACGCCCACATTTTTTGACGAATCAAAAATTCACGAACAAGTTTTGAAAGGGGCCTCCCAAGGAACATTTCTGCCAAGTTTGGAAAGAATTGGCCCAGTGGTTAAGGAGAAGATGTTTAAAGAAATTGTTGACGACGCACGACGCACGACGGACGACGGACGACGGACGCCGGAGAGTGACTGACCCTAAGAGCTCCCCTTGAGCTCGTTGAGCTCAGGTGAGCTAAAAAAGCATAAACCTTCCTTGTGACCTTTAGAAAGCACCATTTTAGATCATGGTTTGTTTAAAACAGAAATATTGAATTTTGAAAATGTTGCGTTACTTTATGTGGTAAGTGTATGATATTTGTGATGCTATGTTTTGCAAGGTGCTCATGCGGAATATCCTCCTGTCTGACCCTGCGATCAATGATAATTATCCACGTTAGAGGCAACATGACAAGGATATCTCAGAGATTAATAATTGAAGTCGGTATGTCAATAATTACAACGTCTCATAGACTGACGGTCCGTATTGATTACAAATAATTATCTGATTGATCCATAAGAAATCTTGTCACAGCAGATATGTTTGTTGACATTTCCGAGGAAGAAATTATTCATTTGGAGCAGTCTAAGGAGTATTTAAATACAAAACTAACACAAAAGAGAAACGTAAACATTTTTAGAGAATTTCTAGGACCCGAAAACACCAAGTTCGAAGAGTTTCCAAGTTTTAAGGATCGTTTATGCATTGCTACGAACAACCAAAGGCGATGAAGTTGAAAAGTCGATCTTACACAACATAAAGTATGGGCTTTGGAAGTATTTGAAAGAAACCTACAATATTGACATAAGAACAGATTCGGCCTTTGAATCACCAAGAAAAACATTTTAAGCAAAATTGACTGATTCACAGAAGGAAGGAAAAGGGGCAGTCCAACACAAGAAGGAAATATCCAAAGAGGATCTGCAACAGCTCATGCAACCCGATAGTCTAGCAATCAACTGTGATATACCTGTAGGGCTCCAAAATAATGTAAATTAACTGTAATTGTGTTCATTAAGTCCTTTCCCAAACAAAACCAGGTGATCATCATTTTCTTTCTCATTTTCCCTACATATTTTCTGAGAAATAGTGAAACCAACATAAGTTCTATTTTGAATGAGACACCTTTTTTATTACAAAGATTGGCATGACTGACACAGATACATAATACTCTTTCACCATCATGGGCACTTGATATTTAATGAAGACATTGCTGATTCTTGTTTCAGGTTTCGTTTGACATTATGTTCCACCTATGTAGGAGAGGGCAAGAAAAATTAAGAGACAAGAAGAAGTCTACATTTAGTGTAAAACAGATACGGGTGGTCGGGAATATGTGAGCCAGGTGATAGACGAAACCGATAAAAAACATGGGTATGTCACAACATCATGACACAATAAAACTATATTTGAAACCTATAGCTCAAATTTCCTCAAATAATGCGGATTTCCACAACCATTCCACAGAAAAAGTACAAAAAGTAAACTAGAAGATATAAGTAATAATTACAAAAGAAAGCGTCACCTTAAAAAGGTAAAGTAATTACTGTCTGCGATACATACAGATTTCATTACAGCTTGAATATTCCAAATATTGCAATTATCTGTAATTATAGAGATGCATTTCCATTTACATGTATCCCTCAAGGAACTGATTTCTCCACTACTATATATGTAGTGTGGTCACAGTCTCGTTTTAAAAATACTGTCTCTATCTGATTCTATGTAAAAACGAGTAATTTACAAACGGCATTTTCAGCCTAAATAACACATTAAATTGCCAAAAAGTGTGGAAAAACTTATAGCTAAATAGTTACAATTTATTATGATAAAATACTTTTACCTTATACACGTTCTTTTCGTGTTAAATCTCTAATTGAAAAAGTGGGTCAACTCTGCGTTTCTTTGTTTGAACTCGGTCGTTACCTTAGAAGGACGCGTGGGTATGTGTGATAAAATTGCTTTGGCACTGCCATTTCTTAACGGATTTTCATAAATCTTATATCAAATTAAAGAGGGAAAATAGATCTATTCATCCGTTTATGTTAATACGATGAGCCGATGAATTATGGGTCGATGATTAGGTATTCAAAATAGGTCATTTTACTCGGCTTCAAATGGCAAGAACTATGCGGCAGAAAAGCCTAGAAAAGCCTATATATGTTCTTCAACATCCTATCTATTCAAATAATAAAACATCTTGTATTTTTAGCTTAGCGCATTCAAGCGCAAAGACTTTAACAATGGGAAGTGTTTTTCAATTCCCCATGATTTATCGATAATTTCTGTCTAAACTCCATTCATCCTCAATTTATTCATAGCTGTTGACGACAGTGACTCAAAGAACATTCTTGCAAAGTTTGGTTGAAATTGGCCGAATGGTTGATTTGTTAAGAATGATATCATGATTTGTCAAAGTTCGATAAGCCTTGCCCTGCCACGCCCATAGTTTTTGACGATTCAAAAAAATAGCGAACATTCTTTAAATATGGTCATCCAAGGAACATTCCTGTAAAGTTTTGTCAAAATCGGCCCAATGGTTAAGCAGTAGTAAGTGTTTAAAGGAATTATGGGCGAACAGACGGACGGACGGACGATGAGTGATCACAATAGCTCATCTTGAGCACTTCGTGCTCAGTCCAAAGGGATTTACAAAATCGGCGTTTCTCATGGGCTTCCTAAACATCCATTTAACCCGTTCCCAAACAGTAAAACTTTATGGTCATCCAACTCGAAAGCTGTGACAGGCGACAGAATGAGTGTAAAAGAAAATAAGATTCTTTCGCCTCAATCTTTTCACCTTCAATAAAATCCGTTCAGGACGTCAAAACCAGGTCTTGTTCGGGAAAGGGCGAGGCAGCCAAAAATTAGATTGAATTTAGAGGTTGCAAAATGGACATTTTCAAATGTATGGTGCTCTTTTGGGTCAATGTTTTGAAAGCCTTTTTCTTCACGAACCAGAGATATAATGTTAATAATCGATCAGTTGAAAGTTTGAATTATTTTTTTTTTGTTTGAAATTCCTATTTTATATGTCGTAAAATCTTGTTTTTATCGGAGGCAATGACATGGAAATGATATGCGAACGACGAAGCGCAGAAAATATTTACGCAAAGGGAGAAAATGTTGGTTATCGGCATGTTCTTCTTTTGTCTCAATGTTTTCCAAAACCTTTTCATATATGATCGTGAAAATCATGTCTTGTTCGGGGAAGGGTTGAAATAATGTAACAACTATTTATACAATTGCTGTTTGGTAGAAATTGAAGAACTTAATTCATTGGTAGAATAATTTCATCCTTTGTAAAACTTCAAAGGGGTGTAACTATTTTATTAAATGTCCGATTTTAAAAACGTTTTTGAGTTCCTCTTATTCAGACCTTGAAAATGATATATAATTTGTTGAAAAATAAACAATAACGTAATTCGGCAGAATTATCTCCCCTTTGTAAAAATCTGAATAAGCCTTATTCCATAACGCAATGTCCGATTTTCACAATTCAACCAGTTTTATGTTTCTCTCAATATTCTCTGTAAGCTGGTTTATATTTTGTAGGGGCTGGAATACTTTTGGAAAAAAGTGTGACCACCCTAATATATGTTTATGCAGTATGATATTGTGTCTTTAATCGCAATTACCTAATCGCAATTACCTAATGTTAAAAACAATAGTCTTACGAAATGCTCATTTAAGATCTCGGTGTCGTCAACAAAACTTTTTCTTATGGGTGAAGTGCGATTATTTACTTTCTCGTTCGAATTTAAGTCATATAAGAACATGCCGTCACATGGTTGTAGTTTTATATTTGTGTTTCGGATGCAAACTTGTGTATTATCGTAGCATAAAAGACATAAAAAATCTGATATATACCAGGAATTCTGTCTGTCAATACATTACAACATAGAAGAATGCGCAATGACACAGGAATATTCAAATCAGATTCGTGAATTGCCCGTCTGATTAAGCTTTTCTGGCCGACAATACCTTTGTGCATCTTTACATCTACCATTGAAATAAAGCTAGTTTTATGCTGTAGACGTTGTTAGACCACCAATTACTCAGTCTTGAGCATAACAATCCGTGATAGTTTCTTTAACACAGAAATAGCGTGACTGAAATCATGATGTAGATTGTTCGTTTATTCTTGCTCTATAATATAATGCACGCAATCTAAATGTTTAAGGGATATTGAATACAAGCAAAGGACCAAAGCATTTGTTAAAATATAAATAGATTGAAGCGGACTCGAAAGAAACCAATCTTCTGCTTCAAAATTAACTTTCAAGCTCAGGACTTTTTGACATTTGATTTGTATTACGCACATCGGATGAAAAATATCAGGTATGGTAGTCGATGTCATTTTTACAAACTTCAAACAAACTACTTGCAGCTCAGATATGAATTTGTGCTCTTCTCAAATTTGATCTAGCGTTGTTTTATAATCACGGTTCTGCCGCCGACGTGGTTTATTTACTGTTCTGTCTGACTCAGTACCATGGTTTAATTACGATAGATATAAATAATTTAATCAAAAACTTGCGTGATAAGCTAAATGTTAGATGACATAAAATGAAATCGAATGAAGACGTACCATTAATAATTTAAAGAGCTGATATTCTTGCTTAAGCCTGTAAGTATATGGTTGCTATTTTTGACAATGACTTGGGTGATTTTCCCGAACATCGAGGCCAGTTGTACGAGATCTCATCTAGGTTGCTTCTTTTCAGGCACTTTTATTGTGGTTCTGACTTCAGTCATATCCCGTATGTTTGTGTTTATTATTTTATCATGTTTAATATTTTGACATACAATGAAATCAATTCCGACTCACGTAACAAAATAAAATTTGATAAGAGTTCCCATTTTTTACCACGCAAATTGCGTTGTTTGACAAAATTTTTATGACAATTTATCCTCCCTACAACAACATGTTCTGCAATAATGAACCAATCAATCCGAATTTTACGTGTCACAAGACCATAATAATGGTGCTGACAAATGAACCATTTACATGAGCCTTGTAAGAGAACAATGCATTACCGCCTGGCGTACTATATCTGAAATGTTTGTGAGCCTATTTTTTTCTTTTTGCATTGAGAGTCAGCATGATGACTAGTTCAAAGCAAATATGATGGTAGAGCCACCGGTAAAAATGGCTGCTGCGCGTGTAAGTAGGTTCTTTTGAAACACGGAAAATCAGTTTTACTATGTTTATAATTGCAAATATTTGACTACTATACATGTCTTTGTTAAAGCCACCACAATTTTAAGCACTACATCTGAATCAATTTTTTTTATAGTTAGAACATTTTAACATACAGTTTTAGAGACATGGGTCCCTTTGTTATGACGCCACTCGTTCAATGTAGCATGAAGCCTTTCTGCCATTAAATGACGCAAGAGAAGAATACATATTGAAGAAATATTCAAATCAGATTCGTAAATTGTCCGTCTGATTAAGTTTTTCTTGCCAACATTGCCTATTTACATCTTAATAGGTCTAGCACTCGAATAAAGTTTGACATACTTTGAAGTCTGAATGTCACTACATGAAACTCGAGAAGAACGCGTATTGAAGAGATATTCAGATAAGATTCGTATATAGTCCGTCTAATTTTAAAGGTTCTCACTGTCGACAACACCTTCGTTTATCTGTTCTCCATTATTACGAGCTGTAGACAGAAGGACAATGGATAAAGTCAGAGACACAAAAAAAATAGATCCGGTCTCGACATACAGATAAGTAAGTATACAACTACAATTATTCTTGAGAAAAACAGGTCAGAGTAGTACATGTATATCCTTTCTGTAACTGACAAAACCAACTTGCTTAAATTAGAAAGCCGGTTTTGTCATTTATTGAAAGTAAGGTAGGGGCATCTCACACAATATTATTACTGTTGAATGTCTTCGACTTTGCACCGTGCCGGAAATATTGAAAAACAGCATAGACAGAGAACGTTCTTTAAATATAAAATAATTAAAACGGATTTAAGGCAAGTGAAGACATAACATACAATAAACCCTAAATCCATTTACATATCAATTACCGGTTTCAATAATAAATGAAAATAGTTTCGGATTTAACTGTCTGGGAAACCTAATTATCATTCTTGTGTTATCTTGACTTCTGTTTGTGGGGTCTTTGATCTTTTATGCCTCTTTACGTTATTTGTTATGTATTCGTAAGTAGGACTATAATTTCAACTTGCGTTGTATACGTCTAATATATACTAACGGAAAAAAGTAACTGTGCACATTTCCTTTCTATATAACATTTTAAATACATAAGTTAAACGAATCAAATTTTGCAATTTTGGAAAAAGAACGTGTAACCTTTAAATTGCAATGAGCGTCAGTTTGCTAACCCATCCGTTATCACCGTAACAACCCTGGGAAGTGGGTAGAGGTAAAATTCAAGTTCACAAACCATTTTCGAGTATGAACACTATTGACACCGATAATGCTCTGCAGCAACGAGACAGCTAAACTGTCACAAACGGCTCTATAAAGGTTCTTCTTGATATTTTAACCAATAACGAGGCCAACTAGTCAAGCGCTGACGTTGAATAAAGCATGAGTTCATATGTCGTTCCCCAACGCGTTTATAAATGCGACCTCGAACATTGAACTGTACAGATGTAATCGAGGCGCGCCAATAAGCAATACTTTGTACAAATCGACCTTACGAATGGGTATATGTTGGCTAAGCCACTGCTAACGATGTCATCTACGACGTCGTAGCAAGACTAGACGTATCGTGTATCGGAGTACGTCTGAGACGAATGTAGCGCTCTATTAACAGATCTCTAACAGGCCTTCTGCTGATAGAACTCAACTCTAGAATAAACCTAGCTGTAACTTTTGCCGACAACCATCGATTTCGGTGGTGGTTGCTTCGATTATGATTGACTTGTCGGAATGACGTCACGCGTCGACGTATCGAATGTGGCAAGTTGCGTGCGTTTCTAAATTATTGCAATTGTCTCAAAAGTGCCTATATGATGTTTTTATACAAACCAAAATGCTTGGCGACCTATTGCTTTGGTATAAGGAGGCTACTGTCCAAAGCATGCTTTTACGTGCATCTTTGGATAAACATATCGCGTTGTTTTCTGTTCAATCAAACAAATTTACATGTTTTTCTGAACAACAAGCAAGTTAACGACATTTTCGCCATAAAAACAAATTTCAACCTCACTTAGGAATAACGCAGAGCAACAAAGCATTCAAACGAAAAGAACGTTAACGTCGAACGTCCGTGCATGTGCAGTTTGTGGCATTCGACATTTCGTTAACAAGCGTTTCTTATGAACAATTGCGGGAGATGTTTCTTGTAAATAGGTCGTATATTTACAAAATGAATAAGAAAATAAGCATGCACAGTTACTTTTTTCCATAAGTAGGCTACACTTACCACATAAAGAAACGCAACATTTTCAAAATTCAATTTTTCTGTTTTGAACAAACCAAGATATAAAATGGTGCTTTCTATATGTCGCAAGGAAGATTTGTGTTTTTTATTTGTTGAAATGTTTAAAATTCCAACAAACATGCCAGAATTACGCCCCTTTATTAATTCACGTTGAACACGTCCCTACGTTTTGCAAGTGGAAAAACAATCCTCAAATATTGTTTGAATAATAGTCTGTCATCAGTTACACAGTAAAAACACGAAAGATTGTTACTGCTTACACTAATCAGCATGGCATAGCTTCTGAAAAACAGTCGTCAACAGACCACGTGAATGCTGCGTTCTTAAATATTCCATATGCTAGGACCCAAAAGCTTGGCGCCAATATTTTCTTCAATGTCAAGGATGTGGTACATTCTTATACCAGTTAAAATTAGCCAGTAGGGTGTTAGCCAAAGCGTTCTAACATTTGGAACAGATTCCTAATATCAACATATTCTACATAAATAAACAATGTGGGACACGGATATAAGACATCGCAAATGAATGATTCAACCAGTAGCAAATAGTTTGATATCTGTTGGTACCCAAATTTTGATATAATTTTCGCTATTTAAGACACTTTATCCACCCGAAGAGGGTCTTATCCTGTTTAACAGCTGCAGGTCTGTGCACCAGATGTCCTCACAAAGTCATGGGACTCACCCTTATGCCTAGACAGGTGGACTGGGACAAGGATATGTGCGTTCGCTTCTCGGATGAATGAAAAAGGTAACCTCAATGGTTGTCGTAAAGTTTTGAGTCGTCCAAATATACGTGGCTATGATGTTTGCAAAATCGAACAAGACGCCGATTGATATGATGATGAATCCATTTAATCATGGGCAGGGATTACTGAATTTGTAAAGCAAAGACATGTAAGTGATTTTGATAAAAATGTCAAAGCCGATACACGTATGTAGGTTGACAATGTGTTGCACCCTGTTGTCCCTGACATCATTTTCGATGAGGCAATGACATGTTGCAACAGAATGGCGCTACTGTACGAACTGTAGCTTTAAGAGTATGTTTGTGCATCAAAACAATGTTACTGCCTAGAATACAGGACATGTCGAACACTTCTTGGAAATACAGAATATACGCGTTCGTGATAGTCCTAATCCTCCAACAAACCTGTTTTGCGAACGAATAATCCTTCATAATGAATGGAATAACTTACTTTTACATTAAATTGCTTCGAAAATGATGTCAATGCGACGAGGGCGTCAGTTGTTGATGAACACAGGGGATGATTCTTAGCATGAATTTGTTTGTGACTTTTGCATTTACACCAGGTGTCTTTTGGTTGAATTTTTTGTCCGTAAATGTCTTGGAATTCCTATGGTTTTTCGTTTACCGTTGAATGAAATTTACAGATGATGTTTAAACAAAACAAATCCTGAAATTTATACAGTTGCCTTAAGATATTTGTTTTTGAATGAGTGTTGGTTTTCTTTATGTGGTCAGTATATACATTTCTAGAATTCGCGTTTTACATATGGTTATAAGAAAAAAAACCCTGAGTACATATATTTTTTGCCTCTCATGTTCACGTTATTCGTTCGAATTTTATCATTGTTAGTACAAACGTTCAATTGCAGTACATCTCAAAACTCATTGTTTGATAGGATTCTGATAGTATTTTTTTCCGATCTACAACAATATATTCTGATTCAATGAGCGCATCAATTCGTATTTTCCGTGTCACAAGACTGTAACATCGGTGTTGACAAATGAACCATTTATATTAGCATTATACGAGAACAATGGACTACCGTTTGACTTATATAATCTAGATTTATGCCCCACCATCTTTCTTTTACGGAAAGTAGTATTAAACTTTTCTTTGACTGTAAATGGGCAACCAAACTAATATAAATTACCCGTCCTTTGATATGTATTATCTATACTGTTTTAAATGGAAGTTAAAACGTATGAATACTTTTCGGTGTTTCTGTTTAAATTATATGAAACCTATCTAAATATATATTTTGTTTTGTTTGAAGAGCCATCATCGGTTGCCAGGCTGGTCAAGTGGATAGAGCGTCAATTTCGATTTGTATTTAATGAACCTACAAGAACCTCTTACGAATCATAATACAATCACATTCAACTAACTTGCTAATATATTTCCTGGAGTGATCTGTGAAGCTCCTGGGTGGATAAATTACACGATATGTATTATTTTGTTTTATTGAAAATAAATATTGAAGCGTTACATTATGACTGTCAGTGGAGTTTTTAAGTGTTACACGAAACGCACTGTTTCTTTCACATGAGCTCACGAATTTGCATTATTTGTTTAAAGGCTGTATGTATTGCCTACCAGATTCAATTTGTATGAGTTTGTTGTCTTCCAAAGAAACCGTGAGATAGATATTTTGAACGGAAAAACATTATGTAAAACAATACAATACGTAACACTCTCAAGTCCCTCTGGGTTATTAAAAGTAACAGCCTCTCGGTGAATTATGCAAATATTTTGGAACATAGCATAACCATCTTTATTCTTGGGATCATGTCAAGGAGACAATGAATATCTGTTTGGACATTGTTTCTTTATCGGTATCTTGCACCCATTTTTACTTTGGTTCTTCGTTAGAGGTAGTTATAAAATTGCACTTTTTATACTTAATACATAAAACAAGTATCATTTCGGAATTATTGCATGATTTGCAACTCTTTATTTATGACTAAGATACCAGATCAATTTTCTTTAAAATGCCAGAGATTGGCGAATTTTAAATAGACGTTTCAAATGTTAAGGGCTGTTTAGGATCTTAGTTTTAAGTTTGATAAAAATTTAGCTTGATTACGCTCCCCTTTACTCTCTTAAGAACAGAGCACATTCTCTCTTCATTCCATTATGATAGAATGATGCTCTGTTCTCGCGGGGTCATTTCACGTCTAATCTCGGGGCCTTGGCGGGATTTCAATATCCAATCGTTGGCTATACACAACAAAACAATTTAAAAAGCTGATACAAACTTTCATTGGCTGACGCTTCAAATTACCGGCCCCAGCCAAAAATAGAAGCGACGTAATGTATACGTAATCAAACAAGATAAAACTGAGTGATTTTGCTTCGATAATTCAAATGTCACCGGCTTCAGCAAAAATAGAAGCGACGTAATGTATACGTAATGATCATGCAAGATAAACCTGAATGATTTTGATTCGATAATTCAAATAATGTGCTATAATTAGATTATGACGACCAAAAAGGCTGTTGGTGTGTCAAAAACGGCAGAGGTCACATTTGATAGTTAATCAATGTAGAACTCTGCTCTGGAGAGTAGCTCCCCTTAAACTAATTTAACAACTTCAAACAAAATGTGGACTTCAACAGTTAATACATTACTTATTCTGAAAGCCAAAATTACCACTTCGGGATATTTAAATGCACGTTTTGAGTGTTTGAGATATTTTGAGAGTGTGCTTCATGTGAAATTTCAAGAAAAATATCCATAACAGCAATGTTAGAGATGTGATATTTTTTTAGAAATTCAAATTGCGTGTTTTATAGTGTTTTATAATGATCATTCAGACTTAACCACATTCAAACAGTAACACGATTGAATTTAACCCATTACGGTTAAATAAATGAAAGCAAGTAATAGATTTACATGTAAGCAGCATGCGTTATATTGCAGCGATGAAATAAAAGAATTATATACACGATCTACTTCATCCTACATTATCCAAAGTCCACTGTCTAAAATAGTTTGATCATGCGCTCGACACTCTTTTTGCCCTTTCAGAACAAAAACGTTTTGACGTCCTTTAACTTGAACAGTTCAAAACCCTTTATGAGAAACAAAGAAATGCTGAAAATAGACAGTTTTGTAATTATATCTCTGCCTTTTTTAATTAACCCTTTCCAAACAAGACCTTGCTTTGACGTCTCTAATAGAAATTGCTTGGGGAAACATTGAAACAAAAGAAGAAACTACTGATATCAGCAGTTTCTTCTTTTGCCTCAATGTTTTTATGCTATGTCACACATAAATTTAATCATTATTAACATCAATTTTGCTTTCTGCAGTAGCTTTTGAATTGGAACACCCAAAAATTTGTCGTTTGGGGAAGGGTTAAACACCCATCTTGCAAAATAAAAGAAAACATCAGGGCAAAAACAATTAAACTCCCAGCCTTTTCATTTTCATCGTATTTTTGTTGGTTTTGCTGCTAGTGGTGGTGACGTACATGTAGATGATGAAGGTGTGGTGTTCGTTTTGTTTCCTTTCTGTACGTCAAGAAATCCTCCGTGAAATAAAACAATAAAGCTCGGATGCTAAACCATGCCCTCTGGACAACATTTCCAAACTAGACAATTATCTATAGGATGGTTACTTACTCCGTCCTTGTAACAAGTGTAAACACATTTAGAAACAATTTTCATGGTAAAAGATAAAATCCCTGTAGAATTGTTTTCGGTACAATATATGGTTTGATTACCAAAACTAGGCTTCCCTCATTTTGTCGCAAATTGTATAATTCAAATTGTTATTTAGCATTTCATAGACAGAAATGACGATTTATACTCCAAAGGATACAAAACGATAAAACAGATTACGATACCATTTGGTTCGCACATCGTTCGAGTAAAACAGTGTGGCCTATAAAGAGTCTGAATAAATTTGGCTAATCTTTTAATATTTTCTGATAAATAAAGTAATATAATCCTTATTATATACATGTACATGGATAAGTTCGTTTTCTTTCTTTTCAGAACGAAATGGATAGATGTATTTGTTGTTGCTGTCGTCGTCGCCGGCGCCGCCGTCGTCTTTGTCGTGTTTGTTTTTATACTTTAAACATTTTTGACATTTTACAAAATGACAAATTCATTACGGTTCAGGTAATAAATAAGAAATGATAGAGACTTTCACTGGACAATGCTACATAATAATTGAAACGAAGTTATTGACGTCAAATTATAGCAAATATAAATTTGCCTAACGACACGTTTGAATCGATCAATAGGAGCAATAGTCCATAGATTATTTCATAATCGCAGGTGGATCAATCACGAAACAAAATAAATCCAAATATATTGATGATTTTAGCCAGTTTAAATAAGATTGCACAACTTATTTCTAAATCACGGCTCTTTTTCGTCTTTATATTTGATCCCTTGAGAAAGCAACATATTTCTTGAAACGTGATTATCGAAATTGGAAGAAAACTTGTTATTGCACTATAACGGGATTAAGATAGAGCCAAATAATCTCTGATGCTATTTTCCTGGAATCTATTATGTGCGTTTCCCAATAATATTTGTGCACACATGGATTAAGTACCTGAATAACCATCAAGTGAATTTGATTTAAGTGACGAATACACATTCATAGTTAGTGCGTGTTATATACTAGAATAAGATAAATTCTCTTATCATCTAGGAATGTGTTTTTAAAACAGTAAAGCTCTTGTACAAAACATCGTACTCTGTAAGGAGTATCTAAACTATGTAATTACCGGAATCCGTCATATCTCACTCTGCTCTTGTAATAAGTGTAAACACATTAAGAAGCAGTTTCCTGGTAATTGAAGAAATCTATGTAGAATTGATTTCGGTAAAATATCTGGTTACCCAAATCAGGCTTCTGTGACTGTATGTTCATAATGTAGCGAAGTATACGAGTGCGGCAAAATATATGATTTGTTGACAGAAAATATATGTGTCCTCGATCATTGTTGAAAGGTGTAAGTTCTGTCATTGATTTCTTCCAGATATGTTTTATCGCTTTCTTCCTATTTGTATTTCATTCTGTTATTCGTTGATACAATCAGAATATAGTAAACAAATTCAATGCCATTTTCTATTTCGCCAGTAATTCCAATTCAGTACCCCGAAAATTGCATTTATAATAGGATTGTCATGGCACTCATATCTCTCTTTAGCAATTCGTTCAGCCTTAATGAACCAATCAATTCGTATTTTACGTGTCACAAGACTGTAATAACGATACTGACAAAGGAGCATGCGCTGTGTTTGTGTCTATGAGATCAATGGATTACCGCCTGACTCGAATGAAATAGATATGTTTTTACAGTTTTAATTTTATTATAAGTACATGACATGTCCATTGTATATAATTCTGATATCATTATACGACATAATAATTGTATAGTCACACTAACCTTGATAAAACAACTATTACAAATAATAATAAAAATGAAAAAAAAATAATCTAAAAGAAATTAATCAATACGTATAAAATTGACTTTAAAACTCACAACTTTTTGACGGGTGTTTTGAAATATTCAAGTTCTCTAGATATATTGGATGGAATCTGAAAAGAAAAAAAGTCTAAAAATCCAAACATAACACGAAATGTTTGTTTTAGATAAAGGAAGTTATATTTTTCTATCATTCACATATTTCACAAAATATCTAAATGATATTAAACTAAACATTACGTGTGTGTGTGTATTTCATCTCTTCTGTCTATTGGTTGGACATGCTTGTCGTAATAATTATATCTACGGTTGACATTTCTTTTTCTTTTTTTTTTAGTTTTATCAACAACCGAAAATGACTTATTATAAAACATCCCAAATAGGACCTGTTTTTTCTGTTAATTATTTATCCCGATCTTCCATGCAAATTGTGGTTCAGACAATAGCTGGTTAACCAGTGAATTTGCTTCAATTTCTAAATTGCTTTATTTGAATTTCCATGGGTTGTAAGATTAATTTATGTACCGTGTTTGAACATAACGTATGAACAGCCTGTTTGTTATGATCTTTTATCTTACTTTTGTGACAAGCTATTTCTACATATAGCGCAGTCCGCGCAGCCTGACTAGGACCAACACATTTTACTTGTAAGTTATTTTCTAAATCTGAATGTTTTCCCTGGCTTACTATGTGTTCATTTTTCGCATCCGGGGTCTGGTTGACCTGTGCCGAGTCTGACAAGTTTGTCAAAATTTGGATTTTTGGAGTTCGGATAAGGTCCCTTTTAGAGTGACGGGTCACATATACATGTGCAATAGTATAGTGACTGGACGATATTCTCGACTATTTTATAGATTTCGACACATGACCTGGCATTATGTGTCAATCTAATTAAAATCCAGTGTTAAATTACAATAACGTCTGACAGCAACGAGACTGTGGTTATCTGCTATGGCTCCGGGATAAACAAAATCGATTATTTTACTTTAATCAATCAATTTGTTTTATTATATACCCTAGTTATTGTCCACTGGTTATACACAGTTATATGATGTCCTCGTAGTGAAGTTTACGATTTGAATCGCTTTCAGAAAATGAAGCATTTATTTGATTGGCCAGAAGAAAATACATGATGACCGATGACCCTTTACTGGTGTCTGTAACCGTATTTTAATCAAATTGACTATGCTAGGATTTCTCATAATTATTCACAACCTTTTATGTTGGTATTTTAGTGTATACATGGGAGTGAATATTATCTCATTAACTTATTCAATCTTAGTGAAAAGATATTGATATGAACACTCGTCCACCGGACAATGCGTGTATAGATATAGAGAACATCGTAAAACCTTTGACAAAGGGAATGTACCAACGCCCTATTCTTTGCATGATTGCACTGCATTAGTCACTATTCATTTGTTATCTGAAGTATAAATACATTCGAAACAGTAAAATACGGTGATGTTTCAGAAAGGTTGAAGATCGATGTTATGATAAGATTGCTCAGACTTTACACACAGAAAACAAGCCATATGATTTTATTGTAAATGACGAGTTGCACATTGTTAAAAATATATCTTAAACGTTCATGAAATAATGTTAAAATGTCTATATTTTTTATTGATTAAGGTATAACTATATTAACTCAAAGAGCCGTATATTGTTGTTTTATCTGTACAGGTTAATATGCACTGGTGACGTAAAATATGCGGCTAGTTTAACAAAGCGCAGACACATCAATTAGTTAAAGGCCACGCTATTGAGCACCCATGACATTTATTCCATGTAATTGATCTGATGGAAGCTTTTTATCTGTCATAAACTTGACTCGCCATGATGAACTTCGTGGAATTTGACAGTAAGGGAATTAATCAGAGTGTGAAATTTCGATACTCATACATTACTTAACAATGACCTTTGTCATGTTTTCTATCCCATTTGGAATGTGCTGCGTAAAGGCTTTGTGTAAATGACATGTCATCTGTGCATGAATCAGTTTTAGTTTGGACAAAGTCAATGGGATCTCTTAATATCACGAGGATTGAATACAATATTGGTAACAACGCTTAACCCGCCAAATTAACCCTTTCCAAACGACAGAATAAAGGTCTTATTTGAAAGCTGTTAATATGGCTGCTAATAATGATAAGATTTGTGTATTATATACAATGTAGCACAGAAAATATTTAGACAAAATGAGAAACACCTGGTTGTCACAATTTCTTCTTTTGATTTATTTTTCCCGAGCCTAATCGAATAGGGATGTCAAAACCAGTCCTTGTTTTGGAAAGGGCTTTACTAAATATGTAGGTTGTCTACCGATAAAATAACTATTTAGAGACGCTAAACGAACGATTCTCTACGCTCCGTCGTGGTACATTATCCTTTGAAATAAAATCCGTATATACAGCTTGTTTAAAGCTGTTGTCCCTTGACATTGGAAGAAAATCAACGATGGATGAATGTTATACTTTTTTCCAGTAGACTAATCAAAATGCATTTTATTGTTATTCATTATATGGACAGAGTGTCGACTGTAGGAAATATGAAATCTAGGGTTATTATACAAATACTTTGGAACATGTCATAATCATTCTTATTTTCATTACTGATCTTGCCCTTCTTTTGATGAAGTATATTGTTATATAACAAAGCTTTGAAAAGTAAACGGTTCTTGATACGCTAAGTCATGAATCTCAACGAGTGGCGTTTCTATAAAAAGTGCTGCAATATTATACACGACGCCATTGCATTAATATTTTTCAAATCCAAACCTGAAATATTACATATAAGCCCAACAGACAGGTGCAGTTGTTTTTGTATGTTTTCAAACATAAAACAAGCTGCATTTGGATAGTTTTGGAAGGAAAGCGATGGTATTTTCGAAGCTTGTTCGAGAATAAGACAGCTGGAATCTTCTATCATACTTTAAGATGAATTGATCAAAAGTCACTATTCGATATAGTTTATCATCACAACAATGTTGCAATCGTGGATTTTCTGAAGATAACACGACATCTACTTTTTCTAGCGTTGTTTTTATTATTGTTATTCAGTTGATGTCGCATTAAAACATCAATAAAGTCGCCTAGAATAGTCATTAAGGTAGGAAACATTAAACCAGGGTAATAAATATACACCACAGGAATCATGTTTCAACAATAAAGTAAGAAAAATCTACTGAGTTCGGGAATCTCGATTTTTTTTCACTTTGTGTTTAAATATGACATTATCTTTCCTCTGTCAGTGTTCATTTTGTGCTATGTCATATTTTCGGGCGTTTCAAACAAAACGGCAGTCAATAAATATGCTTTTAGACTCAACAACTTTTCTAATTGGTCACCCTTTGATGTTGAATATTTTAAAAACTTTACACTGTATGTCTGATCTAACAGCATGAGTGTGTTAACACGGTCCTATTGTACAGGTTTAAATCATTATTATAAAGAAAATGGGCGTAAATACGCTACTGCAGCGCGAAGTTTGATTTTCCTAAAATTGCACGTGCAAAGTATGGTCGGCCTCGTTGAGCCACGTGAGTTACCGAGTACAAGCCAAGTTCGAATCAATGCTAAAAACAACAAACATGGCTCGTGTGACGATTGAAGAAAGAGGGAGAGCTGTCGGAATGCTGAGCACCGGTGCGTCAATGCGACATGTAAGTCCCATTTGTTTGACTAACACCGGAAGTACTTTAATTTTAGGTTCAAAACAGTTGTATGTCATTTCCCGATATTTTCTAAATGTTTTTTAATTCATTTCCAGGTAGCAAGAGTCTTCAATCGTCGAATGTTCACCATTCAGTCACTTTGGCTCAAATTCAACACCACCGGAAGTGTTGCTGATCGGCCTCGACGTCCAAAGCGTAGAGTCACAACCCACAGGCAAGATCGTCACATCATTTTAACGCATCTTAGAGACAGATTTACACCTGCAACAACAACTGCTCGGCAACAACGAGGACTTCATGGTCGTCCATTGGCGTCCCAAACTGTTCGTAGACGTCTCCGTGAAGTGGGAATACGCTGTAGACGTCCTAAGAAGGGCGTTATTCTTAGCCTGGGCTAGGCGACATCTTCGGTTAACAAGGGCCCAGTGGGCAAACGTCTTGTTTGTGGACGAAACCAGAGTTACGTTGCGTAATGCTGACGGTCGTAGACGCGTATACCGACGTCCAGGAGAGCGATTTGCTGCGAATTGTGTAGCTGAAGCCGATCGCTTCTGTGGGTCTGTCATGATATTCGCTGGCATTTCCTTACATGCGAAAACCGCAGTCGTAATTGTCTGAGGCAACCTCAATGCTGCACGGTACCAGCAAGACATCATCCAACCAGTGTTTATCCCTTTCTTTCGTGCCAACAGACCGGGCATGCTTCTCCAAGACAATGCTCCTTGTCACGTTGCTAGAGGTTCTATGGCAATGCCTCGTGCGAACAATAGTAATGTAATGCCATTTCCATCAAAGAGCCCAGACCTCAACCCCATTGAGCACGTGTGGGATTTGCTCAAACGGCGAGTGCATGCTTTGCCTCAGCAGCAAAATTTGAATGAGCTTGAACGTGATATTATTCAAATCTGGAACAATATAACTCATCAGGAGCTCCAGCCGTACATTATGTCCATGAGAGGCCGTTGTCGCGAGTGTATCGGTGCAAATGGGGGTCATACCCGGTACTAAGTTTGCTATCAGAAAACTTGTGACTTTTTGCAGAGAGGGTGGGTCTATTTAATTTACGTTAAATTTTGTTATACTCCAAGTTAATGAAATAAACCATGATTTTCAAGTTTCCAATATGTGTCTCTTTTTTTAATACATTTAATTTTCATACATTTGCTTTCCTCTCGAAATTTAAAGAGATATACAAGGTGACCAATTAGAAAAGTTGTTCAGTGTATATACGAATGTTTAACGAATGTCACAGTAGAAATGGCGCTTTATGGTTGTAGTCGAATTTGAAATCTTTGATGGGTTTACACGTACACATTGCTTAATGATGTTGTTGTTTGTTGCTGAGTTTTAGTTTTATTTTTGGCTAACTTTTTTTTATTTCCTTGAACCTTGCAAAATTGGTCTCCTCTCGAAAGAGTCGAGTATTTGTATTTGAACTTATTGATCTTTTAACTTTACTATTTGACAGTCTATCCTTTGACTAACATTACATGTAGTCCTTTCCAACTGTGAGAAAAGTCCAGACATCACATTTCGTTGAACTCTTAAGTCATTTACACATCAATTACTGTTTTCCACAAGAGATGTTAATAGGATAGAATTAAACCATTTCACAAATTGAAATAATTTGGACATTTTCCGATGTGAAAGCTACTACAGAATATAAATCGATGTTGATACTCGTAGAATAAGAAGTATGTACAATAAAGCTCATAAAAATAAAGATAAAGGCAGAAAATGCTGGCTGTTAAAGTTGTCCTATTGTCTGAATTTTCTCGTTTTCCCTTGCTTTTGAGCATGTTAAAAGCAGGTTTTGTTGATGAAAGGGTTAAACCGTCCGCGATACCTAATTGATACTCTGGCATTACTTCGACATCTCTTGATGAGGTCTTATTACTTTACAGTGGATTTATACAACTTAGCACGAATTTTTATTTTCTGCATTTGTAAGAATTGAGAAAATGAGAGGAGATAATTATTTCATGAATTATACACGCCGTGTTAGTTTTAGGGTATATATCTATTTCAAAAGTAAACTAGAAGATATCATTACAAAAGGTTACATTAGAAAAACGCATTTAACTCCTGGCCAGTATGAATGTATGAATCTCAAATGTGTTTCTTTTATCTAGAGCTGAATATGTTAGAGATACCGTTGATCGCGGTAAATACTTGTCATGCAAGTAGTCAACTTGTATCAAGGACGGTAATCACTTAACTCTGGTATGATACATTTTCCTTTACGTTTGTCAGCAAACATGCACCTGTCATGAATTTTCATTAAATCACATCATTCCCCTATTGAAAGGCATATCTTGAAAAAAGTCAAATAATTGCCGTCTGCGATACATACAGCTTTAAGTACAAATCAAATATTCCAAATATTGCGATTATCTGTAATTATAGAGATGCAATTCGATTTTTACACGCCCGTCGAAGACGGGACGTATTATGGGATCGCCCGTGGCGTCCGGGCGTCCCGTGTCCGGGCGTCCGGTTGTCCGGGCGGCGTCGACTTCTTTGTACGGAGCATAAATCTGTCACCTTAAGTCCAATTGACTTTAAACTTGGCAGTTATATTCTTCTAATCAATAAGGAGTGCAGTGCATAATAACCATAATTTTTGAGTTATTGTCGTGTGTTGTTTTTCATACTTGAATCTTGTCTGGAGTATATCTCTAAAAGTATTACAGCTAGTATCATGAAACTTCATGGGTGTATAGATCTCACCAAAGGGGAGTGCAGTGCACAAAAAACATAACTCTACCTGGCCTATTTTTAGTTATTACCATTTGTTGTTTTCATACTATGCAGTACGACATTGTATCTTTTACCGCAATTAGATACCGCAATTACCAAATGTTAAAAATAATGTTCTTACGTAATGCTAATAAAGATCTTGTTTTCCTCAACAAAGCATTTTCATGATAATTTATTTTCTACTTTAAATTCGAGTCATTTTATAACATGTCGTTACATGGTTGTGGTTAAGTTTTTTATTTGTGTTTCGGATGCAAAATTGTGATTTATCGTAGCATAAAAGATATAAAAGATCTGATATATACCAGGAAGTCTGTCTGTCAATGCATCATAACATAACTCTACCTGGCCTATTTTAGTTATTACCCTTTGTTGTTTTCATACTTGAATCTTGTCCATGGTATATCTCGAAAGGTAGAAAAGCTAGGACCATGAAACTTTTACCAACCCTTCCCCCTTTCGGCATAAAGCAGTGTTACGGGCGTATCTTGTGACAGTTTGACACCTTGTTTAATATGTACCCACCAAGGAAAGGAATTCACCATTACCATACATATTAAACTGTCTGTCAATACATAACAACAGAGAAGAATGCGCATTGACACAGGGATATTCAAATCAGATTCGTGAATTGCCCGTCTGATTAAGCTTTTCTGGCCGACAATAACTACATACATCTTTACATATACCATTACAATGAAGCTAGTTTTATGCTGTAGACGTTGATAGACCACCCATTACTCCGACTTGAGCTTAATAATCCGTCACAATTTCTTTCACACAGTGAGTGAAGTCATGATTTAAATTTGTGGTTCATTTTTCTGTAATATAACGTACGAATTCTAAGGGATCGCAATATGTGACAGGAATATTGAAAACGGGCAAAGGAAGAATGAATTTGTTAAAATATAAATAGATTAAAGTGGATTCAAAAGAACCCAATCTTCTGCTACAAAATTAAGTTTCAAGCTCACGAGTTGTTGACATTTGATTTGTATTACGCACACTAGATGAAAAATATCACGAATGGCAGTCGACGTCACTTTAACAAACTTAAAACAAACTACTTGCAGCTGAAATAGGAATTTGTGCTCTAAAATTTGATCTAGCGTTATTTTATAATCACGACCGTGGTGGATAATTGACTGTGCTGCCTGATTCAGAAGCGTGGTTGAATAACGATAGATATAAAGGACGGGTTGCAACAAGGGTTCAAATAATAGATTTTCTTTAAATTCTGTGAATTGGTAGGGTTACATAATATCTTTAATTTTTGTGTGTAAAAAATCTGATGGGGGCTTATTTTTGGAGATAATGGCTAGTAAAAAGTGTGGGGTAAATTGAGAAGAAAAGTTTTACTTTGAAGTTAAATAACTTTTTTCTGTATAGATCGGATCAAATTGAAATTTTGCATATACTTTCAATGTACTAGAGACAGAAGATTTTTGGAAACATTAATCATGTATGTTGTTTTTCTGTATTCGCCCTTTTGTCAATCTCAGATGATATACATGATTAATGATTCTTTGCTTCTCATGTCAATTTACCTAACAACTTTGTTAGCCATTATCTCCAAAAGTAAGGCCTTAATTATCAGATTTTTTACTAATACAAGTTAAAAATATTGTGTAACACTATCACTTCACATAATTTAAAGAAAATCTATTCTTTGAACAATTTGGAGCCCTTGCTGAAACCCATCCTTACTTAATTATAAACCTACCTGTTGCATAAAAGGAGATCGAATGAACATGTATCATAATTAATTCAAGAAGAGCTGCTATTCTTACTGTAGCCTACAAGTATATGTTTGATATATTTGACAACGACTTGGGCGATTTTCCTGAACATCGAGGCCAGATTTACAAGATCGCCTCTAGGTTGTTTCCTTTCTGGCATTTTCATTGTGGTTCTGCCTTTAGTCATATCCCGTACGTTTTTTGTTATGCTTAATACTTTAATTTACAATGGAGCAAACTCCATTTCACGCAACAAAATAAAATTTGATATATCGCCAATAGTTCCCATTCCTTACCTCGCAAATTGCCTTGCTTGATAGCAATTTGATGACAATTTATCCTCCCAACAACAATATGTTATGCTGTAATGAACCAATCAATCCGTGTTTTACGTGTCAAAAGACTGTGAATACGGCGCTGACAAATGAACCATTTACATGAGCTTTGTAGGGGACCATGCTTTTCCGCCCGGCGTATTGTATCTAAGATTTGTGTTAGCCTATTTTATCTTTTTGCAATGGAAGTCAGCATGATGACTCGTTCGAAGCAGGTATGATGGTAGAGCCGTTCATTTTAAACACAGAAAATCAGTTTTACTATGTTTATAGTTGCAAAATATTTGACTACTATAAATGTCTTGGTTTAAGCAGCTGCGGATTTAAACCCTACATCGGGATCAAAACTTGCTTTTTACGAGGGGCGTTCAATTAAAAGTGGTACTAATGGTCCACCATACCTCATGGTTCTATAGAACTAGTGGTGCTTGCGGCTATATGACGGGAGAATTACTGTTTACACTTGGTCAAAGTTTTAGGCAAATTCGTTCACTCAGTCAAAAGTTATTGAACTTTTAAGTTGGTTCAGTCATATACACTGGCTATTTCGCTGTGCGCAAAATGGAAAACGAACTGAAGTAGGATGTACGTGTCTACATTAAAGGTCGCATAGGCTTTGACATATCTACATCACGTGTATATAATAAACTGTAATAGACTCATGGACATTCCGACGTTGAATATATGTCAGTTTTTAGGAAGTTAATAAAAATCAAAATTGGTAAAACTGGCCTGAATGATGCCCCCTCTCAGGCAACCCGAGTAGAGCTAATACCAAAGCAAATGTTGCTGTAGATTCCGACATGACCGTTCAAGACGCATGCTTCAATGTGCAAGAAATAGCAGATAGAGTTGGTTTTTCATCGGGGACACGTTATACGATTTGACGAAAGGGTTGAAACACAGACAGTTTTGTGCCCATTGGGCCCCCCACCTGTTGCCTAAAGGACAAAGAGCCACCAATGTATAGGTGGCAAAATATATTTTGAAATAATGCAATAAATGCATCAAATGTGCGCTTTCCGAGCTTTATACATATGATTGAACAATATTCTACTATTTTGAGCACCAATGACATGTCATTAGCAAGTAATGCGTACAAAAAGATCAGGCAAGGACCGTAATAGCCAAAAAATTAAAAGCATGGCAAAAGTTTTGTACGCGGTAATTTTCAAATGTAACTGGTGTATTACTCACGGTGGGTAACCCACGTGACTTTTGGGAAGCGTTAATACCGAAAAAATCGTCCGCTTCAAGGTATGTTTTGTTTAATTTCTCAGCTTATACTCTATTGATTTTGACGAGATAAAGTGCATGGAACGCGCATTTGAGATGGCTATTCCCGTTTGTAACTCACTCTGCTCCGAATCCCGTGGTTTCTTCAAACATTCAAGCGAAAGTTTTCTTCGGTGCATGTGAACGCTTCCCACTTTCGTTTTGCACTTACAAATACTTTGGCTCGAATGTTTGAAGAAACCACTGGATTTGGAGCAGAGTGAGTTAAAGCCCAGAATAGCCCTCTCAAAGGCGCGTTCCGTGCGCTTTATCTCGTCAAAATCCGTAGTGTATATGCTGAGAAATTAAACAAAACATACCTCGAAGCGGACGATTTTTTCGGTGTGAACGCTTCCTAAAAGTCACGTGGGTTACACACCGTGTTACTGTTTCAAATAGTACCATTATCGCCAGTCATTCATACAAGTAATGTATGTCTTCGAAAGTAAAGAAATATCACGAAAAGAGCAGGTCTAGGACCGACTAAAAAGGCATGTGCCAAATCCATGACAACGGAGTTGTCCACAGGTGTCCTCTTGTCCAAGACTTCCTGGAAGAGACACATGCTGTACAGCGTCTTCATCCACCCTTATAGTCGGACTTAAGCCCTTGTGGCTTTTTTGTGTTCCCCATGATGACGAAAAAGGCATCTGATCGTCAGTATAGGCCTTCATTTTCCATATGCAGTGCAATTTACCAGTGTCTGTGGGATGTTCCAAAAGATGCTCATTTATTGGCATATAAGTAATGGATCTCAAAACTTCAGAAGTGTGTGGTTGTCAAAGAGGATTACTTCGAAGGATTGAAGAAACTTAAAATTGAAATGCGACATAACTATGGCTTATAGAAGCCCAGTTCCAAAATTAATTGAACGCCCCTCGTATTGATCCACTTCGAACGTCTTAACACACAGTTTTAGAGACAAGTTACCCTTAGTTATGACGCCATACGCTCGATGTAGCATGAAGTTTGTCTGCCATTACAGGACGCTACAGAGGAATACATATTGAAGAAATATTCAAATCAGATTCGTAAATTGCCCGTCTGATTAAATTTTTGTTGCCGACATTACCTATTTACATCTTAAGAGGTCTAGCGCTCGAATAAAGTTTGACATACTTTGAAGCCTGAATGTCACTACATGACGCTCGAGAAGAATGCGTATTGAAGAAATATTCAGATGAGATAGCCTGTCTGATTAAGTTTTGCCTTGTCGACAATACCTTCTTTTATCTGTCCCACATTACAAATTCGCTGTATCCGTATCCATGTATAGCTGTACACAGAATCATAATGGAAGAAGACAAAAAGACAACATAGATTTGGTACGAGGGACGGTCGGAAAGTAGTTGGACTTTTGACTAGTTCTCTAAAACCATTTAATTTTTTAACAAAATTCTTTCTACACTGTTTAAAGAAATTATCCATCTATGTCTATGCATTTTTGCCATCTTCGTAGGAGCTTTACTATTGCCACTATTAACCATGACGTAGACCCACTGTATTAGGTACTGTGTAACCACCGGTATCAAAGGCGCCCTGGTCTCAAATTTCTTCTCAGCAAGCATTTTCATCAGTTCTAGACACAAATAAAAGTCGTGTGGGGTAAGGCCTGGGCTATAAGAAGAGTAAAACAACTTTTGTCATGGGTAATATTCGATAATCTTCACTGTAGATGCGGTGGTATGGGAGCGTGCGTAATCGTAAAGTAGAAAACATTTTTCTTTGCTAATCTGGGACGCGTTTACTTCAGCATTTATTCTTTGTTTTTTTCTGAATTACTTCAGAATTGTACTTAGCAATGACAGTTTTTACCATTTGACATGAAATGACTAACTATCAGACCTCGTGAATCCACAAAAGCAACAAACATGACTGCCAGCCGAATGTAAAAGCTTAATCTATTCAGAGGTGGGGAACCAGCTCGTTTCTATGACTGCTGTGACTGAGTTTTTATCCCAAGTTCGGAATTATGAACCATTATTCAATCTTCAGTGATAATGTAGTTCAAAAACTTAAATTCTTCGCGATTAAAATGACTAGACTGTTCTTTTGTTTTGGTTACCCTTGCTGTTCCTCTAACAAATAGCCTATGGTACATAAAACCCCTATCACATATAAGTGGACAGAATATTGCATATATTCAACTTTCTTTGAAAATAAACTGACCACATTATTGGCAAATGGATGTAGATTTCACCAATATATAATGTGTTTATACAGTTGCAAATGGAGAGACAGCAGCACGAAAAGTCCAACTACTTTCCGACCGTCCCTCGTATGTGACATACAGGTAAGCAAATATACGACAACAACCATTCTTGAAATAAAAGATCTCGAATGTCAAATTACAATTACGGTAACTTTATTCTAGGTTTTATGTGTATATATTCTCTAATATAAGTTTCTAATGAAGTCGTTTTCGTCACAGGTTATTGAGAGCTAGGCAGGCGCATTTTACATATTATTGTTCGACTTTGCGCCGTGACGAAAATATTGAAAACCAGCATGGGGAGAGAACGTTGTTAAAATGTAAATGAATTAAAACGGATTTAAAGGAAACCAATTTTCTTATACATAATTAACTTTCAAACCCTGTGCCGTTTTACTTTAACTTCATGCGAATTCGTGGTATGCAAATTTTCCTTAAGAAAATACAAGACAAAGTGTATGTGTATTGAATGTAAATTTTGCATATTTAATCTTGCATTCTTTTGCTGTTTTTATTTCTTCTTTTTTCGTATTTGTTATACAGAGAAATAAACTTCTAATCACCAACCCTTGTCATGGTCTTCGATTATTCCCACATTTGCATGCAGTAAATATAGGCATGTGTGACTATGTTATTGTCTTCTCTTGCATCCATGACATACATAGTTTTGTCTCCTAGGGACATCAAAAAGCAGGTTCTGTTTTTGAATAGTTTAAAAATGCACTCTCAACTATTTTACATAATTATATAATCACAATATGACTTTATTTTTCTGTATGCAAAGTTGCGACTTCGACTGACCTATAGCGGCTTAGATTACGACGGATATAAAAGCCAGATGAAATCAGTTTGTAAATATTTTTAAACGGGATTATGCATTTTCTATTTTCTTTTGATCATTACACGATTATTTATTTTCATTTCATCATGAGTAATATTTTTGTGATCTAAAGTATATAAATAGTCTAATTTGATGCTAAAAGCTATTTTTGTGGTTAAACGTTTCACCATGAACTTTGACATTGAAATGACATTGGACATACATGAATTTAAAAAAGATACTCGGTACACGTTTTATTCTTTATGCGATATTTAAAATGTATATATGTTACAGTAAGATTGTGAAAACAGGGATTTCGCGAAATCACTAAAACTTTTAGGAAATTCGTGAAATCACCATTTCACTTAGTAATTTCACGAAATCACTAAAATCTTTAGGGATTTCCTGAAATTACTGGAAAAATGCCTCAGTTATTTCATGAAATCCCTAGATGCCCTTACTTTATATCATAAATAAAATACAGCTTTTTCAAAATGGTTTATGAACTTGATTCATTGGTCATAATTACTTGTAATGTACAACGCAGCTGATCATCATGATGAAACAAACAATTGGGAAGTAAAAACAGACTTTTGCATTTTTAAATGAATGTAGACATTTCGACATGTTAAAAAATGTTTAAAAAAAGTTAAACAGGCAGATCATACAGTGGAGATTGTGCATCATGGGCTGGATAACGACTACGGACAGAAATAATCTCGATTCTGGTCAAATATTTTATTTCTGTGTCAATTTTCAAAAGGGTTGTTGCATGTCTAACTGAGCTCTCTTTTTCCAGATATAATTATGACTTATTTGTGGAATCATTTTACTTTTTCCAAAAATTGATCCTAACCGACCAGAAAACAAAATGACAACGACTACCGCAAAATTAGCTACGCTTCAGGTAAGAAATTATGCAATAACTTTCTTATTTATTAGTCAATTTTTAAATTGATTACTCAGATGTATTACTTATTTGAAAACTCCTCATACTTTTCCCAAAAATTGATCACTGGCCAGAAAAAGGATCTGAATTGTTGTCATTTTTCTGATCGGCTGTGATCAATTCTTGCAAAACGTACATAGAGATGTCGAGTAAGTCATACATCAGAGTAACGAGCTAAGTAAGGCGGGGTATATGAGACAAACTGTTTGAAAAATGATGTACAAATTATAAAGTTATTGCAAAATGTCTTACCTGAAGCGAGGCAAATTTGGCTGTAGTTTTATCCATCCCATCATGCACCATCTCCACTGTCGATCGTGTCTTCCCTACAATGTCTGTAAACATATTACTTGGACAATTTAGACTATTGTGACATCTACTATTACAAAGTCGTTTGGCATTAAAACACTTGCACCTGTTTGTTTGACACTGTTTGTTCCCTTTGCTGCAATCACAACGAAAGAATCCTTGTCCACCAGAAGCTGTAGATTTTAGAGCCTGTCGAAGTGTGGTTGTACAGTCCATGTCAACATCATTTTCAGTCAACAGTCGTTGTGGGCAGAGATCAAACTGATTCCTTGAATAATTGCCTTTCAACACACCAGCTTTCACCGCAATTATGTACATGTTATTTTCATCACGATCAACAATTACTCCAAGGATATTTCTTGGGTCGCCTCTACCTCTGTCAACCATTGGAATGGGCACAGCGACATTATCTCCAGCCTCACCCGCCTTCAAATCAATACGAGAGCGCTTCACCATCCTCTCTCCCTGTACAAGCTGAGCCTCTCACGCTCTTTTACGCTGATGGATGATATCCTGAAGCCGTCTGTCAAGGAGTGAAGAAGTTAAGGATGATTCAATGGTGCCAGTGGTCACAGACAGTGTTTCCGTGGTGACTGTGGTCGTATGTGGTTGTTCCGATGTGTCAGTGGTCGAACGTGGTTGTTCGGTGGCGCCGGTAGTCGTAGGTCGTGATTCTGTTGTGATAGTGGTCGTAGGTGGTTCTTTCGATGTGTCAGTGGTCAAACGTGGTTGTTTGGTGGCAGTGGTCGTAGGTGGTGGTTCTATCGTGGCAGTAGTCGTAGGTGGTTGTTCTGTAGTGACAGTGGTGGTAGATGGATGGTCCATGGTGGCAGTAGTCGTATGTGGTTGTTCTTTGGTGACAGTGTTTGCACGTTGTTGTTCCATGGTGGCAGTGGTCGTACGTGGTTGTTCTGTGGTTGCAGTGTTCGTAAGTGGTTGTTCTGTGGTGACAGTAGTCGTACGTGGTTGGTCCATGGTGGCAGTGTTTGTGCTTGTTTTTTCCTTAGTCGTAAGTGGTTGGTCTGTGGTGGCAGTGTTCATTACTGGTTGTTCCGTGGTGGCAGTGGTCGTATGTGGTTCGTCTATGGTGGCTGTGTTCGTATGTGGTTGGTCCGTGATGGCAGTGGTCGTAGGTGGTTGTTCTGAAGTGGCAGTGTTGGTATGTTGTGGTTCCTTTGTAGTAGGATCATCTATGGTCGGAAGCGGTGGCTGATGAAAGGCCAGAAGGTCATCCTCAGACTGAATCCTGTCGAGAATCTCAGGTGGAAGACAAGATGATGTCAAGCCGACTTTAGGGTCCTCTCCAAACATGGCCTTGTGTGGTGTTTGGTTTATGCCTGCATGTTGGGAACAGTTCTTCTTTTGTTGAACAAACTTGAGTCCCACTGTCCAGTCCTGGGTATTATTGTCAATCATCCAGGCCACAAGCATATCTTTAATGTCGTTGTTTGCTCTTTCAACAGAGCCTTGGCTTTGAGGATGTCTTGGCTTGCCATGAACCATGGTGAGTTCGGGCCACAACTCTTTGAGCTCCTGGATGATATGTGCTGTAAATTCTTAGCCGTTGTCACTCTGAAGGATAGCAGGCGCACCAAAGAGCAGAAAAATATCAAGCAGTTGAAAGGCAACTTCTGCAGCTCTCTTTGAAGACAGTGGCCTCAGGATGACAAATTTGGTCAGGTGGCACTGGTATACCATGATCCACTTGAATTGGCCTTGTGGAGAAGACTGCATGTCAATAAGGTCTACTTGAGCTCTAGAGTTAAATTCCTTAGACAGAATGGGCTTCACAACGACTCCTGTAGTCTTCGGGCGTTTCCGCTTCTCCTGACACACAACACAGTATGACTTGAACAGTTCAACAGCATCTGTTGTGATGTTGGCGTACTTCTGCCCAAGATGTTTCAGCATCCTATCACGGCCACCATGGCCTGTTGCAATGTGGGCTTTACTGATAATGTCGTATGTGTCTTCTATCGTAGCATAGTATTTAGGGCATTCTTCTGGTGACGTCCTCTTTTTAATCAGTTTTTCAACATCACCACACTGAAGGACTTCATACTTCTTAAGAATGTAGTAGTGTTTACGTGACTTTGTGGATGAAATTCCGGCTGCTTCTTTCATATCCTCAATGGTCTTGAAGTAAACATCCTTGGGAATAAGGTACTTTTGACATTGAGAGTATTTGTCTAATAACTTCTCCCTAAATTCTGTCTCAAAGCTATGATGTGCCATTGTGGTAAACATGGAAGAGAATAATAACCCAGTCAGCCTTACACACATTTTATATTGCTATCTACTAATAATTGGTCTGTTTTAATAACCCAATTCATGATTGCTAATCACTAATTAAAAATGTTTGGTCAACAGTTAGCAATTAATATATCAATTGTTTGGTCAACAGTTAGCAATTATGCAATCAAATGCACTTACTCCCACTCAATAGTTGACCAGGCCTTATGATTAATGTTCATAAGGACATCAAAGCAATTATGGTAACAATTAAACAATTAACAGATCCGTTGCTTTATAATAAATTTTCAAAGTGACATCAAAGCAATCAGGGTTCCAATTATGCAATTAACAGATTAGTTGTAAGTAGCTGACCAACCCTATGATTCATTTTCAGAAGGCCACCAAAACAATTAGCGTAACAATATGCAATTAACAGATCAGTTTGCTTTGTCCCCATTAAGTATGTTGCAAGGCCCTATGATAAATAATAAAAAAGATCAAAGCCATCAGGATAACTAACCTGACTAACAGTGAAATCAACGCATTTGAATACAAGTTTTAGATAATTTCAATTTCACAATTTTCCTAAAAAGGGCCCAGTAAATTTGTGAAACAATCAAGGCAATTTAATAAAAGTTCAAGTGAAATTCTATTTCACAATATTTGTGAAACGGGTCCAGAAAGTTTGCATAACATTCAAAGCAGTTAAAGAAAAGTTTTAGTGAACTTTTTTTACAATATTCCTAAAAACGATCCTGTAAATTTATGTAAAAATCAAAGCAGTTAAATACAAGTTTTAAAGAACTTGTATTTCACAATATTACTAAAACAATCCAGTAAAATTGTGTAAAAATCTAAGTAGTTTGATAAAAGTTTTTGTTAACTTCTTTATCACAATATTCCTAAAAACTATCCAGGAAAACTTGTGTAAAAATCAAAGTAGTTTATAAAAGTTTTGGGGAACTTCTATTTCACAATATTCCTAAACACGACCCGGTAAAATTATGTAAAAATAAAAGTAGTTTAAAAAATGTTTTCTTCTATTTCACAATATTCCTGAAAAGGCTCCAGTAAATTTGTGTAAAAATCAAAGCAGTTTAATAAAAGTTTTAGTGAACTTCTATTTCACAATATTCCTTAAAAGGGCCCAGTAAATTTGTAAAAAAAATTAAAAGCAGTTTAAAAAAAATTAGTGTACCTATATTATATAAATTTCCTAAAAACAATCCAGTAAAATTGTGTAAAAATCTAAGTAGTTTAATACATATTTTAGTGAACCCCCATTTCACAATTTTCCTAAAAAGGGTCCAGTAAATTTGTGTAAAACAACACCTCATTTTTCAGTAATTTCAGGAAATCCCTTAAGATCTTAGTGATTTCGTGAAATTACTAAGTGAAATGGGGATTTCATGAATTCCCTGAAAGTTTTAGTGATTTCACGAAATCCCTGGTTTCGCAATCTTACTGTAACATATATCCATAAAAAACATACAGACCTGAATGTTTCAGAGAAACTAAAACTCTGGGTTTTATAGCGTGGATTTATGATTGTCATTCAGTCGATGCCGCATTAAAGCAGCAATAAAGTCGCCTAGAAAACCCATTAAGGTAGGACACATTAAACCAGGATAATAAACATAAGTCACGGGAATCATGTTTCATCAAAGCATTAACGCACATATACCGGTACTTGTTTTTTTCTTTTAATGCAAAAATACAAGTATGACCATAGATAGCATTCAGTTAGAAAAAAAACGTATGCTTTATTATTATTACCAATCTTTTCACGTTTGTGTTGCAATCTTCGTCATAATAATTGCCATAACCATTTACAATATATACGTCGAGAAGCAAACGAAGAAACGTATGGCGTACCAAATGGGTCAAAAGTCTATTTAGAGCGTGCACGCATAATATATACGGGTTGACGAGTAAATTTTCAACTGCTCGCGTAAATATACACGTCGACGCGTATTTTATCTATTAACCAATACGATCCTTCGTTTCATCCATCAATTGTATGGTATAAAGGGAAAGGTTTCTAACCGCCTCTCCCATTGGTCAGCCTCTGCTTCACATTGTTTACTCCTGCTTGCGTAAAATTTACGCGTCGATGCATATTTTTTCTACTGCTCGCGTAAATTTTATGCGTCGACGCGCATATTTACGCGTTTAGTTATTGCTCTTGTCAATTTTAATGTTTATTGATACGGGTTGTGGAAAATCAAAACCTCTACAGCTTAAAAAGGCTTGACTTAAAGTTTTGATTTCAAATTTATGATATACATGTTTCTTTCATTCATATCTATCTGATCTCCTTTTCGTTTAGGACCGCATAACGGACAAAGTGTCAAGGACAAAATGACGTTACAATCTCAGTGTTTTATATGTCTATTATGATATTGTTTTATATTTCATCAAGTTTATGGTTTGGCTTCTTATATCCTGTGAAAAAACATTTTTGACTAATGTAAGGCAAGTTCAGACATCACCACACATTGAACTCTTAATCCATTTACATATCAATTACTATTTCCCCGGAGAAATGATAATAGGATCGGATTTAAACCGTCTGCGATACCTAATTATTATTATTATTATTCCTGCGTTATCCTGATTTCTCTTAGTAGGTTTTTTATACCCACGTTACACAATTCTTGTATCCTCTTTGTTACTCTATACTTTCAACTTGCATCTTGTTTTCAGCTGCATTTACCAGGCTATAGTTGAAAAGCGACGAAAGCTTGAAAAATAACAAGTTGACATAAAAAAGCAAAATTGCATTCATGGATAAACCTTTGTGGAATCTAAAGGCGTTACATCTTACAAAAGCGCCAAGCAATGTGCTTCATTTTGACTAAAACGTTTATGCCGTCGTTGTTAATGCAAAAATTCGTATCTCGTTTTTCTGAAATTTTAAATGAGAAGGAACAAAGTGTAATAACTTTTCTTAACTGAAACGTTTTACTTAAAATTTGGGCATATTGTTCACAAATAATGTGCCATTAAAACTGATCTGTAAAAATATCTCAAAACCTGCAAGAATTGTCTTAACTGTACACGCGGAATTTTACTTTGAGAATCGCAAAAATTGACATACGAGGTTTTGTATTTATACCGACGATATGAGCTATTAAAATAACTCACAACAACTCATTTAACGGACATAACATTCCAATTATATGTACATGTATGTCTTGATGCTAAGAATGGCTATTCTGACGCGTATAAATGCTATCAGTTTTTTGAAGTTGTTGTTTGTAATTGTAAAATACTCCTTTACAGTTGTAAGCAGAAATGACAAATTCCATATAAATCTAAACTGCTGTGGAATTCAATTTGTTAAAATTTAGCACAAAAATACTTTTTTCGCGTCAACGGAACAATATTTTGGCTTGAAATTTTCAGACTTTTCGTAAGAAAATTATTATGCTCCTTCAAATAAAAACAAGAACTGTCGCAAAGCGGACAAATACCACCCACTAGCACCTTGTCACTGAAAAAGTGTTATAGGTCAACCGGTTCTTGACTTAAAGCATGGGAATGGATTTTAAACAAAGTCAGATTACGACATTGACCTTTGACCTTGGTGACCCAAAAACTATAGGGCATCTCCTTGGGTCATGGGCAACAACTGTGTAAAGTTTCATGATCCTAGATCAACCGGTTCTTGAGTTAGAGCGCAGAAAACGGATTTTAAACAAAGTCCGATTGTGACCTTGACCTATGACTTTGGTGACCCAAAAACAATAGGGCGCCCCCTTCAATCATAGGCAACAACTGTGTAAAGTTTCATGATCCTAGGTCAACCGGTTCTCGAGTAAGAGCGCGGAAACGGATTTTAAACAAAGTCGAATTGTGACCTTGACCTTTGACCTTGGTGAAACAAAAACAAAAGGGCACCTCCTTGGGTCATGGGCAACAACTGTGTAAAGTTTCATGATCCTAGGTCATCCGGTTCTCGAGTTGGAGCGCAGAAACGGATTTTAAACAAAGTCCGATTGTGACCTTGAGTTAGAGCGCGGAAACAGATTTTAAACAAAGTCCGATTGTGACCGTGACCTTTGACCTTGGTGACCCAAAAACAATAGGGCATTCCCTTGAATCATGGGCAACAACTGTGTAAAATTTCATGATCCTAGGTCATCCGGTTCTCGAGTTAGAGCGCGGAAACGGATTTTAAACAAAGTCCGATTGTGAGCTTGACCTTTGACCTTGGTGACCCAAAAGCAACAGGGCACCTCCTTGGGTCATGAGCAACCATTCTGTAAAGTTTCATGGTCCTAGATCCACCGGTTCTCGAGTTTGACTACGGAAACGGATTTCAAACAAAGTCCGATTGTGAGCTTGACCTTTGACCTTGGTAACCCAAAAACAATAGGGCATCTTCTTGGGTCATGTGCAACAACTGTGTAAAGTTTCATGATCCTAGGTCAACCGGTTTTTGAGTTAGAGCACGAAAACGGATTTTAAACAAAGTCCGATTGTGACCTTGACCTTTGACCTTGGTGACCCAAAAACAATAGGGCACCTCCTTGGGTCATGAGCAACCATTCTGTAATGTTTCATGATCCTAGGTCAACCGGTTGTTGAGTAATAGGGCGGAAACGGATTTTAAACAATGTCCGATTGTGACCTTGACCTTTGATCTTGGTAACCCAAGAACAATAGGGCACCTCCTTGGGTCATGGGCAACAACTGTGTAAAATTTCATGATCCTAGATCAACCGGTTCTTGAGTTAGAGCATGGAAACGGATTTTAAACAAAGTCCGATAGTGACATTGACCTTTGACCTTGGTGACTCAATAACAATAGGGCACCTTTTTGGGTCATGGGCAAAAACTGTGTAAAGTTTAACGATCCAAGGTCAACCGGTTCTCGAGTTAGAGTACGGAAACGGATTTTAAACAAAGTCCGGTTGTGACCTTGACCTTGGTGACCCAAAAACAATAGGACACCTCCTTGGGTCATGGGTAACAACTGTGTAAAGTTTCATGATCCTAGGTCAACCGGTTCTCGAGTTAGAGCACGGACACGAAAAAGTCTACGGACGGACGGACGGATGGACGGACAGACAGACAGACATGGTGAAACCAATATACCCCCCTCTACTTCGTAGGTGGGAGGTATAATAAAAGTAAAATTTATGAACAAATATTCGTGAAAGGGGGTGTCTTAAATCTGCCAACGCATGGATTTTCTTTAAATTCCGCATGATGATAAAGGACCATATACAAGCTAAAAAATGTAATTAGTATCTTAGATAATCAAAACTGGATTTCAAAAAGGCACCTTGACACATTTCCACTATGACACAAAACATGCCCATATTTTCATGTGTCCCAAAACCTTAGTTTTATGTATTTTCAAGATCTGTCAGTTGAATTTGCTCCATGACACATAAGGCATTACATTCATACCAGAAAAAGTATTTGGGGAATGTTTTTGAATGTTTTTTCTTGAATTAATCATTAAAATATGCATTTTTTTCAGTAAAATTTGCGAAAGGAGTAAACTTGAATTCTAAAGTTAAGTATGTTGGAGTTTTTGTCAAGATTCTGTATTATAAAAAAACATGCTGCATGCGTCTTCTTACTTTGAGCTAAATTACATAGAAATCCCAAACCGGTAACATTGTCATTCAGTACATATTATTGATGAAGGTGATATTTTGGTCCAAAACTTGTTTTCAAAAAAACTTAATTGTACTCCTAAAACATTTTTTATTCAGTAGAATTAACTGTAGCATACAGACCAAACCTAAAGCAATACTCATGCCAAGAAAAGCTCATTGAAAAAATCTAGATTGAATGTTAATATTACTTTTATTTACAAAATCACATAATGTGGGATCCAAAATAGGCATACATGTACACGTTGCCAATTTTCTTTACTATTTGGTCACATTGTCTATGCACCATCATTAGTGACACTATGACATGCAATATAAGTCAATCCTAATGTTATGAAATGAAAAAGACGTATAGAACCCGTACGGTAAAGCATCCAAAGATGTCCTTCCAAGTTTCAACCAAAGTAATGCTTTTGCTCCTAGAGCCACTAATGAATTTACATGATATGGAAGGCCGCTTATGATCCAGTACGAGTAAAAGACTGTTACAGCTTTATGTTGTTTTCAATTACACAGTTGAAATGTACTTATTTATTTCAAAACGTTTCCCTGTTGGGATAAAACAGGGTGAAATCACTTCTGCAAATTATTTTTCTAACCATAGCTTAACCTTTATTTATGCGCAATTTATACACATTTCCATGATGTCATATGGTTAATATTTGGTTAAGCCATCAATAACCCTTAATAGTCACATGGGAGCTGGATTATCCATATCTGATGAATTGAAACGTTATTTTCACTTTTGAACGATAATCAATGCCATCAGAGAAATTGTTGTTTTTTCTGATTTGCTTTTTCGTCTTTCAAAAGATATACAATGTATATAAAAACATTGCTGTTAGCTTTCATGAATCATGCCTGACTAGAATAATTCAAAATTTTTATATGAAATTTTATCTCTTTTTTGTAAAATATATACACATGGGACAAGACATATTGTGACCATTGACGAAAATATTGTAACCAATTTTGAAGTCTACCCCTTCGCAAATTTACATACGAAATTTAAAACCTCATGGCTGTGTAAAGCTTTGAAAAAAGAGCTTATTTTTTATTATATAAAATGTTGCCCGTTTCATGCCGCCACAACGACAAAAGTTTATGACACAAAGAAATTCTAATACACAGCGTTGTACTACCTTTACCCAAGGATACTTTTTATTAAGTTTCAAAAAGATTTACATATTAGATTAGGAGAAAAAGGTTTTTTTAGAAAATGCCAACAGACAGACAGACACATGGACAGATGACAGGAAATGACCGAAAAATATCTTACATCTTGATTTGTCCTCAGGTAAACTAAAATAACCAATAAAAGTAAACAAAACATTTGAAAAGGTCATTTTTTAAACAATCTTAATTTTGTCAATTCTTTGAAATGTGGAGCATTCAGATTGAAAATCCCAAAGCAACCTGTTACCGGTTTTGTTTTTTCTTGATATTTCACGATAATCAACGGCATATGTGAGGGCAACTTTTACATGATTTTCAAATCTTGACAAAAACTGGAACAAAGTAAATTTTAGAACAGAGTTTACTTAAATAATTTACAAACTGACCTTTGGGGTTGAACCCTAATATCAGTTGATATAAAATATTTTTTGTACATAATTAAATGATTTTTTTTCTGTCTTTACAGGATCATGGACTACTGGACATTATTTTTAGAATAAATGACGCGACGAAACTAGTAATCAGAACGCTTGCACACTGTTTTTATCAGGGTACCCTTTTTTTCATGGTGAAAATTTAATATTCCGAGAAAATTGTTTTCTGGAATGTGCGATTTGAAACATTTCATGAATATGAACCGTTATCTAGTGTACTAACTTCACGCCAAATTGCATTAAATTCCGAGCGTGGGCAAACTCCCATGTTATCATTCCTATACGTGAGACACCCCCTTTCATTGTAAGGCGACAGGTGTGTGCTTTGGTGCCATTTTTTATTGGATTCCTTGAAAATGTCTTTCAGCTTAACATAACTCCTGACGAGTCACAAAATACTGACAAAAAAAATGAATCAAAAGTGCAGTTCGATTTTACGTCGAGACTGAGATATTCTAAACCAGCAATACCGAAAATGTTATCAAAATGTAAATAGATTAAAATGAAATTAGAAGGAAACCAATTTCCTTATACAAAATTAACTTTCAAACTCACGTCTATTTGACAAATAATTTGCAATATGCAAATTTCTCTGAAATTGCGACATACAAATTTCTCTGAATTTCCGGATGAATCTGGCAAAATTTGAACTCTAGGTATTTTTACCGACTGAAAACACAGTCCTTGTTGTATTAATATGAAGTATGTGAAACAATTATTTAGAATTTCGTCGCTTTCTAACGAAAACTTCGTAACTGCAGCTTGATTTAAGCTGCAGTCACGAGGTTTTCGTTGGAAAGTAGTGATATGGTAAAAGTAACATCCTTTGTATGATTCTGTGACAATTGCAAGATTTGTCCTGTCTATTTCTTAATCGAAAATGGATTGTATATATGCTTGTTTGTAACAATGACATACCATCACACAGCATCTTTTTTGTCTTCTTGTTTCCCATGGGAATGTCTCTGTTATATTTTCATCCAGTTTTTCAATCGAGTCAACGTTCCTTTAAACTTTGGTGATCCCTTTCATATGATCATTGCAAAAAAACTGAAAAAAAACTGGACTGATGAATATACTTGTAAATACATGTGAAGTGATATTATTCATTTATCTTTTTTTCTAAATCAGATGTTATTAAATGTACGAGTTAATCTAGACAACTTGTCTTCCAATTTTCATGTCATAAATTTTTATCGTGATTTTGTGAAAAGCTGTGTAAATATGTAAGACGTTTTCATTAAATAGATCCTGTGGAATTATTTTTGTGGAACATATTTCTGCCATTTTATATATACTCTGTCTGAAGGTCCGAATTCTCACCACTGATTTCAAATTGTCCACTATTGTCTGACCACTACTTGGATAAATGCTGACTTTTGGTAAAATCGGCAATCTAATAGTTGACGTTGCAAGATATACATTTTACGAGTCACATTTGAATATTTCTTCAATACGCATTCTTCTCGAGTGCCCTGCATTGACAGAAAAACTTCGCATTATATCAGGCCTCTTTCTAGTGATAGACGTCTGAAGATGTAAGTAGGTATTGTCGACCGGGAGAATTTTATCAGACGGGTAATTTACTAATCTCATTTGAATATTTCTCCAATACGCATTCTTCTCTGTTGTCATGTATTGAAGACCTCGTCGTGTTAAAGTGATACATGTCTCTAGAATTATGATGTCGAACACATTCAACGTGGAGTTGAAATTGTATAGTTTATTCCGAAATAAGACAGTATTTTCAGTATTTCAACAACGTTTTTTCCATGTCGAATAAAAAAACATTTATACATAATATTACCACAACCAAATTCTCAGCGGCTTTGCAATAATTACACTTGTAATGGTCGAGTCAAATGGCTAACTTTTTAGCGATCAAATATTCTATCATACAATGTATACATATCAGCATTAATTGTACTTGTTTCTCTATATGTTGTATTTATGTTTTTGTTCTTTTATGTTATGTTTATGTTCTTTTAGAAGGCAACATTTATCCGCTTGTACCATGTTCACATTTGTGCATTCTTTCAAATGTTAAAAGACAAAAGAATCCTATTTCTTGAAGTTTGAACGCGGTTTGAGACCTTGGTTTTAAATTAATTTCTAGATAGAGAGGGGGAGAGAGATACGTGACTGAATAGCCCTTCGAATGGGACTGTTCATATGTATTGTTTAACAATTATTCCACAAAAGAAATTCGTCATAATCAGGCTGGTAATGCGTAGCACCACTATTTCGTATTTGACATTTGGCGAGAGACTTATCGACAAATTAAGTTTCAGTTCCTTTCTAATCCATTCATTGAGCATTAACTCTCAAGCTGATCGGATTTCAAGACATCTGCATTATTCACTCGAGAAACAATTACATTTGAACTTTCAAGTCCAAATATAAATGTAAAAAATGGGTTATGGGTAAGGAAACACGTTTGGGACAAAAAAAACGCGCCTTTTCCATACATACGTGTATGTACACGGATATTTCCTTTCCAAAGGATGGGTTGCAACAAGGTTTCAAAAAGTAGATTTTCTTTAAATTATGTGAATTGATATGTTTACATATTATCTTTAATTTGTATGTGTAAAAAATCTAAAGAGGGCTTATTTTTGGAGAAAATGGCTAACAAAAGGGGTGGGGTAAATTGACATTAGAAGCAAATTTTTACTTTGAAGTTAAATTACTTTTTCTGTATTGATCAGATCGGATTGAAATTTTCCATGAATCTTCAATGTACTAGAGACAGACGATCTTTGCAATCATCAATCATGTTTATTTGTTTGTTGATTTTCTGGATTCGTCCTTCTGTCAATCTCAGATTTTGCTTATTTTTGATGTACTAACTTTACGAATCTATCTCTGCAACCTTTATTTTTGTATGAATTGACATGATATTTTGTGAACATGATTCTATGTGATGTAACTAAATATATGCAAACTATGGGTTAAATCTATGTCATAGAACCAGAGTTATTTGACCTTGACCTTCAAAGGTTATTCTAAAAAGTCACTTTTTATAATTTTCAGCTATATCTTGGTATAAACATGGGCTTATAAAGTATATTTCAATAAATAAAGTCACATGTATAAAATTCTTGCTGTTTTAAGTTTGTTCAATGCTAATCTCACAGTAGACATTGACCTTAACATAGAGAAAAATAATGACTATTGAAAGGGAAATTGTCCACTTGCCTCTTTAAAAATCCTTGTTATTATATGCGTAAAAGTCAGTATCAATCGTGATTGTTCTACTAAACTAAGTGATTACTACTAGAATATTATGAACATACTTTTATTTGTTTAAAATCCACTTCATATACCAATTTTCATGATAAAATTTTGCTCAAAATCTTAAAATTTAATATTTTAGAATAACCTTTGAAGGTCAAGGTCAAATAACTCTGATTCTATTCAATGGATTTGACCAAAACTTAAGAAATATATTTAGTTACATTAAACAGGATCATGTTCACAAAATATCATGTCAATTCATACAAAAATAAAGGTTGTAGAGATAGTTTCGTAAAGTAAGTACATCAAAAATAAGCAAAATCTGAGACTGACAGAAGGATTAATATAGAAAATCAACAAACTGATATACATGATTAATGATTAGAAAAATCGTCTGTCCCTAGTACATTGAACATTTATGCAAAATTTCAATCCGATCTGTTCAATACAGAAGAAGTCATTTAACTTCAAAGTAAAATTTTGCTTCTCATGTCAATTTACCCCACCCACTTTGTTAGCCATTATCTCCAAAAGTAAGGCCTTATAGTCTACCTAAATCTCATCCAAAATGTAACTTGTGTAGGAACTTTTTGTTAATGCTCGACCTCCATGCCTAAATGAAACTTCGATATGTATGGAAGATCACTAGGGTGGAGGTCACATGATAGAGGTCCTTTTAAGGTCACCACAAGGTCAAAGGTCAACTAAGTGCAAAAATATATGGTATAACAAGAAAATCCGCCATAACTCACTTACTTCTGGGTCTAGACTAACAACTTTGGTATCAAAATGAAGCTGGGATATTTATCTTTATTTTGCAGTATGGATATGCAAATTAGCTAATCTGCATATATAAGATTTTGAGGATTTAATTAGAAATTTCGAAGATTTTTTGGTCATTTTTTATAGAATATAGTTGGAACATAAGCTTTAACTCACTAAGTTTATGGTGTAGATTCACGAATTGGGTACCAAAATAAAGCCTAGAAATCTGTTCTCAAGTATAGATATGCAAAATAGCGAAATTACGTATTTATGATTTTTAATTAATTTTCTATTCAATTTGTGAAAATATTGTTAATTTGTGAATATTTGATACACATAGTGATCGGACTTAGGGAAATCATAAGAAAATTCTTTAAAAATCAACCATTAAGCCAATTTGAACCAAACTTGGCGTGAATGTTCTTTGATTGACCCCTTTGAAGATTTGTTATCAGAATTTTAATTTGACTAAAAATGTGGGTGTGGCAACGCGGGGCTTATCGGACTTAGTTAAATCACAAGAAAATTCATAAAAAATCAACTATTAGACCAATTTGAACCAAACTTGGTATGAATGTTCTTTGTGTGACCCTTTTGAACATTTGAAGACAATTTCTTCATTCTTCAAAAAATGTGGGCGCGGCATTGCGGGGAGATGCTCATCGGACACATTATAAGAAAATTCATTAAAAAATCAACCGTTGGGCCAATTTGAACCAAACTTGACGTGAATGTTCTTTGAGTGACCCTTATAAATATTTGTAAACAAATTATTTAATTCAATAACGTGGCAGGGTGGGGACATTTTCAACGCGGGGAAATCATGATTTGAAAAAAAAAACATTGTGCTTATTTATACCCAACTTTGCTGAATCTATTTGAACAAAATTGTAACTAAATTGATCATGCAAGAACAGCTTTACATTAAGCCTAATCCAAACAGAAAGTCCTTAGTTAAAAGCATTTGCATTTGACAAAATTGTCATTTTTGCTCATGTAATCTTGGTTAAGGTGAGAAATTTAGGACCATTATTGTCCTCTTGTTAAGAATATTGCAGGAAAAACGTTTTAGTTCACTAAGTTCGTGGTGTACACTAACAGTTTAAAATTGTAGTTACGAAATAAAGGCTAGATATCCATACCTAATTTAAGTTTTGCTTGCAGCTTAGTTTACCTTTCTTTTCCACGATTTTTCATATCTTTTTCTAAAACATCATAAAGAAATATGACAAATATATATTCTGCTATATATATTGCTTTTAAGATTCATGTAGGTTATTGTATATGCTGCACAATGCACAACTTTCCGTCGCAAACAGAATAAAGCATGTTGCTGTCTTTTTACAGAATCAGATTGAAATACAGTATACTAGAGTGTGTGTTTCCATGGAAGCGTATCTTTTAAAAAGTTGGTTGAGGGGTATAGCTGGAGAAACAGCAATATTTCACTGCCTTCTGAGTTTAGACCACCAATTACTATGTCAAAATTACGTTTTTACATCTGTCTTTATTTCATGGGAATATTTATGCAAAGTACCTAACATGCAATAGCTCAACCGCATTTGGGTTTAATAGTTAATATGAAATTTTGATGAAATTATCTTCCGTTTGTGAATACCTGTACATGCCAACAGTGCATTTAAAAAAAGTTTCTTGTAGGACTCAATCACAATATTATTATATTGCATAATTATATTATACATATATCGTTAATAATATGCTGCCAAAAATTTAGAATTTTGTGGTTGATAATCTTTCGATACTGTATGTCCTTACATTTGTCTGTATAACTTATTGCGAGCACTTAAGCCTACTTAAAACGTCTTATCGTTTACATTTCAATAGCTTAAATTTGGTATGTATGTAACATCTTTTCGTACCAGAATTGCTTTCATTCATAATTATTAAGGTCAAATATCAGGGTCAGATAAATATCCCGAAAGGGGAATCAGTTATGCCAAGAGTAGACGCTGCTCCGTTATTACACAGTTGATTTTAAGTCTTCCTTTAACAGTAGACAAAGTTGCAAACTGTGCTTATTTTCTTATCATAGGAAAAATGCCTAAATCCATTTTTATCAAAATTTCTAGACATTCCGCTGTCAAAGTGACGAAGTAGGTGATCATGAATTTGGTCATCATGGATTTCCCTGGGATGATTGGCATGCCTTAACTCTTGTCTCTCTTAAACTCATTGATAGCACCTGTCTTGGCGAAAACATTTTTTTCTATTCTTGGCAAATCTAAAGCCTACAGAATTTTGCATACAAGTGCTTTGGCACTCAATATTATTTTAGCTTATCTGCTCTACCTCATCTTATTGAACCTTTGATTGTCAAAGGGGCTGGCCCCTTGTCATTTAAAGGGCTGGTCTCTTGTCATTTAAAGGAAATGCATTCAGTATTTTGATAAGATTTGCATTAACTTTCTATTCCAGTCTGTTTTGGATCATATTTGTATGGACAGTCTTTAATCAAAGTACCTAATGGTGACGAGCAAACATTCTCTTATCACTGTGTTTTGTTTTTGTAGCTAGAAGTGAGCCCTTAAAGTCTTTATATGCCCCCTAGAAGCTTCTCCAGATACCAACTATCACTCAATTATTGACTTATGTTTGAATTTGGATTTTATTTTCGTACATCCATGTTTAGTCTCATACTTGATAACGTGTATGCAAGAAAGTCCATACTATCTTTTCGGATAAGTCCACCTTGCGGTAATCTGGATTAACATTCTTTTCGACATATACTTTTTATCTTGCATAGATAAACATCATAGTTGAATATAATGTGGTCCTTTATTTAACAGTGAACTTCACGTATCACCAATAAACAACAAATCTAAATGACAACCAATGGGTTCTTCGTCCATCCGTTCTGTGATAATAATATCTAAGTGTCATATTCCATGGGGGTTTGAAACATTGTTTTATAAAGAGTATGTGGTTAGGATTACCAACATACCATATTTGAGCCTATTAGTCCCAAAAGATGAGAAGTTCAAGGCAATCGTAAATTTTCACATTAACTTGTGCAGGCAGATATCAAGTACAAAATTACCAAAGTCTGATTTGGGCAGTAAAACATGATTATACACTGTTTTAAGTCTTTCCAGGACAATAAAATAACTTAATGAAACATGAATACTCTAAAAAAAGAAAAGAAAGTTTTGTATTCAACTTAACTATTCAAAATCACATGTATGCAGAAAAATTCAATCTGGGAAAATGCTAAAACATGGACAACGAAGCTTCATTTTGATATCGAACTATCAATTCACACACGGAACTTAGTGAGCTACAGCTGATTTTCTTGCTGCATTCTGAAAAAATTAGTTATAATATTAGCATATTTTTATTGAATCTTCAAAAATGCACATATAATAAGCTAATTAGCATAAATTAACGTGCTTAAAATTGCAGATTGGTGTCTCAGCTTCAATTTAATACCGACAATACTTTTAAGTTGATACACAGAAATTTAAATAATATGTATCTAATTTTCCTATTGCACTCCCAAAATGACAATAATTTCATCAATCATACCAGTTATTTATTTTGCATAAAGCTATGTTGGAACATTAAGATGGGTGCCTAACCTTCATTTTGATATTATAAGTGTTAATCTACACCCAGAACACAGTGAGTTATATCTGCTTCTCTAGCTATATCCCCTTAAATGACCTTTCAAAGATATGTTTTTATGGAAAACGCACTCTCTAGCATATCGAAATTCAATCTGATTTCCGAAAAAAAAAGACTTCAAAATGCTTAATTTTTATGTTGGGCGGGAAGTTGTACATATATTACCATGTGATTAACTAGTATTTCCAAGATGCTTGAAAGCACTGTATGTATCTAATATTCACAAATTCGTGATGTGTTCATCATAATTCTAAAAATCTATAATAAAAATCATTTAAATCGCGGACATGCAGATAAGCTTATTCGCAAATTTGGAGTTAGGTATGGATCTCTAGGCTTTATTGCAATACCAAAATTGTTTGTGCACACCGCAAAATTAGTGAACATAAGCTTTTTTCCCCTGATATATAGGAAACAAAAACAATGGAAATTTCATGAAATTTCCCATTAACTCTTCAAAATTATACATTTGCAAATTAGTTGATTTGCATAACTTCTAGGTTGCTTAACTGTACTGAAAAATAAAGATGAACGCCTAAGCTTTTATTTGATACCAAAGTTGTTAATCTATACCAAGAACTGAGCTATATCTGATGTTCCCAATATACTTTATAAAATTGATGATAATTTCATCAATTATTCTAATAAATTCTACAAAGTCATGATTAATAATGCAAAACATTTTTTTTGAATAACAATTCTGAAAAATAAGGACGGATGTGTTAGCTTCATTTTATAACACATCAACTGTCAATCAAAACCCGGTATTAGTGAACTATTGCTGTTCATCCTGCTATACCCTAAATTCACTTTTACAAGACATGTTACCATGGAAATCACACCCTCTACAATACTGTAATTCCATCGGAAATATCTAAAAATGCATAATTATGTTTTTGAGTGGATGTTTGCATATTCAATATGCTTAAATCAACCCACAAAGCTTCAAGGCATCAAATATTCATAAATTGACGATAAAAATCTTGCTTATGCAATTTCGCTAAATTGCACAATCGAACTTGAGGACAGATTCTAGGCTTTATTTTGGTACCCAGTTCGTGAATGTACACAACAAACTATAGCATATGTTTCAACTATATTATAAAGAAAATGACCAAACAATCATCAAAATTTCTAATGACATTAGTGAAAATGACATTTTTTCAAATACAAAGGCTTATAACTAAGAACTTTCTGTTCCGATCAGGCTAGAATTAAAACAACTTTTGCATAATCAAATTAGTTACAATTTCGTTCAAATCGATTCAACAAAGTTGGGTATAAATTAGCACAATGGTTGTTTTCAAAGTATTTTTCATGATTTCTCCAAGTTGAAAATGACCCCACCCTGCCACGTCCTTATTTGTTGTTGATTTCAAACAATTTGTTTACAAATGTTCAAAAGGATCACCCAAAGAACAATCACGTAAAGTTTGGTTCAAATTGACCCGATGGTTGATTTTTAATGAATTTTCTTATGATTTTATTAAGTCCGATAATCCTAGCCCTTCCGCGTCCACGTTTTTTGACGAATCAAAATTTTGTTTAAACGTGTTCAAAAGGGTCACACAAAGACCATTCATACCAAGTTTGGTTCAAATTGACCCAGTGGTTGATTTTTAAAGAATTTTCTTGTGATTTCTCTAAGGCAGATAAGCCCCGCCCTGCCACGCCCACTTCTTTGTCAAATCAAAATTTCGATAACATTTCTTCAAAGGGGTTACTCAAAGAACATTTATACCAAGTTTGGTTGGAATTGGCCCAATGGTTGATTTTTAAAGAATTTTCTTGTGATACCTCTAAGTCTGATTACTGTGTGTATCAAATATTCACAAATTGGCGATATTTTCATCAATTAATTAGAAAATTAATTAAAAAGCATACATATGTAATTTACTTATTTTGCTTAACAATACTTAAGGACAGATGTCTAGGCTTTATTTTGGTACCCAATTCGTGAATCTACACCACAAACTTAGTGAGTTAAAGCTTATGTTCCAACTATATGCTATAAAAAATGGCCAAAAAATCTTCGAAATTTCTAATTAAATCCTCAAAATCTTATATATGCAGATTAGCTAATTTGCATATCCATATTGCAAAATAAAGATGAATATCACAGCTTCATTTTGATACCAAAGTTGTTAGTCTAGACCCAGAAGTAAGTGAGTTATGGCGGATTTTCTTGCTACACTATTTATTTTTGCACTTAGTTGACCTTTGACCTTGTGGTGACATTAAAAGGACCTCTATCATGTGACCTCCACCCTAGTGATCTTCCATACATATACAAGTTTCATTTAAGCATGGAGGTCGAGCATTAACAAAAAGTTCCTACGCATGTGTTTTCTAGGGCCTTATTTCTATAATTTAGGTAGGCTATTATCAGATTTTTTACACGTACAAATTAAAGGTATTATGTAACCCTATCAATTCACAGAATTTAAAGAAAATCTATACTTTGAGCAATTTTGAGCTCTTGTTGCAACCCATCCTTTATTCATATATTAAGAATAAACAATATTTATGAATAATCTGGAAATTCAGCACAGATGGACCCAACTGAACAGGGAGCATGTTGACCTCGTTATAATATGGGACGCGTCACGCTAAGGGAACCTTATTGGAAGTGTGAAAAATGTCGCCCCTAGTCTGTCTGCTCAGTCCGCGCACCCAAACTAGGGCCGACACTTTCCACTCTAATATAATTTTCTAAATCTGGAATGTCTAACCTGTCTTCGCATGTGTTCTTTTTCCAAATACGCCTTCTGGTTGACCTCTGCTAAGCTTGATCAGCTTGTTAAAACTTGGATTACTGGACTTTTGATAAGATTCGTTTTAGCGTAACGGGTCACATATGTTAATTATTCAAGAAAGTCTGTATCATTAAATGTGTCGCTGTCGTTCCCTCAACCCATTACCAAACGACAAAATTTCAGCCGAGCCCGGATAGCTCAATCAGTTACGTCGGAGTCTGTCAATCCAGGGGTCTCGAGTTCGAACCCCGGCTCGGCCAGTATCCATTCTGACATTTGACAAAAGTCATTTGTCTCTCACCAATGGGTGTGAATCTTCTATGTGAGAGAGCAGCTGGAGGCTTGGTTTGGATATTGTGGTTGTACTGAGGCGAGAAATATCAGGAACCCACGGTTAGGTGCTCCAGCCGCCGCGATATGATCATAGAAGTTGAAAACGGCGTAAAACCCCAATAAACTCAAACTAAAAATTTCAGAAAGGTCAAAATTGAAGGAGCATGCAGACGACAATTTCAAAAGAATGGAATTTTTAATTTTTATGTCTTTAAGGATGGAAAACATTGTGGGAAATGAATGGTACGAATATTTTAACTTTGTATCTATTTCTATGTGGTTTTATCATTTTTTCCCGAATGTTCTAAGTTTTGACAAGAAATTTAGAATCTCTTTGTTATATTAAAAAAAAGTCGGACATCAGGTTGGTACATTTGTAAGTCAATCTATATGGCGAATACAGTATTTAATCCTTTTTCCAAACAGCCAAAACTTAGACCATTCTTATTTGAAAGCTGCTGTAGACAACAAAATGAGAGTCAATAAAGATGAATTTTGTGCAGAATATAGCACATAAAAAGTATTGAGGCAAAATAGAAAATGCCGATTATCAGCATTTTCTTTTTTTTTCCTCAATGATTTTCCAAGCCTTTTGTATCAGGGACGTAAAAACCAGGTCTTATTTGGGAAATGGTTAAACGATAATTTAAGAAAACTGAGTGCTAGATTTTGTTCGCATATATAGGCAATATATAACATATAGTATATAGGAAATATATAAGAACAAAGTCAAGTGTTTACTTCCAATTGTCGTTAGTTCTCTGCGATCAAAAGTCTCTATGCATTTATCATTTTCATTAAAACAAGAATTTCTTTTACCCAGGGCACATATGTATTCGTCTTACTTTCGTGTTGAAATATTATGATTACTATGGCGTACACTGCCTTCGTTTAATGTTTCCTATGTTAATGGAGTTTCTATGCGACTTTATTGCTATTTTAATGCGGCATCGACTGAATGACAATCATAAAAACACACAATAAAATCTGGAATTGTTATTTCTTGAATAATGTCACGTCTGCAGCATTGTTGTTATGGAAACTTATTTCAAATAATGCGTAACGATTGATGCAGATAAAAGTTATGTCCGTCTAAAAATCGAACGAATTAATTAGATAATCAAAATAAATTTTACACAGTTGTAACGATGTCATCTTTCAGTTTTTAGGAAGCTTCAAGAGCGAAAAAGAATAAATACAAACTGATAAATTTGTAATAAAAAGACGATAAGGTCCAAACTAAACGAATACATGTTTCGTCTGAAAGTACCATGCAACATATATCTTTGACTGCCATGGGCGAATTTTCTCGACTCTAGGGGTCACTGCGAAAGGTGAGTAGTCAAAATATACCTTATAATGCATCATATATTTAACATCACATAATTACCTATTACATTAATCAGATAACTCCCAAAGATATGCTATGGTGAAAACGGGAAATAATCAGTAAATATTTCTGACGTTAAAAAGTACATTATCTCCCTTTATAGCAGAAATTTATTTTGGAATATCCACATATACTGAACAAAAGTAAAAACATTACACTGCAAGATTTCTTGTTTCTGGAAATGTAGCAAACTGAAAGCCAGACCTATGTCACTGATTTTACTTTGTGACAACATTTGTCAATTTTATAAATATTTAAATATGTGTCCCCATTTAAAGCACCATTTGCACCATTATCCAAATTTTCAGTGAAACAACATCTTTCCTCATTTCGAACTCTAGTTTTTATGATCATTTTCACCCCTTCAAAATTTAATGATATTAAGACTTTCACTGCTTCTATTCAAGACACAATGGCCATTGAAGACAAAAATAAAAGATCGATTTGATCATCTCAGCGTGGAAAAAGAAAAATTGTTAAATGAAAAAGATGACGTCGTTGATGTCATTTGGCAAAAAGGTTAAAAAATGACATATCTTTTAAAACGTTATGTGGAATAAAATTTCAAAGTAAATATAGATGTTCTATATTTTCAACAAAACTTTATCATGTCCTCTGCATACCTATGTAACTGATTTTAATCAGTGACGACATTTGTCGATTTTATAGATGTTTAAAATGGGGACACATATTTTGGGACACCCTGTATATTTTTACGTTATTTCTCGGGCATTCAGCAATCTGTTTGTCGAAATTTCTTTGCATTGTCTTCTTTAATGTCAGAGTTATGGCCCTAATGCATTTGGAGCTTATTTCATCTGATGTCACATATGCGCATGCGCAGGAAACGATTCATTATTTTTTAGGAATTAGTCATATCCGCGTTGCCAAAACCAAACCCCACAAAACATCTCTCTTATCACTTATAGCAAGCTTAGCTCTAAAGTAATGGTCTAATCTGTCAATTTTGTGAATTTCTTCCCTTTGACATAAATAACTAGAACTGTCACAGAGCGGACTAATACCCCGCAGCTCCTTGTTAGAGAAAATAAATTCACAGTAGAGCTATCTCCCTTGGATGACAAAGAGTTGTCATCAAATTTCTTCAGACAGACCAACGGACAGACGGAAAAAACAAAGTCAATCATCTACCTTAGCTCCCTTAGTTGACCTGGCAGAGCTAAAATGATTTATGCACATCTCTATGTCCTGTTGATCGTCCATGTCAATTTTCATTGAGATCTGTCAAGCGATTTGGGAGGAGTTGCGATCACGAGATATATAGACGATTAATTTATCTCGCTTAGTTGAAAGACAGAGCTAAGAAATTGCTTCATGCACATCTCAATGTCCTGTAGATTGTCCATCTTAATTTTAATCAAAATTTGTCAAGCGGTTTGTGAAAAGTTGCGATCACGAGATATGCGGACGAAAAAAACAAAGTCAATTATTTCCCTTAGTTGACATCGCAGAACAAAAATATTGCTTCCTACACATAAACATGTCTTGTAAATTGCCCATGTCCATTTTTATCAAAATCAGTCAGGCGGTTTAGGAGGAGTTGCGATTTCAGGAAATGTGGACTGACAGACGGACAGGGTGGTTCCTATATACCAACAAATTTCGTAAATAGAGAATTTAATATGTTTGATATTTACAAATTTATCACGGTTTTCGATTGTTTTTTTTTTAAATATCATGTAGGCCTTACAGGAGAGTTTTTAACCCTTTTTCGACTAGGATTGTTCCCAGATGTCCATGCAATAGCGATTTCAATTTTCTATGGAGATTGCATTGTAAAATTTTCAAGCTTTGCAACATAATGAAAATTCTGCTTCTGCTTTTCATTTAGATTAAAGCGCAAACAATGTAATGCACGCTTCTTTACATTTTCTTATTGGTAAGATGTCAGACTACCATTCCGTGCAGTCTGGCATGGTTTGCATCTTTCTGCTTGGATACCTGAGGGTTTGAATTATGTAAAATTTCCGGTCAAGTTGTACACCTGATAACGGACCCTGTCATACTTAAGGACAGATCCTCCATTTATTTCCGACGGTAAGATTTTTTTTGATTTTTTTCTGTGCTGATATTTTGATATATGAGAAGTAAAAAAATGACTTAAAAACTATAGGTCACCAAACGAATTAAAAAGTTATTGGATTTCAAGGGAGACTACTCTTGTCTAAAATTGCAAAAATGAGGTGTCACTTAAATACCCACAAAAAAGGTGTTTGAAATGACTAGGATTACATAAATAAGTCTTTATTGTGTTCGGTATGTCTTATTCTGTCTAAATGAGAATCAATTTGGGAAAAATTAGTGATTATTTTGAAATTTTTAGGAAAACATTCTTTCAAAAGTTGCTGAAATTGCTCTTATTTCGCAACGTTTCTGATAATAAAAAATATTCCAGCGGTAAGAAATTTTTCTTTTTTGGTATAGACATAGTGCTTAGTCATACCTACAAAAACAAAAAAAGAAAAATATATCAAACCAAGCGTTTTTCTTAGTTATAAGTAAAATTCGGTTTACTTTTTGCAGCTCTGTCCGAAATTGGTTCACTACTTTTATCCATTTTCTTCCTTATTACCAGCTTTAGATAATAAAAAGTGTAATCTTTTGTGTCCATCTGAAGTGGACTAGCTAATAAAGACACCATTTTGCTTTTGTTGCTCTGTTTCCTATCGCTAACGTCACATGTTGAAGCGTAACAAAAAGCAAAATGTACCATCCGAGTACCATTACACTTTAATTGACCAAACAGAGAAAATTGAAATAACCGAAAAAGGTCTTGTCATTTATCAACCAAACATTAACTAAATGTAAAAAATACATTTGCTGAAAAAGGCCAAGTATTGAAACAGCTTTATTTCGTTAATTAGGGTATGCGCAGTAATTTGCGCAGTAACAACTGGAGGATCTGTCCTTAAAGGGTCCCTTTTTCATCCCCGTAATTAAGATCAACAAAACGTGTAGTGTTTGGCACAACTGAGTCAATGAGCAATACAAAGCACTTTCATTTGGTTTCTTTACTTGTTGTATTTAAAAGAAATATGACAAGCAATGTAGGTGTAAAGTTTTCACTGTTGTTCAGTATACATCGTACATAAAATGGTCCTTAAAGCATTTAATACGACCAGCCAGTGCAGTCTGACAGGAGGCCCATGCTATTCTATACAGTTTTCTACAGATCACGAATTAAGAAGCTATTAGAGAACAACATGGTTCTAGATCAGACTGCGTGTTTACGTAAGCTGATCTGGAACCATGTTGGGCTCATAATCGTTAAGGGGTCTTTTTCAGATCCAGGCTCATATACACTTAGCAAACGTTCTAACGCATCATTTTTTAGAATTCTTCTTTATTGTCGAAGATTTATATTTAGAATTTTGCATGTGTTTATCCGACAAGTCTCTGAACACAGCCATAAGACAATTGTAAGTTGTTTCTCTTATGCGACCGCGTCATACAAAAATGTGACCAAAACACATTTTCGGCTCGTGTAATTTGTGATCTTTATAAATTATTTGGTATGAATTGATTTTCAAAGCTAGTTGATTAAGTAATTGAAATCTGTAAAAACACATCTTTGTACACGCAACAAGGGCTGTTTGACGACAACGTAACTCGCATAGACGCGCTTTTTAAGAGAAAAGGCCAATTCTAGCAACATTAGTTTATTTTCTATCAGATATCATGCTCTGAATCTAGATTTTGGTCAAAACAGAAATATAGTTGTAAGGTATTGTTTACAATAATTCTGACAACAGTAGCTGATTTCCTATCAGATATCATACTCTGAATCCAGATTTTGGTCAAAACAGAAAAAAGAGTTGTTGGTTACTGTTTACTAAAATTATAGCCACACTAGCCGATTTCCTTCCACTGGGAATCCAGATTTTGGTCAATACAGTAATATGAGATGTTGGTTTTTTGTTTTCAAAAAAAGCCAAAGTAGCTGACTTCCTCTCAGATATTATACTCTGAATCCAGATTTAGGTCAAAACAATTATAAGAATTGTTAGTTATCGTTTACTAAAATTCTAGCCACAGTAGCTGATTTCCTATCAGATACCATACTCTGAATCCAGATTTTGGTCAATCCATAAATAGGGATGGTTAGTAATTGTTTGCTAAAATTCTAGCACAGTAGCTTTTGTGACGTTATAGTGTAAAGCAAATGATTTCTTCGTAGTTTGTTTTGATATTGCTCTTACTGAATGTATTCAATGATTCTATTAACTTGCAAACTGTTTTACACGTGTTAGATTCGATCTTATCCAACGTATCGACAATGTGACGTTTTAGACCTGTCTTTGCTACGTTGTTTGAATAAGATGGTGTTAGTAAAACTTGTCGAAATTATGTTTTTTATTACTCCCGATCAACATTAGATAAAGACATGGTACATTATTCAGGTTTTTGTTAAAATGCATGCGCACGCATTTCAAAATCGTAAAACGCACGTGCACGTTGGACGACGTAAATGACAAGTAAAATTAAATTTGTTTTTGGCTAAAATTGATGGGAAATATCTCATTTATTGGCACATGGAAAATCAAGGTGGTTCATTGAGTGATAACTTAGTTAAACAAAAAACAAAAGTGAGGAGTTAGCTGTGCAGTTCAGTATATTCTAGACAAAATGGCTGATTCCTTATCAGATATCATACTCTGAATCCAGATTTCGATCAAAACAATAATAAGATTTGTTATTTACTTTTTACTATTATTCTCGTAGCTGGTTTCCTATCTGATATCATACCCAGAAACCGATTTTTGTCAAACAAGTAATAAGAGTAATTAGTTTACTTAAATTCTAGCCACAGTAGCTGATTTCATATCAGATATTGTATTCCGAATCCGAGATTTACGTCAATACAAAAATAAGAGTTGTTAGCTATTGTTTACTAAAATTCTAGCAACAATAACTTTTTTCCTATTAGATATGATACTCTAAATCTTTAATCTAAATCTAGAGTTTTCAGTTATTGTTTACGAATTGTATAGCCACAGTAGCTGATTTCCTATCACATATCATACTCTGAATCCGGAATTTCATCAATACAGTGAAAAGAGTTGTTAGTTATTGTTTACTAAAATTCTAGCCGGAGTACCTGATTCCCTTTCAGATATCATACTCTGAATCAAGATTTTGAACAATACAGTAATAAGAGTTGTAATTTATTGCTTTCTAAAATTCTAGCCATAGTCGCTGATTTTCTATCAGACGTCATACTCTGAATCCAGATCATGGTCAATACAGTTATAAGAGGTGTTAGTTATCGTTTACTAAATTTCTTACTGCATTAGCTAATTTCCTTTCAGATATCATACTCTGAATCCATATGTTGTTAGTTATTGTGCATTTAAATGCTTTCCAGAGTAACTGTTTTGCTCTGAATCCAGATTTTGGTCAAGACAGTAATAAGAGTTGATAGATAGTGTTTACTAAAATTCTAGCCAAAGTAGCTGATTTACTATTAGATATCATATTGTGAATCCAGATATTGGTCAAAAGAATAATATGAGTTGTTAATTGTTGTTTACAGATAATGTAACCATCTGAATCCAGATTTTGGTCACAATCGTAATAAAAGATGTTATTTATTGTTTACTTAAATTATAAATTATAATGTAGTAGCTGATTTCTTTAAAGATATTATACTTGGAATCTACATTTTGATTAATATAAAAAGAGTTTTTAGTCATTATTTACTAGAATTCTATCCACAGTACCCGATTTCCATTCAGATGTCATAATCTGAATCCAGATATTTATCAAAACAGTAATAAAAATTGTTAGTTATTGATAAATCAATTCGAGGCAGAGCAGCTGATTTCCTGTCAGATACCATACTCTCAATCCAGATTTTGGTCAATACAGTAATAAAATTTTAGTTGCTTTTTACTAAAATTCTAGCCACAGAAGCTGATTTCTTATCAGATATCATATCCTGATTCCAGATTTGGAACAATACAGTAATAAAGTTTCTAGTTAATGTTTACTAAAATTCTAGCCAGAGTAGCTGACATTCTATCAGATATCATACGTAGCATCCAGATATTAGTCAAAATATCAGAGTTGTAAGGTATTGTTTACTTAAATTCTAGCCACAGTAGGTGATTTCATATCAGATATCTTATCCTAAATCCAGATTGTTTTCAATATAGAAATAAGACTAGCAATATAAGCTATACTGACTGGCTTTAAAAACGCATCACATATTTTTCAAAATGTTTTCGTAGTTATAGTCAATAGAATCAAATTTTTACTTCTGATATATATTTCAACCGATAAGACACGATATTCAATAAAATTTATTGCAGTCAGTTACCACGTTATTTCGCACGACGTCAACGTGCAAAATATGGATAACGTTTACGTGACTGCACCTTAGGTGACCAACTGCATTTTTGTTTTCATATTCCATATCCAAATGGCCAGGAGTTACTTTTATTTATCAATAAATTTGATTAAACAAAAAATAAAGCCAAGAGACCAAAATTCATTGAGCACACACAAATTTTTGAATTATTCTAAAGGGGTGTTTGTCAACGAGAACGGGTGAGGCGTTTAAATGTAAATCAATCGACGATTTTTCACTTTCATTAATGTAGCCAATCTACAGGGATTGTTGCTGAGCATCAACGTCCTGATCAACCGTTTAAAACGAGCTTACGTCAAGATAATAACATACGTCAACGTCAATTACGTAATTGGTTAACAACAACGTTTTCAACTGAAAATGTAATACAAAAATGTTGCTACTGACAAACCCTTGCCATAACAGTGAATTAATGCATAAGATATTGTGGTTTTGACTACTGGTGACTATGACCGTGACTGATACTTACAGAAAGTCATCATCAGACCAGGGTGCGTTTGGCCTAGACATGATGAACAACGGACGCAAAAACCTTTGAATACTCTCCAGCAATATATGGTAGATAATTCAAGCACAAACGAATAAAGATTTTGTTTCAACTCAGGGGTAAACGAGGTCACGATTGTGGAACGTTTTTCATACTCAGGGCGGAATTACCTGTTTTTAAATAGAGAAAACTGTCAAATTCCGCACACCACCTCTCTTTAGATGGTCATATCTCAGTCATTTAGTCGAATTTTTGTCTGAAATATTCAGGAAATGTTGAGAAGATGTCAAGCTAATATTTTATATATAATAATACATAGTCGATTATGTATTTTGCATATTATTGCAGGATGAACTTCAATGATGCGTTTTTAAAGCCAGTCAGTATATTTTCCTAAATCTTTTTTGGGGAAAAATGAGTTGTTAATCATTGATTACAAATAATGTAGCCACTGTAGCTGATTTCCTATCAGATACCGTAATCTGAATCCAGAAATTTGTCAATACAGATTTCCTTTCAGATATCATACTTTGAATCAAGATTTCGTCAATACAGTAATAAGGGTGGTAAATAATTGTTTTCTAAAATTCTAGCCACAGTAGCTGATTTCCTATCAGATTTCATACTCTGAATCCAGATTTCGGTCAATACAGTAATAAGAGTTGTAAGCTATTATTTACTAAATTTCTAACCACAGAAGCTTATTTCCATTCAGATATCTAAATCTGAATTCTGATGTTCTTAGTTATTGTTTATTTAAATTTTACCCAGAGTAACTGATTTGTTCTGAATCCAGATTTTGGTCAAGACAGTAATAAGAGTTGTTAGTTATTGTTTACTAATATTTTAGCTAAAGTAGCTGATTTCCTATCAGATATCATACTCTGAATCCAGATACAGATGAGGTAACCATTTTAATCCAGATTTTGGTCAAAACCATAATAATTGTTGTCATTTATTGTTTACTTAATTTTTTAGAAATTGTAACTGATTTCCTTCCAGATATCATACTTAATCCAGATTTTGATGAATATAGTAATAATAGTTTTTGGTCACTGTTTACTAGATTTCTAGCCACAGTACCCAATTCCCTTTCAGATATCATGCTCTGAATCCAGAATTTGGTCAACACAGTAATAACAGATGTTATACATGTATATTGTTTGATAAATTCCAGCTAGAGTAACTGATTTCCTATCAGATATCATACTCTCAATCCAGATTTTGATCAGTGCAGTAATAAAAAATGTTAGTTATTTTTTTTTTACTAAAATTCTAGCCACAGAAGCAGATTTCATATCAGATATCAGTCTGAATCCAGATTTTGGTCAAAACAGTGATAAGATTTGTTATTTATTGTTTACTAAAACTCTAGCCAAAGTTGCTGATTTCCTATCAGAACGTATACCCTGAATCCAGATTTTTGTTAAAACATTTACAAGAGTTGTTTGTAATTGTTTTCTTAGAATTCTGGCCAGAGAAGCTGATTTCCTTCCAGATATCATACTCTGAAACCAGATTTTTGTCCAAACAGTAATAAACGTTGTTGATCATTGTTAATTAAAATTCTAGCCATACTAGATGACTTCCTATCAGATATCATACTCTGAATCCAGATTTTGATCATTTCAGTAATAAGAGTTGTTGGTTATTGTTTATTAAAATTCTAGCCAAAGTATCTGATTTCCTATCCGATACCATATACTCTGAATCCAGATTTTGGTCAAAACAGTAACAAGAGTTGTTATGTTTTTTCCTATCAGTACCTATACTCTGAATCCAGATTTTTGTCAAAGCATTTAGTCAGTGAAATTTTGATAGGTCCATAATATGGGCGTGGAAGGGCAGGGCTTATCAGTTTGGAAAAATCACAAAATAATTCTTTAAAAATCAACCATTGGACCAATTTTGACCAAACTTAGCTGAAATGTACCTTGGGTAACTCTTTACTTGAATTGTAAGAGAAATTTTGATTGGTCTATCAATGTGGGCGTGGCAGAAGGAGTGCTTATCAGACTGAAAGAAATCACAAAATGAATTTTTCAAAATCTTCTTCTCTCAAACCAAAGGCCCAATTTTGACCAAACTTTGCAGGAACGTTCCTTGGGTGACCCTCTACTTAAATTCTTCAAAGAATTTTGATTGGTCTATAAATGTAGGCGTGGTAGGGCGGAGCTAATCAAACTAAGAAAAATCACAAAATAAAATCAATTTTGACCAAACTTAGCAGAAATGTATAGTCAGGGCACGAATTCAGAAAAGTTATCACCCAAAGGCATTTTGTGAAGAAAAGGGTTTGAGATCAGTTCTAGAGGTAATTTGGTATGCTGAATCCGAAAAACAATGTTGCCAAGCTGAAAAATGGCTTCTTCATCATCTAATTTGCATATTTTCAAAATGGCCGTCAAAACCTCAAATATGCAAAAATGATGTTGTTTTTTAATCATTTTTTGACATGTTATGTTCTAAAAAACCCACATTTCATGTTTACAGACTAAAACTAAATGGTTTACTAGGAGAACGAGGAACAGAAATGGCTCTTTTATCATCTAATTTGCATATTTTCAAATGGCCGCCAAAAAATCAAATCTGCCATATAATAATTATCAAAGTTTTTGGCATAATCTTAACCAAATTGTTCAGATATAATGCTTTAAATTGTTTAAAACCAATAAGTAAATAATTCTAAAAGTAAATAGAACCTCTTTGGCACTATGTTTGATAATCTTTTACCGTATCATGGGCAATAAAACCCTTTTAAACAAAGAGAATATCACTTTCATGATGCATTTTTTAAATGCGCTGTTAAAACACACGACTTTTGTCAACAGTACCATATAAGATGTTTACATTTACAGTTTGATTAACCCAAAAATTTTGGACAATTTAATTTTAGCCTACGTAAGATGATTTGTCATTTTCAAAATAATACAAAGCTAAAATATTTTAACAAATTTTGGGTACTTATGACTCGATCAGAAAGAGCTCCGTAATCCCACTTGCAATATGGAATTTTTTTGTCTGAATTCATTGATACCAGAATTGACTTTATAACATAAAATATCATAAGAGCTAAATACCGTACTTATTCCAATGAAGCCAATAACAAACCCTATATACGGTTTATAACAAACCCTATATACGGTTTTGAATTGAGTTGCATGGTTAAGAAAGTGAATGTGTCCAATTTTCAAATAGGAAATTGTTGCGTTCATATAATCTAACTGTAAGTGCTAGCGTATAACGATCCTGTACAAAATTATTTTTTGTCGCCGTTGATTAGACATCTCCCTTTCTATTTAATGGGGCCATGCTAGATATTCCAGGCATCAGAACAACATGGGAACATTTACAGTTTGCTAAGAGGTATGCACATCATATTTTCTGTGCCAAAAATATCGTTGGTACTAGGATTTTCATCGAGGATCAGTTTCTTGTAAACGTTATTAGGAACTAATAATGTTGTAAGTAAAGTTAAATACAAACATTATTTAGAACTAAATAAATTTGATGCGAATTTTTATCATACAGTAAGTATCTACATATACAGGTTGACCAATCCATACGATATTTTTTTAAATATATTTTACCTGTTTTTATGTTTGACATACTAGCATGGGCCCCTGTTAGGAGGTCGAACAGTTGTCTAGAAACACACATGAAAAATTGACAACTACACTGATCTCAGGGAGTATTAAAATGAAACTTTTGAATAGAAGATGTAAGTCAGATGTCTTCAAAAGAAATAACGTAGGCGATGTCAACAAACACAACATTTTTGATACATGCAGATAAGTCGATTATTGTATTTTTAAGAATACTAAAAACGCATCTTAAAACTTACCACATTTAAATACATTTTACAAATCTTTGGTCAGCAACGAAGTGCAGCAATATCAAAGAAATTGAACAGAATATTTGTATTCAGTACAATAGCATCATATGAAATATACCTAACGTTCGTGTCCAAAAATGTCATTACAATATTTCATTCCGTGTAACTTATCTGATTGTTCCGTCACTCGGAATAAAGTTTCTTAACAGATGAAGCTGGATATTGAGACTTAGTGTACCTATTTGAGATTATTCATACATGAGAACCGATGAAATGACGTAAACATATGAAGAATATGAGTTAATACTTGAACATAAGTTTCAGACTGTATTCTTCAAACTGATTATATGATAAAGCAAACTTGACATGTCAGCATTTGATTCCTTCATGTCTATGATTGTGAAGCTATTCATGTCTCTGTGCATAATCAAGCGGAAACTACTTCATAACCATTTCCTTCTTACTTGCCTTTCAGTTGAGGTTACCCTATGTGAAGAAATGTTAAGTCTTGAAGACGCAAATGCCTCCGCCTAAGCCATTCTTATCAAAATATCTGGTATGGCAACCATATTTGACCCTTCATTTTAAACTTGATGTATCAACTTTGAAAGCATGGAGGTATACACCAAGAAATTCATATCTTATCTGTATGACAATCCATGGCAAATGATATGGCCCTTACCACGAGCATAGCTAAAAAGGGGACTATTTTTTAAACAAATGTTTCATGTCTATCCTTCGACAGCGCACAACTTATGATAGGGGTTCTCGATGAAACTGTCAATAATTTACATATTATTATTAAATAGATGATTATTATAGTCCTAACAGTTTCGGATATAGCTGCGATACTTCAATAAATAACATCAGAGACTATCTATACAGGGCTTACTGGTTCGAACCCATGGGTGTCAACATCATTTTTGACGTATTGCAAAAAAGATTCTGTAACCAAAGGATGAATCGCTTACATATTATCTATATGTACGTGTGATAAGCAGCTATTGACTTTGATTGGATCTTGTACTTTACCTGTGCGAAAAATGTCAGAAACATAATGGAAATGTGCATCAGACACTGTAATCATACTGAAAATTTAACCCAATTCAATCATTAACGTTTATGTGCTGTGTATTTGTTGACTAGAAAATCTGTATTATATAGTATATTAGTGACTATATCCAAATTCTAGTCTTCTCTTTGTCGTAGTTAGATAAATAAGTTGTCTCTTTGAAATATTGTCAAAGTAAACAACTAGTTTTTCCTCTGAAAAAATCAAGCTCAACGTGCCATAGTGAATTAAGTTTGCCACACTCAATTATTTTTTGTAATTTAACAAAATTTGAAAACCTAGGATATTGGTACTTTTTTAATATTGTCCAATGTCTAAGTTGATTACCTGTTTAATATGTGTTCGATTTCAAATATACACGTTTTAATTTCTAAGGATATAAAAAATGTAAATTAAAATGATTTTAGTTACTATCTCTGAAGCAGTTTGGAATCATGAGTGTATGTATATGAAAGTGCAAAAAGTGGAATTTCCCACAAAATGAAATTTTCCACACTGCACTGTATTTTATTACAATGAATACGGTAAACCGTTTTCCAAAATGTTTGGACACTGATTCATATTCTTAAGAATTAATTGTAGATATTTTGGCAACAATTTCGGATTTCGATATAAAGGATAAGATTTATTATTATTTTTGCAGAATTATGTGAAATTGTGTACAAGGTTTTAAAATTGGCAGGTTTGAGGTTTGCTAAAAGCTTAAATACGTGGTAAAAGGACTTGCGCTCAAAGTTGCGTTCTGTATCATATTTGCCTTTGAAACTTTACCTTTAATGCAAAACTTTTTTAAAATAGTATTTTGAATACTTTCACTGCATTTCATACGTGAAAATAAAATGTAGATAAATGTTATTGTTTAAATGCGATTTATTGCCATTTATACGGTAATTGCCAAAAATGAATATCATTTTTTCTAATTTACGTGTTAAATCATTTATGTTTAGTCTTTAAACATGAAATGTGTGATATTTAGAACAAAAGATGTCGAAAAATGATAAATAACAACATTATTTTTGCATTTTTTAAAATTTTGGCGGCCATTTTGAAAATATGCAAATTAGATGATGAAGGAGTCATTTTTCAGCTTGGTAACATTGTTTTTCGGATTCAGCATACCCAAATACCCTTAGAAATGATCTCAAACCCTTTTCTTCTCGAAATGCCTATACCTTCAAAACTAAGCGACTTTTTCAGAATTTTGTCCTGACTAGTACCTTATGTGACTCTTTACTTCACTTGGCAGTCAAATTTTGATTGGTACATAGATGTTGGAATGGCAGTGCGGGGCTTATCAGAATGTGAGAAATCACGACATACTTCTTTAAAAACAACCATTGGGTCAATTTAGTACAAACGTGGCAGAAAGTAATGTTCCTTGGGTAATACTTTGTTAGTGAAATTTTGATTTGTCTATAAATGTGGTTTTGGCAGGACAGGGCTTATCAGATTTGGACAAACCTTGAAATAATTCTTCAAAAATAAATCAGTGGGCCAATTCAGACTAAACTTGGCAGAAATGTTCCATGGGTGACCCTTTTCAAGAATTGACCGTGCGAGGCTTACAAGAAATCATGAGATAATTCTTTTACTTAAGCCAGTGGAGCGATTCAGGCCCTCTTGTGCCTCTTGTTGTACAGTAAAATTCTAACCAGAGTAGCTGATTTCCTTCCAGATATCAAACCTGGAATCCAGGGTTTGATCAATATAGTTATAAGAGTTGTTAGTCATTGTTTACTAGAATTCTAGACAAAGTACCGGATTTCCCTTCAAATATCATACTCTGGATCCAGATTTGGGTCAAAACAGTAATAAGAGCTGTAAGTAATTCATCTTTAAAATACTAGCCACAGAATCTAATTTCTTATCAGATAACTAACTCTGAATCCAGGTTTTGGTCGAAAGAGTAATAAGATTTGTTAGTCATTGTTTAGTTTAATTCTAGCCATGCAGTAGCTGATTTCATATCAGATATCATACTCTGATCCAGATTTTGATCAGTACAGTACTAAAAAATGTTAGTTGTTGTTTTCTAAATTTCTAGCCACCGAAGCTGATTTCATATTAGATGTCATACTCTGAATCGTGATTTTGGTCAAAACAGTAATAAGATTTGTTAACTATTGTTTACTAAAATTCTAGCCAGAGTAGCTTATTTGCTATTAGATATCGTACCCTGAATCCAGATTTTGATTAAAACAGTGATAAGAGATGTTGGTTATTGTTTACTAAAATTCTAGTCATAATAGATGATTTAGTCTCATATATCATACTCTGATTCCAGATTTTAGCCAATACAGTTATAAGAGTTGTTAGTAATTGTTTACTAAAATACAAACCGCAGTAGCTGATTTCCTATCAGATACAATGTATCATACGCTGAATCCAGATTTCGGTCAATACGGTTATGAGAGTTGTAAGTTATTTTTTACTAAAAATCTAGCCATAGTAGCTGATGACCTCTCATATGTAATACTCTGATTCCAGATTTTGGCCAATACATTAATGAGAGTTGTTACTTACTGTTTACTTTAATTTTACTCACATTGTCTGATTTCCTATCATATATCATACTCTGATACGAGATTTCAGTCAATACAGTAATAGGAGTTGTTAGTTTTTGTTTATTTAACTTCTAGCCAAAGTATCAGAAAACCTATTAGCTATCATACTCTGAATCAAGATTTTAATCAAAACTTTAATAAATGTTGTTATTATTTTTAATTAAAATTCGTGCCACACTAGGTGATATCCTATCAGATATCATACTCTGAATCCCCATTTTGATCATTACAGTAATAAGAGTTGTTGGTTATTGTTTTCTAAAATTCTAGTCACAGTACCAGATTTCCTTTCAAATATCATACTCTGAATCCAGAGTTTGGTCAATAAGGTAATAGGAGTTGTTAGTTGTTTTTTTACTGTAATTCTAGCCAAAGAAACTGATTTCATATCAGATATCATACTCTGCATCCAGATTTTAGTCAATAGAATAATAAGAGATTTTAATGATTGTTTACTAAAATTCTAGCCAAGTATCTGATTTCCTATCAGATGCCAACTACTTTGAATCTAGATTTTGGTCAAAACAGTAACAAGAGTTGTTAGGTATGGTTAGCTAAAATTCTAGCCAGAGTAACTTTTTCGCTAGTAGATATCATACCCTGAATCCAGATTTTGATCCATACAGTAATAAGTTGGTTATAATTTACTAAAATTCTAGTCACATAAGCAGATTTAGTCTGATATATCATACTCTGATTCCAGATTTAAGTCAATACAGTAAAAATAGTTGTTAGTTATTGTTTACTAAAATTCAAACCACAGCAGCCGACTTCCTATCAGATCTCAAACCGTGAATCAAACTTTTGGTCAATACAGTAATGAGAGTTGAAAGTTATTTTTTTCTTAAATTCTAGCCACAGTAGCTGATGACCTCTTATATACCATACTCTGATTCCAGAGTTTGGTCAATGCAGTAATAAGAGTTGTTAGTTATTGTCTTCTAAAATTCTTATAACAGTAGCTGATTTGCTATCAGATATCATACTCAGAGTCCAGATTTTGGTCAATAAAGTGATAAGAGTTGTTACTTATTGTTTACTTTAATTCTACTCACAGTAGCTGAATTCCTATAAGATATAATATTCTGATACGAGATTTCAGTCAATACAGTAATAGGAGTTGTTACTTATTGTTCACTTAAATTCTAGCCAAAGTATCTGATTACCTATTACATATCATACTATAATCCAGATTTTAGTCAAAACAGTAATAAAAGTTGTAAATTATTGTTAATTGAAATTCTAGCCACAGTAGATGATTTCCTATCAGATATCATACTCTGAATCCAGATTCTGGTCATTACAGTAATTAGAGTTTTTGTTTATTGTTTACTAAATTTCTAGTCACAGTACCTGATTTCTTTTCAAATATCATACTCCGAATCCAGTTTTTATGTCAATACAGTAATAAGATTTGTTAGTTGTTTTTCACTGTAATTCTAACCAGTGGAGCTGATTTCATATCAGATATCATACTCTGAATCTAGAGTTTGATCAATACAGTAATAAGAGTTGTTAATTATTGTTTACTGAAATTCTAGCCAAAGTACCTTATTATCCTATCAGAAACAATATACTTTGAATCCAGATTTTTGTCAAAACAGTAAAAATAGTTGTTAGTTATTGTTTACTAAGATTCTAGCCAGAGTAGCTTATTTGCCATTAGGAATCATACCCTGAATCCAGATTTTGATCAATACAGTAATAAGAGATGTTGGTTATTGTTTACTAAAATTCTAGCCACAATACCTGATTTAGTCTCATATACCATACTCTGATTCCATATTTTAGTCAATTCAGTAATAAGGGTTGTTAGTTATTGTTTAGTACAATTTAAACCACAGTTGCTGATTTCCTATTACGTATCATGCTCTGATTCCAGATTTTGGTAAATACAATTATGAGAGTTGTAAGTTATTTTTTCCTAAAATTCTAGCCACTGTAGCTGATGACCTTTCATATATCATTCTCTGATTCCAGATTTTGGTCAATACAGTAATAAGAGTTTGAAATTATTGTTTACTAAAACTCTAATCACAGTAGCTGTTTTCCTATCAGATACCATACTCTGAATCCAGGCCCCGGTTTCTCGAAAAAACTTAAGTACAATCTCATGCTCAATTCTGAGCACCGTGCTCAAATCGCACGAAATCCACGTGAGCTTCAATTGAATACCAATCAACGTTGATTGGTATTGAATAGAAGTTGAGCATGAACTCATGAGAATATACTTAAGTTTTTTTCGAGAAACCGGGCCCAGATTTGGTCAAAACAGTTACGAGAGATGTACGATGTATGTTGTTGTTTACTAAAATTCTAGCCAGAATAGCTTAAAAAGTTATAAGAGTTTTTACTTATTGTTGTCTAGAATTCTACTCACAGTAGCTAATTTCCTATAAGACATCATACTCTGATAAGAGATTTCAGTCAATACAGTAATAGGAGTTGTTACTTATTGTTTACTTGTTTTCTAGCCAAAGTATCTGATTACCTATTAGAATTCATACTCTGAATCCAGATTTTAGTCAAAACAGTAATAAAAGTTGTTGATTATTGCTAATTAAAATTCTAGCCACACTAGAAGATTTCCTATCAGATTCCTATCCAGATTTTAATCAATACAGTAATTAGAGTTGTTGGTTATTGTTTGCTAAAATTCTAGCCTCGTTACCTTATTTCCTTTCAGATATCATACTCTGAATCCAGATTTTGATCAATACAGTAATAAGAGTGATTGGTTATTGTTTACTAAATTTTTAGCCAGAGTACTTGATTTTCTTTCAAATATCCTACTCTGAATCCAGATATTATTCAAAACAATAACAAAAGTTGTTAATTATTGTTTACTAAAATTCTAGACGAAATAGCTGATTTTTTTTCAAATGTCATACTCTGAATCCATATTTTGGGCAAAACAGTAATAAGAGTCTAGCCAGAGTAGCTGATTTCCTATCAGATATCATACTCTGAATCCAGATTTTTGTCAAAACAGTAAAAGGAATTGTTAGTTATTGTTTACTAAAATTCTATCAAGAGTTGCTTATTTGCTATGAGATATCATAATCTGAATGTAGATTTTGGTCAAAACAGTAATAACAGTTGTTAGACATTGTTTACTAAAATTCTAGCCACAGTAGCTGATTTCGTATCCGATATCATACTCTTAATCCAGATTTTGGTCAAAACAGTAACAAGAGATGTACGATGTATGTTGTTGTTTACTAAAATTCTTGCCAGAGTAGCGTTTTTGCTATAAGATGTCATACTCTGAATACAGACTTTGATCAATATATTCATTCATTCATATCTTGTAAAGCTATGGTCAAGAATGTTACTAGGTCTTTACTTCTGCTTCGGATGACCAGAAAATTTGCATCTTACTTGGCGCTCCAGATCCTGAATTTTTAAATTCTTTACAGTCTACTCATATCGCTTTCGTGACATCTGTTTTGTGTCACGTCAGCAATGTGTGGACCATATTTAACCGTTGATCAACGGTCCTGTTTTATATTAATATGTGAGTTATTGAATACTAAAATTATAGCCACAGTACCTAATTTCCTATGAAATATTATCCTCATAATCCATATTTTTGTTAAAACAGTAAAACGTGTTGTTAGTTATTGTGTACTAAAACCCTAACCACAATTACTGATTTCCATTCAGATATCAAACTCTGAATCCAGATTTTTGTTAAAACAGTAAAACGTGTTGTAAGTTATTGTGTACTAAAATCCTAACCACAGTTACTGATTTCCATTCAGATATCATACACTGAATCCAGATTTTGGTCAGTACAGTAATACGAGTTGTTAGTCATTTTCTACTAAAGTTCTGGCCACAGTGCCTGATTTCCTATCAAATAGCATACCCTGAATCCAGATTTTGGTAAAAACAGTAATAACAGTTGTAAGTTAATTATTTACTAAAATTCTAGCCACAGTAGCTGATGTCTTCTCATATGTCATACTCTGAATCCAGATTTTGATCAATACGGTTTTAATAGTAGTTATTATTGTTTACTAAAATTCTAGCAAAAGTAGTTTCCTATCAGTAGTTTCCTATTTCCTATCAGATATCATACTCGAAATCCATATTTTGGTCAACACAGTAATAAGAGTTGTTAGCTATTGTTTACGAAACTTCTAGTCCGAGTAGCCGATTTCCTATGAGATATTATACAGTGAATCCAGATTTTGGTCAATACGGTTATAAGAGCTGTAAGTTATTTTTAACTAAAATTCTAGCCACTGTATCTGATTTCCTATAAGATATCATATTCTTATATGAGATTTTAGTCAATACAGTAATAAGAGTTGTTACATATTGTTTACTAAAATTCTAGCCAAAATATCTGATTTCCTATCAGATATCATACTCTGAATCCAGATTTTGGTCAATAAGTAATAAGAGTTGTCATTGTTTACAAAAATGCTAACGACATTAGTTGATTTCCTATCAGATATCATATTCTGAATCAAAATTTTGGTCAATACAGTAATACGAGTTGATAGTTGTTTTTTCCTGTAATTCTAGTCACAGTAGCTGATTTCATATTAGAGGTCATATTCCGAATCCAGATTTTGGTCAATACAGTAATAAGACTTGTAAATTATTTTTTCCAAAAATTCTAGCAAAAATGGCTGATTTTTTTTTCAAATATCATAATTATTCTGAATCCTGATTTTTGACCAAAATGTAATAAGAGTTGTGGGTTGTTGTTTTCTAAAATTATAGCCACAATTGCTAATTTCCTATGAAATATTATCCTCAGAACACTGATTGTTGTTAAAACAGTAAAAAAGTTTTGTTAGTTATTGTTTACTAAAATTCTAACCTCAGTAACGGATTTCCTTTCAGATATCATACTCTGAATCCAGATTTTGGTCAGCACAGTAAAACGAGTGGTTAGTTATTGTTTACTAAAGTTCTAACCACAGTAACTGATTTCCTATCAAATATCATACTCTGTATCCAGATTTTGGTCAGTACAGTAATACGAGTTGTTAGTCATTTCTTACTAAAGTTCTGGACACAGTAGCTGATTTCCTATCAGATATCATACTCTGAATCCAGATTTTGGACAAAGCAATAATAAGAATTGTTTGTTATTTTTACTAAGCTTCTTGCCAAAGTAGCTGATATCCTATCAGATATCATAGTGTGAATCCAGAATTTTGTATATACAATATCAAGAGTTGTTACTAATTGTTTAATAAAATTCTAGACAGACCAGTTAATTTCCTTTCAGATATCATACTCTAATCCAGATATTGGGCAAAACAGTAATAAGAGTTATTAATCATTGTTTACTATGATTCTAGCCACAGTAGCTGATTTCCTTTAAGATATACTCTAACACGAGATTTAGTCAATACAGTAATAAAAGTTGTTACGTATTGTTTACAAAAATTCTAGCCAAAGTATCTAAATTCCAATCAGATATCATACACTGACTCTAGATTTTGGTCAATACAGTAATATAAGTTGATAGTTGTTTTTTTTTCCTGTAATTTTAACCACAGGAGCTGATTTCATATCAGATATCTCAATCTGAACCCAGTTTTGGTCAATACAGTAATAAAACTTATTAAGTATTGTGTACTAAAATTCTAGCCAAAGTAGCTGATTTTTTCAAATGCATGTACCATACTCTGAATCCTGTTTTTGGACAAAACAGTAATAAGAGTTGTGACTTATCGTTTACTAAAATTCTAGCCGCAGTAGCTGATTTCCTATGAAATATTTTGCTCAAAATCCATATTTTTGTTATAAAACAGGAAAAGGAGTTGTAAATTATTGTTTACTAAAATTCTAGCCACATAAGCTGATTACCTATAAGATATCATAAACTGAATCCAGATTTTGGTCATTACAATAATAAGAATGGTTAGTTATTTTTTACTAAAGTTCTGCCCACAGTAGCTGATTTCCTATCAGATATCATACTCTGAATTCAAATTATGTCAATACAACAATAAGAGTTTTTAGTTATTTTTTACTAAGCTTCTTGCCAAAGTGGCTGATTACCTATCAGATATCATACTCTGAATCCAGAATTCTGTCGATACAGTAATTAGAGTTGTTAGTCATTGTTTAATAAAATTCTAGCCTCAGTAGCAAATGTCATTTCATATATCATACTCTATATCCAGATTTTGGTCAAAACAGCAATACAAGTTGTTAGTTATTGTTTACTAAAATTCTAGCCACAGTAGCTAAATTCATATAAGAAACTCGGAATCACAATTTTGGTCAATGCAGTTATACGTTTTCTTAGTTATTGTTTACTTAAATCCTAGCCACAGTATCTAATTTCCTTTCAGATATCATAATTATTCTGAATCCAAATTTTGGTCAATACAGTAATTAGAGTTGTTAGTTTTTGTTTACAAAATTTCTAGCCACAGTAGCTGATTTCCGATCCGAATCAGAATCCAGATTCTGGTCAAAACAGTAATAACAGTTTTTAGTTATCGTATACTAATATTCTAGCCACAGTAGCTGATTTACTATCAAGTTTCTTGGTAATATAGTAATAAGAGTCGTTAGTTAGTGTTTACTATAATTATAGGCACAAGTTAATTTGATGTTTATAAGCAAATTTTAAACCTACAAATCATGTCATTGTAAAGACTTACGTGCAAATTATTTCGTCAATAATACATGAAAATATTGACTACCATCGATGCGATTTTGTTTTGACCAGTATAACCTATTACTAGTGAATGGGTATGGTCTGTATTGTTTGGCGGTAATCAGAATATCGTGGGACTACTATACGTCATGCACCCAGTAGCCATGACAAATACCAAAGTCCATTATTTTTTAGTGCAAAGATATGGCATTTATGATGGAGATTTCGGAATATTGTAAACACTGACAGTAACAGTTTAATACGATCATCACGCTAACCTGAAATAAGACAATGTTAACTTATGAACGTAAAAACAATATATTGGCAATTGGATTCCCACAATAGGTGCATGAATCATTTGGTATGAAAAAATGTAAAAAAAAAAAAGAAAATGGCGGGACAAAAAGATCTAACCGGCGCTATATAGTTTATATGTTTGAAATTAAACACCGCTTTATTTTGGGCTACCGCGATGATCGTATAAATCTGTTACTGACAAAGTTAAAAATTTACCGAAACTATCTACTTCATAAATGCCATATCTTTGATCTCAAAATTAACGGACTTTGCTCTTTGTTTTTGTAGTGACATCGTCCCAATGAAGGCGGCCATTGTTACTTGGACAACATACCTGCGTTTGCAACGAGCGTTTTGATTTGTTGCTGTAAAAATAGAAAAAAGGACTTTCCCATGTCACAGAAGATGACCCCTAACGGGTGATTCTCAGATGTAACATTATGAAATAAGATGACATCTGAAATCATTCAGAATGCCTGAATACAGTGGACAAACAAAGGAACCATGCACACATACAAGATCAGACCCTACAATTTGATCACGAAAACATGGAAAGTGGCAATAGTGACTTACCTCGTCTAGATCCTAGAATCATCCAGTTAATATCCACAACAAATGATCGGGATACACTATCACACACTGACAATATCCAGTCTAATTGCAGTCTCTCCGAAATTGGAAAGTGTCTTTTTAATTAAATCCTTAGATTTGGTCAACCATAGGGAAAAATTTTACCCAGGGAACCGTGACGTTACTTCGGACAAACTAATGGTATTTCGTGGGTGTTATGAAACCTATATTTAGTAACAACGGCTTAATTTAAGCCGTAGTTATGACATTTTGTAACAACACCGACTATTTATCAAAACATAACGTAAACTCAGTCTATTTTTAGCACATAATATTTATCGCCATTTCTCACAGAATGGTCAGACACATAGCAATATTATTGTAGCAATTGATGAATCACAGCAGACATACGTCAATATAACACCATCCACAAGACAAAGTGTAGACCACAACTCACCAATCCCAACTACTGAAACACTGGCCAGTTCAGGCACAGAAGTACCGAACATCAGCAATTATAACACATTCATAAATAATGATTACAATAATACAAACAATTGTATAAACACACATAATAAAAACACTAAAATTGTATAAAAACCCGAGCATTTATAGTACGGTGCGTTATGTCCATTTTTTAGGTTCTGCTTGATGTAAGTGAAAGAGGTTTCCATCATACGTTTTCATGATCTTAAGACATTGCTCTAATCATTTAATTTTGATGGACAGCTGTAAAATTAAAAATAATAGGAAAAATGGTGACTTAAATTTACAAAATTTCGAACCCGTAATTTTACAAATGGGCATAACTTTTTTTAATAATCATCATACCTTTACAAAATTTGACATGTACATTTACAGGAATAAAACACACCGATTGTCATAATTAATTTTCAGCAATTTGCATATTTAGAGGTTGCTCTATGAGCAAAGCTCAAAAAGCTCTAATTCGAGTTTGAGCTCGAGATATTGCATTTGAAATAATTGAATTGTCACAGAATATTAGCCAAAGGACGGACAATATAGAAAAACAAAAAATCGTGACATTGTGTATTGTACTAAGACTGCAATAGAGAGAAAAAGATTGGTGGGTGGGGAAATAGTGGTATTTTATTCTATCAGACGAAAAAAATCCACGTAGAGCTCAAGATATTGCATTAGTAATATTCTAGTCCCACAAAATGTAAGACAAATGCTAGACCTTGATGAAAAACTAAATCTTATGACATTAAAGAATGCGCATGACCAAATCACAGATGAGAAAAAAGTGGTGGGTGGGGTAAATAATTGTGTTTTATTTAGTTTATATAACGTTTGGTCATTATGCTTATTATACTTATTAAACAGGTCAATTACAAAACATGCACACACAATTCAGTAAAGTTTTGTTTTGATTGGTTTATATTTGTAGCTATTATAGTGAAAGAAAAGTAAAAAAAGCAATTTCACATTCATAACATAAGATGTGTGATCCCGATCAATAAAAAAATGCACATATGCAAGATCAGATGGTCCCCAACATTTTGTTGAAAGCGGCAATTTTGAAAAATTCAATGGCACATTACTCTAGACGTGACATTGCTATTCAGATGAAAATTTCACTGATGCAAGCTTTTATAGTCATCAACATAATGTATCAGTTTTCTTTTTATTAGTCAATATTCGTGGCTGTTACACTGAAAAAAAAAATGCTGAAAATACAATTTTGTAAAATATCAAGAGCAAATTATTTTGATTTAAATGTTTGATTCCGATCAAGCTAACAATCGCCCTTACGCAAGCTTCTCATTTCTTATAAGTTACATCTAAATTGGTAAATATTTGTGGCTCGAAAAGGCAATTTTGTCAAATTCAATGGCACATAACTCTAGCTGTGATGTTCCAATTAAGCTAAAGAATCACATGTTTGAAAGATCTTAAAGTTAAGTTTTGTATAATTGGCCAATATCTGTGGCTAAAATAAAGCCGTATATGCAATTTTGTCTAAACCAAGGCACATAACTCTGAATGCTTGATTCCAATCAAGCTAAAAATCGCTCTTAAGCAAGATCCCACGGTCACCAGTATTTCTTCCAAATTTCGTCTTAATTAGTCATTAGTGTTGGCTGTTATAGTAACAACAAGGCCGAAAAGCAAATTTAGTCAAATTCAAGGGTTTATAACTGTGACAGGATGTTACGTTTCGATCAAGCTAAAAATCACACTGATGCAAGATCTTATAGTACCCAAATTTCTGTCCAAAATTTCGCTCAATTCGTCCATAATTGTGGATATAAGAGGCAACAGAAAGTTTAGACCTTTTATTTGATAAATTCAAGGGCACATAACTCCGACTGTTTGCGTCCGATCAAGCTAAATAAAATCACATATATAAAGTCTTAGAGTCCACAACATTTTGTCTAAGTTTTGTCATAATTGATCAATATTTGTGGTAATTATATAGAAAACATGGTTGAAAAGGAAATTTTGTCCAATTCCAGAGCCCATAACTATGGATGTAAGACTCCGATCAAGCTAAATATTCCACTTATGCAAGGTCTTATTGTCACAAATGTTTTGTCCAAGTTTTGTTTCAATTGGTCAATATTTGTGGCTGAAAGAGGGAAAATAAAATGGAAATTTTGTCGCACATGTATAACTCGAGATCTAGACATGAAATTGCCATTGAACAAAAAAAAATATCTGAAGCAAAGTTCTACAGTCACCAACATTTTGTAAAAAAAGTTTTGCTATAATTGGTCAACATTTGTTGCTATTATGGCGAAGATAGAGTGAAAAAAGGTAGTTTTTGTCAATTTCAAGGGCACATAACTCTAGATGTGAGATTCAGATCAAGCTGAAAGATACATCCATGCAAGGTCTTGTCATGACCAATGTTTAATCAAGGTTTTGTCAAGATGTTTCAAAATTTGTAGATGTTATAGTGAACAAAAAGACAAAACACTTATTTTTTACATTCAAGTGCAGATAACTAAGGATTTTCTGCTTCAATCAATCAACAAATATGCAATATGGGGAGATCAGATACGGACATCATATCATAAAAGTTTCCATTGATGTGATAATTAGGTGAACACGAAATTATATGGGAAAACTAAAGAAGAACGCGTTAAATAAAAACGTAACTTTTATGACGTCATATATACTCGGCAAAACTGCTAACGCATCACTCAGATCTTTGTTAATATGTTTTTTAACGAATATACAGAATACTTTCAAAATTTACACATGCTGACTACCACCATTTGATAAGAGATCTATGAAATGTCATAGTAAATGTTAGGCTACCGTATCTTGTAAAATATTGAGCTTTTAATAAGGACACCTTTAATTCTAAAATTCATAAAGTCTGAAATTTGATTAAAATGGAAAATTCACGCATAACTTTCAAACCTTTTGTATAGGCTGAAAGAGTTTCTGTTTATAAAAGTTACCCTTCAAAAAACAAACTGACGGCTTTAACTTTTTTATGGGCGCGTAATGTATTCCCACAGAGGCATTTTTACATCACTAGTGCCGTAGGTATCATTGATGGCGTCGACGGCGACGTAGGTTACGGAGACAAAAACGTATCGGTCTATATCTTATGAACGGTATAAGATGTAGTCTTGATATTTCACACATATACAGGCCCCAGCAAGACCTTTCACCTGACACTATAAAATTTGACCTTGTGACCTTGACCTTGAAAAATTGACATTTTCTTTCAAAAAGGTGCGTCTATCTAGCTACGTTGTCCCGGAACAGCCCTTGTTATGTTAGATAGAAAATTAATTTTTCAGACTTTAATTTCACAATAAACCAGCTTTCAAAATCAATTCAAACACAAATGATTGAAAAAGATCACACGTTACACGAGCCGAAAAACTGTTTTAGTCCCCCTTTCGTATGACACGGTCACATAAGAAGGAAAACTTAGAAATAGTTTTATGAATGAAAGCAGAAACTTGTGGGATAAACATTCGCCAAATTATAAATCTAAATCTTTGACAATTAAGAAGTTATGCAATTTTAAAAAGTGATGCGTTAGTTCTTTTGGTGAGTATATAAAGTTCATTTTAAGGCCCACGGCTGTCCATCAAACTTTTTTGGTGACGTCTACTTATCCTTTTTACGAATCCATTTGATTTAAACCTTTTTCATTTACATCAAACAGAATTACACAACGCACCGTACTATTAAGTAAACTGCGTGAATCTCGTGCGCTCCTCGTGTCAGAAAGGCGGTCACGGTCTGCTACACCATATTCGCGATCTCCGTCAAAACGCGGAAGCGACCGAGCTGTTCCAGAGGCTAAAAATAGCACACCAGGGGAAATCCAAAATACAGACGTCAAAATTTAGAGTTGGGACGCTGAGAAAGTCAGGCTGCGTTGTGCGTTCCATTCAAAAACAAACATAAATTGTGTCGGAATTTTCTTTTGTTTTTGAATGGACAGCGCTCTGATTTAAATAGCGACATCCAAATATCAAAGAGCGAATTTTCATCAGAGAAGACTCGGATTAACTTCCGGAGGCAAACAATGGGTTTACGGGCAATTAACATTGTATACATGAGAATTGTTACTAAAAATAGTAACAAATCGACATTATCAAAACGAGGCTCCCAAAAATGCGAGAAAACAATGACGACGCATGTGCATTTTAAAAATATACAGCGAAAAGCGAAATTATAAGTGGAACAAAAACTATAAAATTGAATGAATTCGTTAATAGCCGGTAAGATGGTTATTTTATTGGATTTGCAGTCAACCGTTCCCCGTTTAAAAAAAATCGCCTATTGCCTCTAAGGACGACTTCAGGAGGCTGTTGTGTGTGTGTGTGTGGGGGGGGGGGTCTTAGTGGAAACGTTAGGGTATTATAATCATCATATTTTATCAAAGTTTCTAAAATAGCTGTACGTAGAATTTTAATATCTTTCAATCATTTTGCTAATCGTCGTTGGAAATGCGACACCTCGTATCTCGGTTTTGGAAAATTTTAAAGGGGAGGGAAAAAGTGTAATAACTTTTCTTAGAATGAAATGTTTTACTTGGAATTTGGACATATTGGTCACAAATAATGTATCATTAATACTGATCAGTAAAAATATCTAAAAACCCGCGAGAATTGTCTAAACTCGGCACACAAGTTTGTCCTTTGAAAATTACAAGAATCGACATACAATGTTTTGCATTTACACCGACGTTATGTTATGAAAGAGATAACCAAAACAAGCACTAATTCTATAATCTTAGAGTGCGACACAACGCCTATTATTGGCGCGAGATCGTATGGCACATGTTTACGTTTTGTTCAAATGTAAACAAAACGTTTTTCGATAAAACGCAGAAAATTCTGAACAGTGAACAGATCGCTCTATCACTGTACCTAAATTTTCAATATGTCTATGTCACTGCTTATAAAGAATTTATTCATGTTTTATAAAACACTGCGTTGTTTACATTTGGACAAAATGTAAATATGTGCCGCACGATCATGCGCCAACAATAGCTATACATATCATACACATCAATACAAAGAACAATCCAATTTTCAATAGAGAAATTTTCATCTTCTATTATATATGATGTAATTTTATGAATAACATTATCTACGGGTTATATGCTGCAGACGACAGTTTCAAGTCGATGAAATTTAATTGAGCCAGGATCTGGAAAAACGTCCCTTAAGGCTTTCGAGCCCAACATACGCACAGTCTGATCAGGAATCCATGTTGTTCTCTAATAACTTCTTTATGACCTGTAGTAACTTAAAGAGAGCAGCATTGATACATATTGGACTGCATTTGACAACAGACTGATCTTGAAACTCAATGTTTTTAAAAAATACTTTAAGGGACGTTTTTCCAGATCCCGGCTCAATTATATTTGGTCATACTGGGTAGAAACCATTGTTGGAGTTGAAGAAATTGCTTGTCAGTTTTCACACGCAATTTCTTCATCTACCACGATGTCTTGAAAAGCCATTATCTTGTGGAGAATTAAAGAGTCGTTGTGTAGGAATGGGTTAACAATAATAATTTGCGTTTCTAATTACAATGCAAGTCATTTGATTGGTTAACCCATATTTTGATTGGCAGATACGGTGTGTCAATTATCTATTCGAAGCAATTGTTCGTCGTCTGTAAAGTTGTCTTGAACGCTTTGAGATTTCAATGTAGATGGTTCGCACCTCTGAAATTCAAGTAGATCAATATTACTATCGTATTTCAACAAGAACAGGTAAAGGGTTTTTACCAAAAGACGGAATTTTAAACAAATTCCATTTCAAATCAGACGACAAAAATGATATTATATAAGTCTAATATGACATGTGCATAATATAATGTGTAATACAATAAAATGTGGCGTACAGAGGAACACTGGATATCAGCATTTCTTCACGCTGTCTCGATGATTTCATAAGTAGTCCTGTTTAACCCATTACCAGACGGCAAAAATTTAGACTGATCCAAATTCAAAGATGTTGCAGAGGACAAATTCAAGTGAATGAAATTTAAAATTTGTTGGTCTTTTTGGGAAGAAAACATTGTGGTAAATGAAGAAATTGCTTGTCACAAGCAATTTCTTCATTTTCCATGATGTTTTCCTAAGCCATTATCTCGTGGAGAGTCAAAAGGCGTCTCTGTGCGGTAATGGGTTATACTAAATTAACACAAAGGCTTGGTTCGGAAAATATCAAATGGCATTATAAAGATAAGATTGCGATAATCTGTTCCGAAACAGCAACAGTTTGACCGGTCCAATTTAAAAGTGTTTGCAAACGATTTAATCATTGATATCAAAGATATGGCCAATTTGACCATCATTATAAAAAAGTTACTCTTTTGCTAAGATTGGTTACCTACCTTTCAAAAAGTAAGGGCAAAATCTCTTCGTGGACAAAATATAGTGCAAGTGCAATGATTATACAGAACATGATCGACCCAACCACGACCAGCATAAGACAGCTGATCAAAACAGAAAAAAATGATCTTTTGGACAGCGCATATCCTTTCGGGACAAGTTTGGTGGTAGGCTACCTATCATGGAAAATATATAAGTGAAAATCAAGGCTCGTGATCAGACTGCAAGTAGGCACAGATTGATCAAGACGCGTGTTACTCTAAAATAAAATAAGAAACTCTGTCCGATCCAGGTTCATTTCCTAAGTTTCAATTTACTTCTAAATCTAATACAATGCTACTTACCTTGCAAAAACTGAGATCGAATCTCTTCGTGGACAGAAATATCGCCATTGCAACGATGATGCAGAAAATCAGCGAACCAACAATTATCAATTTTCGATAATTAACCCAAGCAGAGAAGCACGATTTGCCACTTTCGGGTAGGAGATACCCGTCTGGACACCTATCAAGACACTTTCCGTCGAATATTGCATACCGGCATTCGTTCCTATCGGCGCATCTGTTTTGGTATTCAATTTTCGGTGGTTTACAATTTAGTGCACAATTCACGACAAAATCCGAATCTGGCGCAAGGCCGGTAGGGACGGTGTTTCCCGGACATTTTTCGTGACACCCGTCTGTCCAACAATACGGACGTTCTCGTGCACATTCGTACTGGTGACAGTTGAAACAGCTTATCTGAAAAGATAGAATGGGATTGTATTAAGGTAGAATACCCGTGATGTGGCCATTTTGATTTTCATAAAACATCGTATTTTTAGTGTCCTCGTTACGTATCCGAACATATTCGGGAGCGGTCGTGAACATTCGGCGGTGGAAAGTTCCACCGCCGAATGTTTTCGACGTCGCCCGAATAATTCCAACGTCAGATCTCATTAGGGATAGACTGCCTTAAAGTAGATTAGATTGTTAAGCTTTGACGATAAAAATCATAAATTGTCGATCCTTGTCAGACAGCATAGCCCGATTTCGTTAGTAAGGGACCAAAACCTCATCACTCCAGCTTGTGAGAGTTTGTTTTATAATTCACCGACGAGTGGTTCAAATTTAACATCCTTCTGGGTCCTCGAGTGTTTGTTTGTAAAAAGGTCTGACACACTTAAGACATCGTACTTTGACCCCTGTGAATGGGGACAAAAGGAAATGACCCATTCACAGTGGACATTATACAATGGAGACTATATTACCATTATTACTTGTTTAAGTGGGTAATCTTTTCTCACAGTGTTTTTTTCCGAAAATCGCACTACAAAATTAAGCCAAAACTATACCATATTTGGGGATGATATTTCAGAGCGGCTAGTTAACCCTTTCCCAAACAAAACAAGTGTTCGTTGTATTTCATACTTGTGTGTTTTAAAAATTGTGCCATCTTTCAAACGGAAAAAATACAATATCGTTTCATTAACGACGCGTTCAACCCCTTTCCAAAGCAAGACATAATTTGACGTGTCTAAGTAAGACAACTTGGGAAAACATTGAAAAAAAAAACAGTTCATTATCAGCATGTTCTCCTTTTGTCTTAATATTTTTCAGTGCTATTTTGTATACAAATCCTTACTTTTCTTACATAACTTTTGTCGTCTATAACTTCTTTCCAATTTAATCAATAATCACATTAACATTGTGTAGTTTGGGAATTTGCCACTGGTGGTGAACTCGGCCAAAGTGATGGACGTTTTTCGCTAAAACAAGGTATAGATATTTTGCGTTTAAATGTGAGTTTAAAGATTTTTTTTCTAATGACAATGAAATTGTTCTAAAAGTAGACCGGGTTTACCGTTATGCATTGACAAACCGTCGGAGTTGTTATAAAATATCATAACTACTGCTTTATCTAAGCCGTAGTTACGAAATTTTATAACAACACCGACGGAACACATTGATCGCGAAAAAAAGTCCCCCGCTTTGGCCGAGTTCACCACCAGTGCATGGGAAAGGTATAAAGTGGTTCAAAATACAATTGTTGCAGAAGAGCAAACAAATGTTACTAAAACAGTAGCAACTTTTAACTCAAAGCATTGTAATCATCGATGGAAAAGTATGAAACACGGATTATATTTTTTCAGAAATTTCTTAAATCCCTTCGTAGATGTCTTATCTAATATACTGAAAGGTCTTCAAAACATGATATTGTTTAGAAAAGGACTGAAAATAATCTATGCATGTTTCTTTTACCGACTTTCAATATTGGGGGCCTAAACCGTAATTAATAAAGCATGCCTGTTCCCCCTTCTATAAAAAATATAGAAAACTGCTTTCAAAAACTGGGGGTACATGTTTCAATTTGGGTCCTATTTTTCTTGGGGGAGGGGGACCATCACCTACCTGTTGAAAGCACACGAATATAATGTAAATTGACAGTAATGCTGAAAGATTCTGTACCAGCGCCATTGTGCTTATGCGGCGATACTTCAAACCCTGCAAAAGTATATTGTTTTTTTTTAGTTTTACGCCGTTTTCAACTACTTAGGTCATATCGCGGCGGCTGGAGCACCTAACCATGGATTCCTGTAGTTTCTCATACCAGTACTACCACAACACCCTAACCGAGCCTCCAGCTGCTCCCGCACATAAGTTCACGATATCATACCATTGACGGGTGACATTTTAGTCAGAAAGGGTATTTGCCGCGGCCGGGTATCGAACCCGGGACATCTCGAATGAGAGGCAGATGCGTTACCAACTGAAAAAGTGTATGAGCCAGGATCTGAAAAAAAGGATTTTGAGACCAATATGGTTGCAGATCAGCCTGCGTATACACGCAGTCTGATCAAGAACCATGTTGTTCTCAAACTACTTCTTTGTGACAAGCTTAAAATACAAGGCGGAGAAACACGTGACACAACGATTTCAGAAAAAAAATGTCAGTAATTTGGTCAACAACCATTAATTTATAAGAGAACAGCAACGATTCGTGGAAGTCAACTTTAATATGCACAGTCTGATCTTGAAGCATCGATTGAGACAGCTGAAATGCTATAAGGGACCTCTTTCTATATCCCGAGTTATATCTAGCTAAGGTATGAATGTTCACTTTTCATTTCAAATTAGTTCACTATAAAATTTCGTCGTTATGAGAATGATTAACCCTTTCCCAAACAAGAGATGTTTGTAAAACATATATGCCCCCTCAAGGGCGTACATTTGATGTAGGTCAAAGTCCAAGGTCAAGTTAACAAAGTCCAAGGTCATGGTCAAATATGAAAGGTCTTGGAAGGAGGTGTCTATGTGTGAAATATCAAGGCTGTATACTTAATAGTAAAATGAAATATAGGCCAGGTTAAAGTCTTTAAGAGTAGGCCAAATGCCAAGGTCAAGGTCATGGTCAAATGTGAAAGGTCTTGGTTGGAGGTGTCCATGTATGAAATATGTAAAAGGACATGATATGATATATGCCTGGTTTAAGTTTTTTTTTAAAGTAGGTCAAACTCCAAGGTCAATGTTGCAATATTCAAGGTCATGGTCAAATGTGAAAGGTCTTGGTAGGAGGTGTCTATGTGTGAAATATCAAGGCTGTAGGTGTAATAAGATATAAGATAAAGGCTAGGTTAAAGATTTCTAAAAGTATGTAAAAATCAAAGGTCAAGGTCACACAGGTCAAGGTCATGGTCAAATGTGAAAGGTCTTGGTAGTAGGTGTCCATGTGAATAAAATATCGAGACTGTATAGGTAACAGGACACGAGATATAGGCCTAGTTTAAGTATTTTAAAAGTAGGTCAAACTCCAAGGTCAAGGTCCAAGGTCATGGTCAAAATGGAAATGTCTTGGTTGGAAGTGACCCCGTGTGAAATATCGAGGCTGTATGTGTAAAATGACATGAAATATAGGCCAGGTTAATGTATTATAGAAGTAGGTCAAACACCAAGGTCAACGTCACAAGGTCCAAGGTCATGGTCAAATGTGAAAGGTCTTGGTCGTAGGTGTCCATGTGTCAAATACCAAGGCTGTATGTGTAAAATGACATGAAATATAGGCCAGGTTAATGTATCATAGAAGTAGGTCAAAGTCCAAGGTCAGGGTCACAAGATCCAAGGTCATAGTCATATGTGATAGGTCTTGGTTGGTGGTTTCCATGTGTCAAATATCAAGGCTGTATGTGTAAAAGGACATGATATATCGGCCAGCTTAAAGTTTTTAAAAAGTAGGTCAAACTCAAGGGTCAAGGTCACAAGGCCCAAGGTCATGGTCGATTGTGAAAGGCCTTGGTAGGAGGTGTCCATGTGTGAAATATCAAGGCTGTATGTGTAATAGGTCATGAGATATATGCCCGGTTTTATTTTTTTTAAAGTAGGTCAAACTCCAAGGCCAAGGTCACAATGTCCAAGGTCATGGTCAAATGTGAACGACGTTGATAGGAAGTATCTATGTGTGAGATACCAAGCCTGTATGTGTAAAAAGACATGAGATATAGGCAATTTTAAGAATTAATTGTAAATTCAACAAAGAGCAATAACTCCAAGAATTTCATCGGCAAGGTTATTGTTCCTGTGCACTGCACCTCTCCATGATGAAATCTATCCACCTGTAAATTTTCATGATTCTACCTTATTTAGAGTTGTGCTCCAGACAAGAATCAACTTATAAAATCAACAAAGGGCAATAACTCCAAAATTTTGATCGCCAGAGTTACGGTTCTTGTGCACTGTACCTCTCCATAATGAGATCTATTAACATGTAAAGTTTTATGATTCTACCTTACATACTTTTTGAGTTGTGCTCCGGACAAGAATAAAATTTTAAAATCAACAAAGGGCAATAACTCCAAAAATATGATCAGCAGAGTTACAGTTCTTGTGCACTGCACCTCTGCATAATGAGATCTATCCACATGCAAAGTTTCATGATTCTACCTTACATACTTTTTGAGTTGTGCTCCGGACAAGAATAAAATTTTAAAATCAACAAAGGGCAATAACTCCAAAAATATGATCAGAAAAGTTACAGTTCTTGTGCACTGCACCTCTCCATAATGAGATCTATCCACCTGTAAAGTTTCATGATTCTATCTTACATACTTTTTGAGTTATGCTCCGGACAAGAATCAAGTTATAAAATCAACAAAGGGCAATAACTCCAAAATTTTGATCGACAGAGTTACGGTTCTTGTACACTGCACCTCTCCACAATGAGATCTATCCACCTGTAAAGTTTCATGATTCTACCTTACATACTTTTTGAGTTATGCTCCGGACAAGAATTAAGTTATAAAATCAACAAAGGGCAATAACTCAAAACATATGATCGGCAGAGCTACAGTTCTTTTGCACTGCACCTCTCCATAATGAGATCTATCCACCTGTAAAGTTTCATGATTCTACCTTTAATACTTTTCGAGTTATGTTCCGGACAAGATTTGGTCTACGGACAGACCGACCGACCGACGGACCGACCGACCTGTCGACCGACCGACCGACCGACACTTGCAAAACAACATACTCCCTTTTTCTTCGAAAGGGGGCATAACAATACCTGATTTTTACCACAGGGCATCGAGACATATCTTAATATGCCTTATTAGACTGATTCCTGGCAAAAATCAGACCATCTGACTCAAAGGGGCTCATTCTAGGTCTTTCAGGGATAAGAACAATATGGAGACAGTCAGAGTCTGAATTGTTATTTGGTGCATTGCATTACCTGAGGCCAAAAAAAGGATTTTTAGCGCTGATACCACATTTTTCACTAGCCATCATGGTCCAGTTTCCTATAAATGTTACTATAACTATAAATGGCGGGTCAGTTAATTATATACAGTTTTGATCTAGAAGGACTAAATGAAAAATCATTGGAAACCTTGGGTAGAAATAATTTAGCTATGCAGGTTGACAATTTCATACGATATTTCTTGAATATTTTTTACCTCCGACAACCTAGTATAGCATGGGTCTCTTTAAAGTGACATTTCAGAATTTTTTGTCATAAATATTACTTTTATTTTTATCTGAAAGAGCATATTTCCTTATGAAAATTCTGAAAATTTCAGGCCAAAATATTGCACCGTTTACGAGAAATTTATAGTAAATGTGGTTTCAGTCTCAAATTTACGAACTAGGTCCATATTCGCGCGACTTTCACACTGTGTGTGAAAGTCGCGCGAATATGGACCTAGTTCGTAAAATTTATATGTTTGTGTTAAAATTGAACAAATTGTTGTGGACAACAGTTCGGATTTATATGCAATTTATCGATTATGTGTCAACTTTAAATGCGTGTATCTCGCTTACTGGCAACAACTTAAAATCAAAGTGCTGAGAGCACTGTAATTGGACGTCTCTGATTGATTGAGCGGGATTGTACATGAACGAAAGATATTTTATTCATTCTTCTGTGTTTAATTCTATAAGATCGGTTTCGGACATACGAAATCGGCTTTAATACCAGAAAACCCTTCCCAGGCTTCAAATTGATTTGATTGCTGTTTCAAGACAACTGATTTGTCGCTATGAATAATCACTATTTATTTGATTACCAAATTCAATTAAGGCCATGCGATTAGCACTTTTGTCTTCTTGTTTCGGTTTACTATGAGTATTGTCGTCAGTTATACTTTTCATTGATTTTATAAAGTACGCTACAAAGCAATTTATTCAAAATGTAAGCCAAAGCGCTACATAAATGAAAGCCGCGATAGCTCACTTAGCAGAGCACTCACCTTGTACTCTTTACACATGTTATATCCGGAAGGCCCTGGGTTCGAATTCTACTAGGACATTGTTCTTTTTAATCATCTTTTTTTATACACCGCCGGAGGCGGACGTATATTGGCGTCATCTTCTCCGTCTGTCCGTCCGTCCATCCGTCCGTCCGTCCGTCCATCCGTCCGTCCGTACGTTCGTCCACTTTTCTTGTCAACGCAACTCCTCCTAAGTTTCTGGCTGGATCTTCTTGAAACTTGGTCAATGTTATCACCTCAATTGGTAGATGTGCATGAAGGAAGGATTTTATGGTTCGTTGATTTTTGCTTGAGTTATGCCCCTTAAAAACTTAGTCTCTGGGGCTTATTGAAATTGCAGCCTTGTCAACGCAACTCATCCTAAGTTTCTAGCTGGATCTTAATGAAACTTGGTCAATGTTATCACCTCAATTGGTAGATGTGCATGAAGGAAGGATTTTATGGTTCGTTGATTTTTGCTTGAGTTATGCCCCTTAAAAACTTAGTCTCTGGGGCTTATTGAAATTGCAGCCTTGTCAACACAACTCCTCCTACGTTTATGGCTGGATATTAATGACACTTGGTCAATCACCTCAATTGGTAGATTTGCATGAAGGAAGGATTTTATGGTTCATTGATTTTTTCTAGAGTTATGCCCCCTTAAAACTTAGTCTCTGGGGCTGATTGAAATTGCAGCCTTGTCAACACAACTTCTAAGATTCTGACTGGATCCTTATGAAACTTGGTGGATGTTATTACCTTAATTGGTAGATGTGCATGAAGTAAGGATTTTATGGTTCATTGATTTTTGCCTGAGTTATGCCCCCTTCAATCTTAGTCTCTAGGGCTTAATGATATTTCAGTCTCGTGAACGCAATTCCTTCCAGGTTTTTGACTGGATATTTATAAAAACCTTTTTGTGAACACAACTTTTTACAGGTTTTTGTGTGAATATTTATAAATCCTTGTCAATGTCATTTTTTTTGTCTCAAGTTTTGTAAGTGGCGGCGTATATTGTGACCATGGCACTCTTGTTCGACTTCTATCTCCACCATCGTTGGCGAAAAAACGACCGCAGTGATTTAGAATCGATCTTAACACAAATTCAACGAAATAAAGTAATGAAACGCCGATCATTTACATACAATTCCGCTCAATCAATGAGAGGCGCCTAATATAGTGCTCCAAGCACTTTGATTTTTATTCCTGTTTAGAGTAAAAAAAGAAAAAAACACGGTAGCAGTTTTCCCTGGTTGTGGTTACAAAACAAATTCAATACATACTTTTCCTGAAACAAAATACCAGATGAATTGGAGCACCTAACCATGGATTCCTCATACAAGTACTACCGCAGCATCCTTACATCTACAGATGTGCATAAAAAGAAGAAATTGGGAACGTGCCGTCGGGAAAATGGCAGTGGAGTCACAATAAGCAATTTAAATCTTCATATCATTATCAACGAAAATTTGAGAATAGCAATGTCCCTATCTGTAAACATATTCATACGATCATCCAGGTACCATCTGTTGCAGACCCACTGCTTCATCTTCTTAGCTCAATACACGTAAACGGGTCTCTTAAACGAAATAAATACAGATCGCTGTCACTTAGTCTTATACAAGTAATAATCATTGTTGTCATGATCATCGATCAGTATGTAAATATGTCATGATACTGTCGAATATGAGTGATACAGATGCTGGAGAAAAAAAACTCGTAAGAGCAACTATTTTTCTGAATAGGTGGATTTCACTAGTGTCTCATCTGAGGCTGTTCAGATGGAACCCCGATTTGTCATCGAGTCGAACCCGAGTTGCGAAATGAACTCACTCCCCGATAATCAATTTCAAAACCCTGGTTCCAAAGTACGTCTCGTGGAAACCCCGTTCCTTTAAATATGTCAAAGACTTAAACAACAATGATCAAAGAAAAGGAACCTATCATACACAATACATGCATTAAATTGGGTAATCATTCTAAAATGTGTGTTTTCAGTAAACACATCAAGAAAAACAAACGTTTTACAGAAGAAATAATCCGAACTGGTTTTGGACCAACGGCGTTCCAAATTTCAAACTGAAAAAAGGTTGCGAGGTTAATCCTTTCCCGTTTGAGCTATCGCTGCTGCTGATGATATAGGGTGTCTGTTTACATTATAACCATAGTGTATGCATGTATCGCTTTCTAAAGATCTTACCCTTTACACAATAGATATTACGAAAGTCAAAAAACTACAAGAAAATGATTAAATCGAAAAAAGATCGTAAAGTTGGTTAAGACGTGGCATGAATTTAATCGGCCAATGAATCTTATAGTATTTGTTAGAGAACACATAGAAAGTAGGAAAAGATACGACAGTTTTCCTGTATGGTCGCAAAATCTATTTTGAATTTTGGTCACCTGGCAATTGAGTCTGAGAAAGGGTTTTTTGGTAATGATACCCATTTCGCCTGTCCAAAAGTGATTATAAGAATTGTACGTCCTTTCGGACGTCCAATTAAAAACTAACAGTATTTATACTCATTAGAATACCCAATCTTGGCATCAAGACATACTTTAAAAAATTGAATCGGAATAAAATGTCCCTTGAAGAGTATTAGTCAGAAGGTATGAATTTTGTCAGAAATCAGCCTAATTATGCAAATTAAGTTACGTTTCGGTCCCCTGTGGTTTTCACGTCCCTAATAGAAAGCGCTTGGGAAAATATTGAGACAAAAGAAAAAAATGCTGGTGACCAATATTTTCTCAATATTTTCTTTGTAATAATTTTAAACACAAAATTTCAATTTGCATTCATTTCGTCTTATTTACCAGCTTTTCAATTTGAACATGTAACATTTTGCTAGATCTATTTGGGAAAGTGTTAAACAAAGAACAAACAGAACGCCGCTTTTCAACAAAAAAAAAATCGTAACTGCAGCTTAATACAAGCTGCAGTTACTAGGTTTTTTGTTGAAAAGCGACGATAACTTACCTCGCTACAGACACAATTAGATCCTTGTTGTTGTCCTCAAAGAAATGTTCAATCTAAATCCTTTTGCACTGCACCAATTATAAAACCTGTTTTTCTTAGAGAAGGGATCTAAATAGGGATTGACTTGCCATATGTTCATTTTAATTTTCCGGAAATCCCAACGATTTATTTATAGAACCTTAGAATTTCCGGAAAAATGTGCTTAACAGAACCACGAATACACGCCTTTGTTTAAGCTGGGCCTGGAGTGTGGGAAGGATTTAGTTCCCCCACTTTCGTTTTCATCGCCTAGGGAATCAGGTTGGTACAATTTTGTTCTTAATTATTCTTATAATTTTTCTATAGAATTGCAATCATTTCTGTAAAATTGTTATCATTTAAATCTACCAGTCTGTCTGAATAGAACTTACGTATTATAGCGTATGGTGTGATAGTTGTATTGGGAATGATTGGATCCAGTGTCACAAATAAGAGGGATTAAAGAGACATTTAACAGATATTTTTTCATGAATTTTACTTTTATTTCCATCTCAGAAACTGCATATTTACTCATGAAAATTCTAACAATTTGAAGCTAACATAATGCACCGTTTACGACATATATATTTTTTTGCGATAAAATTAAACAAATTCTTGTCCACATGTTCAAATTTGTATTGAATTTGTAATTTCTGTCTCAACTTTTAAGGCGTATTTTTCGCCTAGGAATGATGAAATTAAGGATTTTAATAAACAGTCATGTTGCAAATGCTAAACTATATGTTAGTAATGTCATCACACACTTTATTTTTTCTTCTTGCATTAATTGCCCTTCATAAAGGAGTGTTCGGATTGAATGAAGATGCATTCTTAACTATTTATACGCAATATTCTGTCATAACAATAAAAAAATAATTACAAAATTATTAAATACGCCCTTTTACTTTCCTCGTGCAAATTTTTTGGCATCGTCTGATTCGAAGCGGCTAACATTTCGACCCATATCAAATCAGTGTGTAAATATTTGCTTACGCGCTGTAAATTTTATCTGACGTTTACAGTATCCCGTATCATTTTCTCTGTGATCTAAAGGTTATAACAGTCCAACAAAATGTTAACCCATTACCACACAGTGACTCCTTTTGACTCCCAACAAGAAATTGGCTTTAGAAAACATTGTGGAAAATGAAGAAATTGCTTGTGACAAGCAATTTCTTCATTTCCCACAATATTTTCTACCCAAAAAGTAATAAAATTTCCAAGTTTCATCACATTGAAAATGTCGTCTGCAACTTTTTTGAATTTGGATCAGTCCAAAATTTTGCCGTTTGGTAATGGGTCAATATCAAACTTCACCAGTTTGCTTTTAACATTTTGTTGGACAGTTTACACGGTGTATAATCACGTGACTTAGAATTTTCGATAATCTTCAATAACTTTGTCAATTCTTGACCAATTTAAATTCGGTTTGAAGCAGAGAAGGTGGAAAAATGTCAGGAATAACAAAATTTTGGTTTATCTTCAATAACTTCTTTATCAGTTGATTTTTCAAAAATCAACTACGTCCATCTAATGCGTGACGTCTGTCAACATTTACTGCTCAAATCGAATTCAAACCGGTCGCATATTAACAAAATTATTAAAGATTTTCTGAAAATATTGTATCACGTGATTACCCACCGTGGTTTATATCTGGAATAAAGGTCTGTGAATAACCTTAACTTAGTGCAGTCTGGTCAGGGACTCTGTTATTTCTATGTGACCCACCACGCTAAAAAGGACCTTAGCCGAACTCCAAAAATCCCAATTTTGATAAAAGTGTCAGACTCCGTACAGGTCAACAAGATACTGTTTGCAAAAAATGAACGTATATATGTATAGAAAGACAGGCAAAAATTCCAGATTTAAAAATTACATACAGATGAAAAGTTTCGGCCCTAGTCTGGCTGCGCGGACTGCGCAGACTGACTAGGATGGATATCTTTCACACTTCCTGTAAGGTCCCTTTTAGCGTGAAGGGTCTTATATAAATGATACATGTTCTTAAAGGGTAATATCATAGGCGTCTGATTCTTCTTTTTTACAAAACAACATCATTGAATGAATAATTTTAGTTAAAACATTTTTCAAATTATGAATGAAAAAAGAAATTATTCAAGATTTTAATTTTCCGTATTGTAATTTGTGGGAAAAATTATCTCCCTTGTAAATTACTTCCCTTGGGTCATATTTTCTATTTATATGACCGGGGCACTTGATCGGTCACGTGACTAGTGACGTAATTTTCGAAGTAGATTATGACACTGAATTTCAGCAATATAAGTTTGGATTATTGGGGGTTTACGCCGTTTTCAACTACTATCTCGTAATGAAGTGATCGTACTAGAGTAAACGGAGGACAAGCACGAAATGATTGAAATAATATTATTTTTTTTTTGGAAAAATGAAGGAACGAATGGTTTTTTGTGCAACCTAGAAAATATTGAAAAGAAAATCGCAAAATCTAACATGCTCACCATCACATCACCATTTTGATACGATTTCCTTACTAATTAGCAAAAACCATGATATCCGATCACTCGATTGTCGATAAATGACGCAAATTCAAACACGTATCATTGTGGGACGGACGACTTTTTTTAATTCTTTCAACTTTCGCCGTCCAGTGATGGGTTTATAAGATGACACGATGTCGTCGAAAATCCAGTTGATCGTATGACATTGACCAATTTTACATCAGTCAATTACTTTAGACATCATCAAATTTTATTCCATAATCAAGGAAATCAATTCCATTGTTCGTTACTAAGTGTGAAAAACAGATCAGTCAAACGGTCGTAAAAAAGAATTTGATGACTTCTTAAAAATTAGTATTTGATTTTCGGTGACGTTTTCATTTGAATTGACAATTAATCAGGATTTCATTCAACGATATCGCTTTAACCCATTCCATCACAATGACTTCCCCCTCAAAAAAAAGGTTGTGGAAAACATCGTGAGAAATGAAGAAATTGATTGTCTTGCATTTCCCACAATGATTTCTACCTCCACCACACACTTGTGAAATAAAATAGAAGTAATAACAATAATTCTCTTGAAATTGTTGTCTGCAACACCTTTGATTTCAGACGAGACCAGAGTATTTTTGCCGTTTGGATATGGGTTAATCCTTTCCACAACTACAATGTTTTAGAGGTTTCCAATTTCGAAGCTACAGAAAATCATTTTGATATTGATAAAGAGAGAATTTATTTGCAATATAGCGAGGGGATTCGGATTGTTAAATTAAAAAGGGAAAGCTATGATCGTTTTATAATTGGTTTTCACCGGATCATATGTTTTAGAAAAGGGCAATATAATTTTGAAAACTAAACTGACACGATTTAAAAACGCAAAACAGTACTTTTACAAATGGCATCTCCTACATCTTACAAAACCGACGTATAGCCATGTGAAATTGTAAATTTTACAATTCTTAACATAACAGGACAGAAAATGGCCTTTAAAGCCACGAATAATGCCTGAATGGACGTCAGATTATGCCAAAATACACGTTGAGTCAAGAGCCTGGCATTGGACATCGACAACAGCGTACCCCGTGTTTTCACAGGCGATTTATCACCATGTCGCGATGTTTAGGCCGCCCGTGATTACTAACCATAGAATTTGCTGTAGACTGAGCCGTCACAAATCTGTTGCGTTAGTGACGTTGACGTATACAATTATGTTGACGTACAGTTGTTACACGCAGCTGACCGGGACGTGGGTGACCTGTAAATCTTTCCGTGTCGTTTACACGTCTCATTAACCTTGGAACCGTCGATTCGCCTACATTAAAGCGTCTAGCCAGCTTCATTTGCGAAACACCGCAAACCAAAAGCCAAAAAACTCGGTTCCTTTTTCGCAAAGTAAGCCTCAGCATTTTGTACACAATTTTCATTCGTTGTTCTCGTATGTTTTCAATAAGTAAATCAAAGTGGCAATTTGTACACAAAAAATCTTAGTAATTTAACACGTGGTCTGAATGCACGAGACACACGAGCATTCAGTGATGGGCGGTTCAGATGTCCGGATTGTTTACAGAAAACACAAAAAAATCGCTTAGGCGTGAAGCGTATACATTATCTCATACATGTCTCCAAATATGGTGCCGATCAAGGCAATAGAACAGGAATGGTTGATAAAAAAGTGTTTTGCGTTTTTAAATCGTGTCAGTTTACTTCCAATAATTGCTGTACTGAGTAAAGGGAGCGAATATACATGTGTTTTATGACATCTTTGACACCCGCGTGTTTATTGACCAGTATCTTACACCCGTTTTTGTAATTAATCAGCTCATTATGAAATAAGGTGTTTATTTCTAATTAATGTATGTAAAGAAAATCTATTAATGCTATTTTCGATTTTAATCATTTTTCAAAAATGATCCTTTTATTTTCGATGACACAAGGAAACAAAAAATATATAAATAAACGAATAAAAATAAGAGAGAAAAGGATTAGATGCTGAGGTCACCATTTTCTCCTAACCTTTTAGCAATTTAATCGCCTGCAACTCATATTGATACAATATTGAATATATCAAAACTGTTCGATAAATGCCTAAAACGATCTTTATGCGCTCTCAACTCTTTCCCAAATAGCACAAATTTAGAGTTCAATTTTAACAGCCGCTACAAATAACAAAGGGATGATGATAAAATGGGGGTTCTCTATATGTCGCGGAAAATATTGGGACAAAAGGTGATTACGTCGATTATCAGCATTTTCATCTTTGTCTCAATGTTTTTACCAAGCCTTTTTGAGCGTCAATACTAGGTTTTGATAAATGAAAAATTTAGGGGAAAACCAACACACATAGATTGTATTTCTCTTCCACTTCATTTTTTTCACTCACGAGATAATGGCTTCGGCAAACATCATGGTAAAAGAAGAAATTGATTTAGACAGGCAATTTCTTCCTTTATACAATGTTTTCTACTCAAAGAGACAAAAAGTAAATACCATTCACATGCAATTTTCGTCTGCAACATCTTTGAATTTAGACCAGCCAATTCTTAGCCTTTGCCTTGGTAGTGGGTTAGATGAAACCCTGTGAATTGAAACAATGCCTGTTTCGAACGACAGAGAATATCGCATTTTTATTTAGGAGCAGCACTCATGAACACGCAATCTTGATAACTATGTTTTAGCACTGCATTTGGATAAAAATGTGTTTGTCATCAAAATTTGCATAACCTTTGAATGACCTGACGGTACAAATTAAGTAGAAGTTGTACGGTCCTGGTTCAATCTCAGAATCCACTTTCGTTTTCAATTTGATTTCCTCGGAAAAGCAACTATATACTACATGTATAATGTTTTATGGGTTACTAAGTTAACATTGCAATCGTAAGTTACACACAACAGGATTTTGAAGCGATATTCCCATAAACCTTTATATCAGACCACTCGATTATCGATAAATGACGCAGTTGTCAATGTAGACAGGTTCGACTATTTCGTATCCAAGGATACAGAATCCAAGGGAAGTAATTAATGCGGCATATTTTGTGTATTGGTAAAATCGATAATTTGGCTGCTGGTTTGCAATGCGTTAATGCTTTCCCTCACGTAATGACTTTTTTGTATTGTTTTTAAACCATTTCCGAGCGATTTATAAGGATGAACTGGGAACTCGTAATTTTTTTGAGGTTATCCTTTAAGAAGCTGCAAAATGGCAGTACATATCTTGACTAGATTACCCGTATACACAGGCAGACCTGAATAAATGTTGGTCTCCCACTGTGTGGACCCCCTTTTTTATAAGCCGATTCATATAACATGTTTTAATTTTTGTTTTCACAGATTTTAACAGAAATACCTGTTTGATAAACAGTTACTTAAGATGGATTCAGATACAGAACCTCTAGTCAATGAAGATGGTGAGCGTGAAGAAGTCCAACGTTTTGAAGAACATCATATTGACATTGAAGAACCTTTCACTCCTGTGTGTAGTACAGAGAAGAATGATAACTCCACAATTGTAACAATACAACCTAGTTCAGTTTCATGCAGTGAGATAGGCAGAATAGATCCAACCTTTGAAGAAAATATAGACGATACGTCGAACGAGGTGCGTGTACAAGCTGAACTTGAAAGTGTAGACAATCCAGAAAGTGCAGAAAAATCAAATGATGATAGGTCGTATCTCACTTTGCCTGAAGGAAAAGATAAACATTTGTTCGTGTCTTATAGTAGCGAGGACTCGAGCAGAGTTTGGCCGATTGTTGATGCCATTGAAAAACGATTCAACTTACAATGCATTTACGCTGATCGAGACTTTCAGCCCGGAATGGATATCACAGAGAACATCAAAATCAGCATGAACAGGTCATTGAAGGTGCTTTTAATGTTGTCGCCTAATTTTACTGAGAGTGGGTGGTGTAAATATGAAAGGGAGTTCGCGTTCGTCCAGTCTATAGAAACCAGAATGAATTGTATAATTCCTGTACTGCTTGAAGAATGTCAACTTCCCCCTACTCTTAAGACAGTAACTTACATAGATGCTACCCAGGAGTTTTGTGACGTACCAGAGAAAGTAGTGCAGGCTATCATCAAACCGGGTGAGTTAATGTCTCCAAAACATAACTCAGTAATAACTATTTGAAATTGATGATAACTACATGTATGAAATCAAATTATTTGGTTAGACATTTGAATAGTTATTAAGAGTTATCAAGGAAATCAGCGCTCTTTGAAAAACTTCCAAATTGTTTATTCACACAAACTTCAATTACCAAGTTTGTTTTTTGAAAATCATTGAAATGTTGATCTTGCAGGGAAATATTGTAAATTCCACAATTTTACATTAATGTTTGGGGCCACTATTTACACAAAGAATCCCCGGGCCCATAACACGTGCTTTTTATTGTATCTTGTTTCGTTTCTTGTAGATATTGCAGAAACGATGATGGCATTTGACAGTATTAAAAGATGTAAGTTGTCTTCTTATTCATGTTTTATATTCCTTCATTTAACTATTTTCAAAACATTTTATTTTAAATCAAATCATTCTCACTCTTTCACTACCTTATATAAAATAAACGAAAGTGACCATAACAAATAAATAAAAAAAACATGCTTGTCAGTTTTCTTTTCAATCTTTTTTTTTTTTCTTTTTTCTTTTTTTTTTTTTTTTTTTTTTTTTTTTTGGAAAAACAAAATACATGTATCTTACCTGATGAAAAAATGTCATTGAAGATGGTCGTCAATAACTTTTGATCAGATGTTGTTTACATGATCTATTACGTTCAACAAATTACTTGCATTTCAAGCGTTCCGTGCTTCAAACCTTTTTAAATAGCTCATTTATTAACAGAATGATTGAACAATATAAAAAATATTGCGTCATGTGATTTCCAGTCGTGTTAATTTTGTTACAGATGAGAACGGATTTTGTGTAGATATAACAGCAAAGAGAGACGAACTATGGCAGTGTAGACCAGCAAAGTACATGTTCAAATTGGAACAACAACATATCACAGCCATTCGTGAAAGCCAAATTAAGGTATATATCTTTAAGCTATTTTGAGAAAACATTTTAAAACATTTTAATCAAACATTATTTTATGTTGTTTATTTCGAAATGATAATATGTGCCACAAATATGATTTCACATAGTAAATCGCGTTAAAAATGTTACAGATAACAATAAATCTATCGTCGTTTTCAGAATAATATTTTTCTCCAGATTCCCGTAGCACTGATCGAGGAAGCTGTGTCCATACTGAACCAATCTCGAGCTGTTCTTCATTACGATTTCTCAGTGAGCCGTATAAAGCTACTTTGCTGGTCTCTATTCCTCATTCCTGTACTCGCGTTGTTCATATATGGAACCGTCGTTTACGATACGGGCGGGTATGTGATAGTTGGTAAGGGCAGCGTTGAATTAATTTATTCGCATCAAGCCGAGGCAATTGCCGGGATATGTACTGGGTTTCTGCTTCTCGTTGTCGTGCCAGTATGTATTTATGTTATTCCAATATGCTGTCATCGTCAACAGGTTAGTTGGTTTTTATGACTTTTATCCCTTTTCCCCAACAACACGAATATGCGGTACTCCATTTTCATAGATAGTGTAGACCCTAAATAATGTTACATCAAATTGGGATAATATTTTAACCTCATATATCTAGCAAAGAAAGCGTTGAAGGAAAAGAAGAAAATTCTGAAAATCAGCATTTTCTTCTCCACCATCAATGCTTTCTGAAACCTGTTCTGAGAACGTCAAAAGAGAGCATTGTTTTGACAAAAATTTAGTTCTCAACATCGTTGTTGACAATGTGTATTTGTGCGATTCATACGTATAATATAATGATGCCAACGTCCAGAGATGTGTTGATTTTATGGCTTTTAACAATTTCCAAACAACACGCATAATTCAGTCTAGTCCAATTTCATTTTGCTTTCAATGTTATAGACCTTTAACGTACGATGCACATTATCTCATCAAACTCGGTTGGGCATTAGCCGCGAAGTTAGAAACTAGACAGTCCTGGCGGTCTGGAAGCGCTCCACAGGCCTGATTGTTTGTCTTGTTGAATGCAAATTCAAATATTCAGGCTTCACAAACAACTGACAATTACAAGCAATTGAAATTGTAATACTATGGTCAGTAAGATTCTGTTAAAGTTCTGTATTGATTAGTTAATACGAATGTTTGTAAAAGTGAAAATACAGCCGAAAATGGCAATTTTGTCAATTTCAAGGGCACAAAACTCATGATGTAAAATTCAGATCAAGTTGAAAATTACACCAGGGTAAGATCTTAAAGCCACCATCAATCTGTCCTAGTTCTGTCTTGATTTGTCAATATTTGTAGTTGCTAGTGAAAACAGTCAAAATAAAGCCGAAAATGGCAATTTTGGCAATTTCAAGGGCACATACTTGTCATGATGTAAAATTCAGATCTAGCTGAAAATTACACCTACGCATGGTCTTATAGTCAGCAGGATTCTTTATAAGTTTTGTCTTGGTTAGTCAAAATTTGTAGTTGCTAGAGTGAAACAAAATAGAGCCGAAAATGGCAATTTTGTCAATTTCATGGGCACATAACTCATGATGTAAACTTCAGATCTATCTGAAAATTACACCTACACATGGTCTTATAGTCACCAACTTTTTGTCTTAGTTTTGTCTTGATTAGTCAATATTTGTAGTTGCTAGAGTGAAAACAAAGTCAAAATCGAGCCAAAATGGCCCTTTTGTCAATTTCAAGGGCACATAATTCATGATGTAAAATTCAGATCAAGCTGAAAATTATACCAAGGCAAGATCTTTTAGTTACCATTATTCTGTCAAAGTTTTGTCTTGATTGTTTAGTACTTGTAGATTTTAGAAGAAAACTATAGTCAAAACCAGCTTTTTTTGACATTCAAGGGCAGATAACTCCGGTTATTCTGATTCAATCCAAATGATTTGAAGGAATCTGAGAGAGGGTCACCCAAGGATCATTCCTGTGAAGTTTGATCCATTTAGTAGTTTCTGAGAAGATTTTTAAGAAAGGTTTTACGGACGGACGCACGGACGGACGCACGACGGACACAGTGCCATGACAATAGCCCGCTGACCTGACGGCAAGTGGAGCTAAATACCTATCTTGCAGCGACCGATTTTTACGTGTGTACGCTTCCCAAATGTCATGTGGAATAGCCATCCTAGATAAAGGGGATAACGGCATTCGAAGGTGTAATTGTTGTCGTCGTCGTTGTTATTGTTGTTTTGTTATGTTTTTTTTTTTTTCATTTCTTTTCATTATTGTTTGTTCAATGAAACCCTGTTATTGTGGGCAGTCATATGAATACGTTTCGATGAGGATTAAGTGGACAGGGAAAGATATTGCATTTCGATGTAGAATACCCGTAATGTGGTCATTTTGAGAATAATAAAACATCGGCTTTTTCGAGCGTACTCGTTACGTATCCGAACCTATTCGGGCGCGGTCGTAAAAATTCGGTGGTGGAAAGTTTCACCGCCGAATGTTTTCGACGTCGCCCGAATAATTCCGACGTCACGCGAATCTCATTCGGGTGGACTACCTCAATAAATCCATTTACCATGCACTCATATCGGTTGGTTTCTACTGTTTTCACAGATGTATAAGAATGTACACAGTAAGATGTGGCACGCGTTACACAGACGATGTCTTGAAATGGAAACCGTCTTGTTGTTCAGCGCCAGTAGAGACCGACCCCCGACCGTATCCTTTCGATTATTTTTAGCTCACCTGAGCACGATATATCTAGTGCTCATGGTGAGGTATTGTGATACCGCTGTGTCCGTCGTCCGTCGTCCGTCAACCTTTGGCTTGTGTGCACTCTAGAGGCCACATATTTTATCCTAACACGAAAATAGGCCAGAACAATTGTCTCGACAAAATCTTGGACGAGTTCGAAATTGGGTTATCTGAGATCAAAAACTAGGTCACTAGGTCAAATATAAGAAAAACCTTGTGTGCACTCTAGAGGTCTCATTTGATGTCTTATAAACCTGAAATTGGCTCAGAATGCTTGTCTTAATCAAATCTCGGACAAGTTCGAGATTCGGTCATCTGTGGTCATAAACTAGGTACGGGTCAAATCTTAGAAAAACCAAGTGTGTACGCCAGAGCCCACATTGCTTGTCCAATATACTTGAAATTTGCTCAGAATGATTATCTTGATGAAATAACGGACAATTTTGAAATTGGGTCATCTCGGGTCATAAACTATGTCACAGGGTCAAATCTTAGAATAATCTTGTGTGCACTCCAGAGGCCACATTTTTTGCCCAATAAACATGAAACCTGGCTCAGAATGATTGTCTCACTCTATATGAAATCTCGGACAAGTTCAAAAGTTGGGTCAACTGGGATCATTAACTAGTCATGTGGTCAAGTCTTAGAAAAACCTTGTGTGCACTCTAGAGACCAAATTATTTTACCCTATCATCATGAAAATTTGTTAGAACAATTATCTTGATAAAATCTCACACAATTTCGAAATTGGGTCATCTAGTGTCATGAACTAGGTCACTGGGTCAAGTCTTAGAAAACCTTGTGTGTACTCTTAGGAGCCCATTTTTCCCAATCAACCTGAAATTAGCTCAGAATAATGGTCTTGGTGTATTGTACAAAAAGTCTGAAAGGGGTCATCTGGGGTTAAAAACTAGGTCACTAGGTCAAATTAAAGAAAACCTTGTGTGCACTATAGACTCCACATTTTATGTCCAATCAACCTGAAAATTGGTCGGAATGATTATCTTGATCAAACCCCAGACAAGTTCGAAATTGGGTCATCTTGGATAAAAACAATGTCACATGGTCAAATCTTAAAAAAATATGGGCACTAAACAGGCCACAAATCTTAATAAAAATGTGATCAAAAGACATTTTGGAGGCTCAGACACACCATATACAGAAGGCTATTATCTCAGGTGAGCGCTTCAAGGCCAATGAACCTCTTGTTAACAGTGGGTCTATCAGCCATTTCCCACATAATGACTCTTAAAGGGACATAACATTCCCATTCCCATTTTCCAAGTATGTCTTGGTGCCAAGATTGTTTTTTCTAATGTGCATAAGTGCCATATTTTTTTAATTGTTGATGATAAACACAATTCCGCCTTTAAATCAAAGTTTTATCAGCACACATTTTGTCGTCTGCAGCCGCTTTGGAATTGAACCACCCTAAATTAGAGCTGTTTAGGAAAGGGTTAAAATGATGCCGATATTGTCAGTTTTAACAATACATGCATTAGCCTTCCTTAATTTAACTTAGCTCTCCGTCATGAGATATAAAGTTTCCGAGTGTTTGGTAAGTCGATATATGATTTAACTTTTCCTAAACAAGACCTAGTTTTGACATTATTATAATAAAAGGCATGGGAAAACATTGAGACAAAAAAGGGTTTATCCCAATGTTTCGTAAGATATACATCATGAATAGTACATGTATGATAAATCTACTTTTCTGTCATTATGCATGTTGTACGAGTAGTGTACAACAGCTTTTAGAGAACAGTAAAAAAACATTCAAATTTGAAAAGGTTTACGTTAAATGGATTCCAAATTCAAAGGTCGCGAAGACAGCAAACTTAAGGTCGTGAAAATTATTCTTTTGAATTTTTTTATCAATAACATTTTGGACTAGCTCAATTCGAAAAAAGTTCCGGACGAAAACATAAATGTAAAAACACAGAAAAAAATTGCCAGAAAGCAGAAAACGCTACCTATCATGCTGAAATGTTTTTTTATTTGCACTTGTTTTAGGGACGTCCAAACCAGGTGTTGGTTTGTAAAGGGATTAGCTAATCACAAAATTGACTAAATGTTTGTGGGGTTTTTTTATTTATGGACGCAATCCCAGTTAAAGTGGACAATTGACTAATTTTTTTTCGAGTTTTTTTTTCATTTTACCATTCACTCATTCTGGACAAATTTTCTTCGTGGATCACATCTTCTGCGCAAATTTCTCTTGTTTTGTCAGCTGGGCTTGCTTAGTTTTGGGTCTATAGACTGTTAAATGATCAAATGTGTGCATAAAAAACTACGTATTTTAATTAGACCCCTTTGTGAAATAAGTGTCTAATTTCACACAAAGTAATGCCTAAAGAATGATAAATCCGATACATTTTGATGAGTATTTGTTTGTAAAATGTGAATCAATTGACAATATGGGTGAAAATGGCGAATTGTAGCTATGCGAATGAAAATAAAACACGGTCATCCTTGTACAATTCCTTTATTTTAGAATGTTGACTACTTCCAACTCTTCTAAAATACACCAAACAACCTTTAATTTTCTCTCGTATTGTTAAACAAAAGCAATGAGTTATTCCCTTAATCGATATACGGAAATGGAGAGTCAATGATTTGTAACAAATCAACAATGGGTTCAAACTGGTCTGTCCCGAACGTAACTACAGCTTGTCCCGTGCGTAATATGCTTTCTTTTCTTTAACATCACAGCCTCTGTGTTATTACCTTTTCAATCAAATCATAATATTATCAGGCAATATCCATTTGCCAGACACTTTGTCAAAAAAATTGTAATAAAATGAATAAATGAAAATAAATACAACTCTTTAATCCATCTGGGTGTGTTGTTTTACAAATTAAAACTTCCTAGCCAAATTAGTTTCAATTTATAAAAGTTTAGATGTTCGTATTGTTTTGACACATGAGGTATGTGTAATAACTTCTTAATTAAGTGAAATGTTATCCAAAATTTGCTAGACATCCTTAACTCTGATGGATCCAATATACGAAAACGTATGGCACACTTTTTATAAAGGAAAGAAACGCTGAAATAGTCTATTTTAATGCATCAATCTAGTGTAATGTATATGGGTATGAATATATTCCTATATATATATCAACAAAAACCGGCATATTTTGTGGAACTTTCTTCAATATTGTAAAAATAGTATCAATTAAGCGTAACTATAATACCATAACGTTCGAGACAATCACGAGTACGTGTACAGTCTAATATGTGCATTAAAAGTATATTTTGCTTAAACTGGAGTCCTTGAGGAACCCAAAACACATAAAATAAGCACAGGAAACGTTCCATTTCAGCAATTTAAAAACTGAAAACTAAAAATTGCCTCGAACGTTATGGACTCGTACGTCACTTTTTAATGTGTACTCAATTTTATTTGGCCTGCTGTATCAATGCTATTATAGTAATCGGCATAATTCTTTTGTCATATTTGAAGACACTTCGAATAGTGATGTTACTTGAAGAATTAAACTATTTATAGTTACACATTTTTAACAACAGGTACTTTAGTTCTTGCCTCGTACGTTACGGGGTTAAAATTACGGTGAATTATTTAAGAATGATGTTGATTTTTTTAAAAAATATTGACGAAAGTATATCAAAATACGACTTCAGTTTGACTATATATATTTATACTAAAGTAAATTACGCTAGATTAATGCATTAAATGTAGATTTATGTCAGTGTTTCTTAGCTTTAAAGAAAGTGTCCCGTACGTTTTTGAATTTTGGAGACAACAACTCGAGGCCGTTCTACAAATTTTAGATTACAATTTTTATATAAATCTTGGTATCGTTTTGGAGCTCTATGTTTTCTGTACAAGATTGGGACATTTCTGTTAGGATTATTTATTGTTGAAATTGACATTTTTGGTTTGAAAGTTAGAATTTATACCCGGAGACATCGGTTTTTCGTACCCCCTAGTTTGATTGTCACATGATTTTCATAAGAAATGGAGTCCTTACGATCGTAAATTGTAGATATTTTTTTTAGTTATAGGTGTTGGATGAAAATAAATGTGGAGGGCAGTTATACATGTATAATGTTGACTGTTTGCAGCTAGAACATTTTGAAGGCCGGAGACATCAATTGTCCCCTTTAACTGGGATTGCGTCTAATATATATGTACGAGGGCTGTTCAAAATATTCGTAGACTTTTGTTATAACTTCCATGTTTTACAACGTTCATCAATAGAACTTTACAATGTGGTAGAAAAAACCTTCCCCAGTCTGATTAATCAAATTTCGCAAGTTTTGCGCAACTAGAATTCTGATACGGGGTTGCTATAGAAACACACTTTTGCTTAACCGGGGCAGGGGGTAAAAATTACATATTCGCTTTTTTAATTTGATCTGTGGAATGGCTTTTCAATATTTCAAACATCAGAAAAATGTAGAAATTTGATGCTCGACAATTGACCAACAGAATAACAAGTCATTGTATGAATTTAAATTTGATTATTAAAATAAACAACATTACAATTGAGCAGCTTGGTAAACGTCGCTTTAGGGATACCAAAATGTGAGCTTCGCTGAATTTTGTCTAGAAAATACAAATACCACATCAAAAATGAAAGTAATTTCACTTTTCAAATATGTAACATGTGCCTATATTAACCTTTCAATTGTAGTTACATTTTGGGTTTTGGTACGAAAAGAAGCGGGCCATAGTAGGCTCAGTCATATAGGAGATACAAAGAAAAGCTAGATACGTATAAAATCCTTTTACGTTTATAGCACTAGCCAGATTATCATCAATATTCACAATTAAAAAATCATGAAAATGATTGTTTTGATCCATAAAAAATCAAAAGAAAATGCATAATAGTCTAGGAGCCAGGTCCTGGTATGGAACTTTTCTTGCAACCGGTGCCCTATAAAAATTGGAGTGGTATTTTTCGATACGTTAGGGTCCCACGCTTTGGTTAAGGGTGGATGACATGCTTAAAAGTGGTAGGATTTTTTTAAAATCAAGGTCAAAGGTCATTCGGTGCACTTTTCATACATACCTCCTAAAATACCCCATAACTTACGCATTTATTAAGCTAAAACAATTATTTTGGTATCAAAATAAAGCTGATAAATTGCACTTTGACTTACATGAATAATAAACAGCTTTTTAATTTTGTATTTTTGTGAATATTCATAAATATAGCAAAAATTGGCGAAAAATCACCAAAATAAGTTTTGTCTACAAGTGAAAAAAAAAGTTTTTAAAATACAAAAGGTATGTTTGTGTGGTTGAAGTCATACTTAAAAATTGCCCAGAAACCTGTTCTTGAGTTATATGTATTTCTTCACAGAATTAGTCTTTAGCTTAGGCTTGTAGTCATAGCTAAAAGTGGGTGGGGTAAATTTTCCCAAAAATGACAAAATATGCAAACATTGATGTAACAAAAAATCTTACACATAAATGTGATGTTTAGTAAAAATTATGCCTTTGAAATCATATTTGCAGTGATTTGTAAAGCTTTTAATGCATATTCCTGGAAATTAATTAGAATTTTAAGAGCCAAAGTAACAATTCAATAAAACAGCATGTGAGATGGATACAGATTATATCAACACCATAATGTCAAAGCAATGACTCTTAAAAAGAATATTTATCAAGCATCAACATTTTTTATATAAAGCAAGACTCAAATTAGCATAATCGACAGCTGAACATATTCCTCTTTCTATCTTACGGGCATATGACATTAGACCCATGCCAGATTTTCAGGAATCAGAACGACATGGGGACAGTCAGAATTTGCTTTGTTGTGTAGTGCATTGCTTTTATAGAGCCAAAAGGAAAGCAATTTTAGCGCTGGAACTAAATTTTTCACTATCAAGGTTCAGTGACACATAATGTTACTATAAATATAAAGTGCGGGTAAGTTAATTTAGAAGACCAGACTTAATTTAGAAGAACTAAATGAACTTCATTTGAAATTTATTTGTGCAGAAATGATCTAGCTATCCAGGTCGACCATTCCATACAATATTTCGTGAACATAGTTCATATATGTTTGAATGCCCGACAACCTAGCATGGATCTCTTTAAAGATAATTACAAAGCTGCCGTCATTACAATGCTTACACCTAGTAGCGAAAATTCGAACATGTATACATAAAATGTAATTAGGAACAGAATATGGCATACTGTGAATACATATCACTATCATCAGTCTGGAATCTGGTTGTTATGATGTGTGGTTATGAAGGTCTCCAAAAGTAACCATGAACATGTTAGTACCGTATATTCATTTATGTACATGCCTTCAAAAGGGACAACAGAGTATCTGGTCTTTTAATTAATTTTGTGACCCAATAAGCTTTAATTGTACAAGAAATTGAACCCAATAGTCCCTATATCTTTTATTATGCAAATCATTCATTGCATGTGACATTATGTTACAAGTAAATAGTAGAAAATAAAGATACCACAGTTGTTGATCCTTCCTTCACAATCCCATCATGATAACATAACTTTGTTTATTGATTCACGACTAATACATATTTGAGTAGACACAGAGAAACTTTTGGTATAAAAATAGTGGAAATCTTCGGACCTACGGTTGTTATAGCTCTAACCCCACGAAAATATACCTAACAACAAAAATCTGGACAGTGTTTTACTTATTACATGGCTGAAACTATTCCTGGTAATAACTGTTGTTGTAATCAATTGTGCATCTATCATTTGTAAGTATCTATTTAATCTATATCAAAGAAATCATTACCCTTTCCCCAAACAAGACCTCGTTTTGACGTCCCTAAGCGAAAGGCTTGGGCAAAATTGATGCAAAAGGAGAAAATTATGATTATCAGCATTTTCTTTTGCCTCAATGTTTTCTAGGCTATATTGTACACAAATCAAATCTTTTAAATCTGCCATTTTGTCGTTTGCAGTAGCATGACTTTTTGACTTTTAAACCAACAGAGATGAGATTTTAAACACATATGCTTTGAAGAATTATACATTTGATCCTGCAACAAAAACGCTGCTGTTTTGATAAGGGCGCATTCGACAGTTGCTATGGAAACATAGGGTCAAGTTGAGCGGGAAAACTTTGGATATTTTGCAAAAATATGACTTATCAATCGCTTTTAAAGCGATCATATTTTGTATTTTTCACTTCAACAGTAGTCAAAAATGTTTTTACCTTTGAGCGGACATTTTTTCTCGGCAAACGTAACATCGTCAGCTGACATTTGGTGTCAATTTCCGTAAACAACCATAGGTGAATACATCGCTTAGCTTATATAGCAAATATGGTGCTAGAGCAATGGTATTCAATAATGATTTGAGTGTAAATTGGAAAATTAAAATCCGAGACGATCTTTATGATTATGAACATGTACAGCAATACTTCTATGAGAAAAAAAACAAGCATTTATGAGTGGTATAATATAATGCATTTATAAATGATTTTACCCATGATGCTTCTGACCTCAATAGATCTGGACGTCGGCGAAATCGTCAATCGCTTCTTTGAGGAATAAATTAATATGTGGGAAATGTGGATATCGTGCAGTGGCAAATATATAGAAAAGATGTAAATATTAGATGTGTAAGACAGACGTTCCTGATGTATCCATCTCAGACCTAAGTTGCGCCGCTCAATATGACCCTTCGTTGCCATAACAACTGTAGAATGCACCATAATGCAAAAAACTTAGATTTTGTTGCTGGATCAAAAGCATAATTTCCTAAATTTTAAGTTTTGAAAATATCCTAACAGTTAGTACATGAAAAAGTTATGACATAATTCCGGATACTTTATCAACAGCCCTCATACAAACCAAATGAGCTTTTTATGTCGAATACTTTTGGAGAAAATGCCAATGTTAATGACAACAACAATTTAGTTCCTATAAGAATGTGTAAAGATCCTGCACCTCTAGCTTTGATTGACATCACAAAATATTCGTGTTAAACTAACTGCCACACGCGAAGGTGTAAGTGTCAAAGAGAATATCTTTTATGCACTGATGCATGTGTTTGTGAGTCAGAACTGTGTATCGTCGGTGTAAATGCAAAACCTCGTATGTCGATTCGTGTGATTTTAAAAATACAAAGTTGTGTGCCCAGTTAAAGGCAATTTTTGCAGGTTTTGAAATATTTGTACTGATCAGTATCAAAGACAAATCATTAGTGAACAATATGTCCAAATTTCAATTAAAACATTTCAGTTTGGGAAAAGTTATTACACTTTTCCCCCTCCCCTTTGAAATTTTCCAAAAAACGAGATACGAGGTATTGCATTTACAACGACGGTATAAATAGACGTATCCCAGTGCATTAGACAGTGATAATGATTAGTATATATGGCCTTAGTTTAGTGAATTGAAGTGTTTTGTATAGGGTAGCTATGAATATTTAAAGTCTGGTTATTGCTTCATGTGTCTTGTTGTTTTTGTTGTTGTTGCTGCTGATGATGATGGTGATGATGAGGATAGTGTTGAATATAAGAACATTATATTTAGTAAAGTATACACGATACATAAACTGAACAAAACAATGAGTTTATGCACGACTTCTGCTTTACGCAACTATCATGCAGAAGACATTTCGGTCATCATTTGACAAATTAAACTCTTTATATTGCTCTTACTTTCTAAAATGCACACCACTGGCTATCTCTCAAGAATTCATATATAATTCAGCCCAATCTTGAAACAAGCTTTGTGAAGCATGAATGCCTCTGAAAAGACCAATGGTAAGTTTTCATATTAAGCTCTTAAGTAAATGGTTGATAAGGGTTAATGGATGAGCTTGAGGAAGATCATATTGCTTGGAACAGATAGATATTATTAAAAGAAGGTTACATACCAAATTTGAGCTTTGTGTGTGAAATACTTTTGGAGAAAAGGCCAATGTTAAGTTTTCACGTTAATTAGTTTTAATGTTAAGGGTTGATAAGGGTTAATGGATAACCTTCAGGAAGTTCATATTGCATGGAACAGATAAATATCATTGAAAGAAGGTTACATACCAAATTTGAGCTTTGCATGTGGAATATTTTTGGAGAAAAGGCCAATGTTAAGTTATCGTGTTTCAAACTGACGGACGGACGGACAAACAGATGGCTGGCTGGACGGATGGACGGACAGACAGACCGACAACGTAAAACATTATGCCATTGATCTAACGATAGGGGGCATCAAAATGACTAATTTGTGGTCTTATTTTTATCTATATTAAATTTTCGACATATATACAATTATGGGGGTCAACTTTAATTTAGTTGGCCATTTTTGACAAAACGCAAAGAAAAAAAGCTATATCTGTATCCCTTATAAGTATGAAATACCAGAGATATTGTTTTATTCACTTAAACTGTAAACTGTATTTCAAGTGATGTGTTATTCATCATATATAAAATTACATGATAGAACCGCACAATTTTGTGTATGAGCTATTTGGTTCCAGCGCTAAATTCCTTTCCCTTTGGCTCTATAAAAGCAATGCACTACCCAACAATGCAAAATCTGACCGTCCCATGTTGTTCTGATTCCTAAAACATCTGGCACGGGTCTGGGGAATATTTTCAGCTGCCCATTTCTAGTACATAGATACTTGATAAGTATTCGTTTTAAGAGCCATTGCTTTGACATTATGGTGTTGATATAATCTGTATCCATCTCACATGCTGTTTTATTGAATTGTTATTGTGGCTCTTAAAATTCTAATTAATTTCCAAGAATATGCATTAAAAGCTTTACAAATCACTGCAAATATGATTTCAAAAGCATAATTTTACTAAAACATCACATTTATGTGTAAGATTTTTTGTTACTCCAATGTTTGCATATTTTGTAATTTTTGGGAAAATTTACCCCACCCACTTTTAGCTATGACTACAAGCCTAAGCTAAAGACTAATTCTGTGAAGAAATACATATAACTCAAGAACAGGTTTCTGGGCAATTTTTAAGTATGACTTCAACCACACAAACACACCTTTTGTATTTTAAAAACTTTTTTTTTTTCACTTGTAGACAAAACTTATTTTGGTGATTTTTCGCCATTTTTTGCTATATTTATGAATATTCACAAAAATACAAAATCAAAAAGCTGTTTATTATTCATGTAAGTCAAAGTGCAATTTATCAGCTTTATTTTGATACCAAAATAATTGTTTTAGCTTAATAAATGAGTAAGTTATGGGGTATTTTAGGAGGTATGTATGAAAAGTGCACCGAATGACCTTTGACCTTGATTTTAAAAAAATCCTACCACTTTTAAGCATGTCATCCACCCTTAACCAAAGCGTGGGACCCTAATGTATTGAAAAATACCACTCAAAATTTTATAGGTCACCGGTTGCAAGAACTTTTAATTTAACCCCCTTTGTAAAAGCTGGCTCCTAGACTATAATGTATGATAAGGGTACATATGTTCAAGAATTATGAATGTTGTGCAATGCTTGAGAGCTAGAAACATTGCTTGCATCGTAAAATATTAGACATGACGTCGACGTCATTGTACACCTGCCCCGCTTTGACGTCAAGGGGTGTTTTAAAAAGTTAATTTAACACAAACCGTATAAGATAGAGTGTTGAAAATTTCACAGTCTCTTCTCAGATAACTGTTTTATCTAGTATAGGTTGAATTTTAGAATTTTGTTCAGTTATATGGACGCTACGCCTAGAGTCTACGAATTATTTTAACGGCCCTCGTATTTATTTATTTATTGATAATTTCAGGACTATTTGACCCACTTGACATTATCGAAATCAATCCGAAATAACGAGTCCCAGGCCAAGGTAAGTGTCAACCCTATCCCCCAACCCCCCCCCCCCCCCCCCCAAAAAAAAAAAATAGACTGTCCCTTTTTGAAAGCCACTGCAATCTGGGCGTTGATAAATTTCTTACTACATTGAACAAGTATTTGTTTTTATTCTATTTTTTTTTCGAAATCGGCTTTCAAATTTGTAACGATCTGAATTTGCCGTTTGGAAAAAGGGTTAAGGGGTTGTAACATAACGGGGGTGTTACAATTACAATTCACATTTTCTTAAACTCTGATCATTATTTTCTTCCATTGAAATGCCTGCTTTGGCTTTGTTTTTCCCTGGTTAAACATTTCCCAATCAGCACGAAGTTGGACTGTTACAATTTCATATATACAAGTCCACAAAATTAATTGCTGTTACTAAATGTAAAAAAAATTTGGGAAAAATACAGCAAAACAAACCAATGAGGCTAAAGGAGAAAATGCTGCCCATCAGCATTTTCTTCTTTTGCCTCAATGTTTTTTAATTGGACGTCTTTCGGACGTCCAATTCTTATAACCACTTTTCGACAGGCGTAATGGTTTTTCATTACCAAAAAACCATCAAAACAGATTTTGTGATCAAACAGGAAAACTGTCGTATCTTTTCCTGCTTTCTATGTGTTCTCTAACCAACACTACAAGATTCATTGCCCGACTCAATTCATGCTACGTCTTTACAAACTTTACGATCTTCTTTCGATTTAACCATTTTCTCGTAGTGATTTGACTTTCGTGATATTGTGTAAAGGGTAAGATCTTTAGAAAGTGATACACTATATTAATAAAGTTAAGAAACGCCGTTCATCATCAATATCAGCGATAGCTCAAACGGGAAAGGATTCGCCTCGCAACCTGTTTTAAGTTTGAAATTTGGAAAGACGTTGGTTCGAAACCAGTTCGGACCATTTCTTCTCTATAACGTTTGTTAAAATGGTTGTGTTTACTGAAAGCAGACATTTTAGGATGATTACTCAATTTAATGCACGAATTGTGTATGGCAAATTCTTTTTCTTTGATAATTGTTGTTCAAGTCTTTGACATATTTAAAGAAACGGGTTTGAACGCGACGTATTTTGGAAACAGGGTTTTAATATTGATTATCGGGTAGTGAGTTCATTTCGCAACTCGGGTTCGACTCGAGGACAAAACGTCCCCACTTTCTTCTTTGTGTGCACATCTGTAGATGTAATGATGCTGCGGTAGCACTACTAAAGCCTATGAGGAATCCATGGTTAGGTGCTCCAATTCATCTGGTATTTTGTGTCTGCTATATGTATTGAATTGGATTGTTTTGTAACCACAACCAGGGAAAAAACTGCTGCCGTGTTTCTTTACTCTAAACACGAATGAAAATCAAAGTGCTTGGAGCACTGTATTTAGACGTCTCCAAATTTGTTCTTAAATGATCGGCGTTTCATTACTTCATTTCGTTGAATTTGTGTTTAGATCGATTCTAAATCAGTGTGGCCGTTTTTTCCTAACGATGGTGGAGATAAAAGTCGGAAAAAGATGATAAAAAAGAACAATGTCTAAGTAGAATTCGAACCCAGGGCCTTCCAGATATAGACACGTGTAAAGAGTACAAGATGAGTGCTCTGCAAAGTGAGCTATCGCGGCTTTCATTTATGTAGCGCGTTGGCTTACATTTTAAATATACTCAGTTCCAAAAGAAAGTGTGCACTTTTAAATTTTGAATATCTCAAAAAGCATACCGTCTACCTTAAGGAAATTTTGTACGACACATTTCAAGACTATTGACAAACGATATACATGTATTGATGAAAAAATCACATAGCACGCACTAATTTTTGGCTTGATTGCGATTTTGAATTTTTAGTGTTTTACGTATGCCTCACGTACTGGATGAGTTATCGATCAGAAATTACACTCGCTGCACTCCCTTTGGTATATTGTAGCATAAAATGTAATCATATGTTCATTACATTTGTACATAGTGCATTAGCGTGAAACTAATTACAATTAACGTTGGTGAGCATGACCGAACCTGGTGAAAACAAAAACCTTCCGAAAATTTGAATTTGTACGGTATTTATGTTCTAATAGCAATTGGTCATTTGTATGGCATCTTAAAGGCAAACAAATTCGCTTTAGAACGTTACTGCACCGTTCGACGGCAATTCACTAGACTACTAACGTAGCGATTACTAACGTTGACGTACACGTAACGTGTACAAGAAAGTTCAAGCTTTCACGTGGAAATAGCTTGGAAGGCCTGGCCAAACCCTACAACGGCATATAAGCTTGTAACTCTGTCCATAGGGAAAGCTGTAAGGAGTGAAAATCTCAACACCATCAAGACTTTAACGATCTGACTCTGTGTATGCAATATGAGCAATTATATCGACATCTGTTTTGATGCCAATTTTCCTTAAGGTCTAATCTGAAGTATGATATCACTTTTACTCCCTAAATTGCCATTAACTTTGTGAAAATTAAGGTAAAAGTAAATCGCGAAAGTGCACGCTTTCTTTTGGAACTGAGTATACATTGTATCGTCCTTTATAAAATCAACGAAAGGTGTAACTGACGATGATACTCATAGTTAAAGCGAAACAAGAAGAGCAAAATTGCTAATCACATGGCATAAATTGAATTGGGTAATCAAATTAATAGGGATTATTCGTGGAGACAAATCTGTTGTCTTGAAACGGCAATCAAATCAATTTGAAGTCTGAGTTTTTTTTTTTTTTTTTTTTTTTTTTTTTTTTTGTAATAAAGCCGATTTCGTATGTCCGAAACCGATCTTACAGAATCAACTGTTAAAAATGAATAACATATCTATCGTTCATGTACAATCCTGCTCAATTAATCAGGGACGTCCAATTACAGTGCTCTCAGCACTTTGATTTCCAATCCTTTTTCATTTGGGACGTCAAATCCAGGTCTTGCATGGGAAATGCTTAAAACGTGAGTTCTTCTAACAAAACGGTTGTTTTGAATCATTGCAGAAATATGCATGGAACCTGATAGAAGAACACCTAGAGACCACGACCCCTTCTATGGTACTAGAATATGACAAACTGCCTGCCGCCTCATTTAATAGACATAATGTGCGGCTAGGCAAGGCATGCATTTGTCAGTGTGTAGAACAAACACTGGGTAAAATGGAACTGTATTAGTGTGCTGAATGAAATGGGTGTTGGTGAGAGAGTTTAGAGGACGGTTGCTTTGAATCATTGCAGAAATATGCCTGGAACCTGATAGAAGAACACCTAGAGACAACGACCCCTTCGATGGTACTAGAATACGATAAACTGCCTGACGCCTCATAAAATAGACATAATGTGCGGCTAGGCAATGCGTGTATTTGTCAGTGCGTGGAGCAAAGACTGGGAAAAATGGAAGTGTACTAGTGTGCTGAATAAAATGGGTATTTGTGAGGGAGTTGAGAGGACGGTTGCTTTAAATCATTGCAGAAATATGCCTGGAACCTGATAGAAGAACGGCCGCGGCCTTAGCGCAGTTGGTAGCGCATCTGACCCTCATTCGAGATAGGTCCCGGGTTCGATACCCGGCCGCGGCTAATACCCTTTCTGACAAAATTGTCACCCACCAATGGGTTTGAAATCGTTAACCTAAGTGGGCGAGCAGCTGGAGGCTCGGTAAGGGTGTTGTGGTAGTACTGGTTTGGGAAACAACAGGAATCCATGAATAGGTGCTCCAGCCGCCGCGATATGACCCTTGTAGTTGAAAAGGGTGTAAAACCCCAATAAACTCAAACTGATAGAAAAACATTTAAGGTCCACGACCCCTGTAATGGTACTGGAATATGCCAAACTTCCTGACGCTTCGTATAATAGACATAATGTGCGGCTAGGCAAGGCGTGCATTTGTCCGTGTGTGGAGCAAAATAGTGAAGTATTTTAGGAAGGAGTAGAAGGCCCGGGAAGGACAGATTGGGAGAGAGATGGGAGGCGCGTTCTTTAGAGCGAGATTTAAGATAAAGCGCTCTTTTGAGCAAGATTTTTAAGACGATCACTGCGAGCCGCCATTACTCTATACTTATTTCGGAACCCCTCGGTAAATTCTGTAGAATCTATATGGGAGAGAATTGACTGAGTTGTTCTGAATGCTCCATGATTCAAAAACCGCGGAGTTTCGAATGCTCCATACTTCATACAAATGACGTCATGATGACGTCATTTGTATGAAGTATGGAACATTCGGAACACCTCGCTTATAATCTCGGTCTCAAAAACGCTGTATCAAAAACATCTTAAGAAACCTTAAAAAAATCTCGCTCTAAAGAACGCGCCTGTGGATATTGGGAGCAAACTTCAGACACTTCGTGTTATAGACATAATGCACGGTTAGGGAATGCGTATTTTTGTCAGTGTGTGGAGCAACAACTGGAAAATATGGAAGTGTATTAGAGAGTGGATCGAGGGAAAACGTGTAGAACGAAAACTATGTATTATTACATGCTAATGAATATGGTGTATAGGGAGGGAGAAAGTGAGCGAGAGAGGAAGCCAGAGATTGGGGGAGAGGGGTTGAGAGATGGGTTTTGGTGATAAACTGTATGACACTGCGTATTATAGACATAATATTCGGCTTGGCAATGCGTGTATTTGTCAGTGTGTGGGACAAACACTGGGGAAATATTTAAGTATACCAATTAAATATTAATGTCTAGTGAGATATAGGAAGGGGGGTAGTGGAGAGAGGGTGTATCTGGCAAGGAAAACAGAGACAATTTAAAAAAAATATTGCATTATTATGGAAATATATTGTGTCGAACTCGTTATTTTGGCATAGTATCCCTCGACAAGCTCGGGATGCTCTGCCAAAAGAACTCATTCGACACAATATATTCCCATATTAATGCAGTAACCTATAATACCAGTAACGTACCCGACTCTGCATACAACAGGCCCCTTTGAATAATGCCAGGTTGAATAATCGGGGACCTAGAAAAGCGGTCCTTATTATTTTTCACCACGATGGATTACGATGAGTTTGTAATCGAGTAAAAATAATCCCACAAGCTTGATGATACTGTTAACCCATTACCACACAATGACTCATTTTTACTACCCACAAAATAATGGCCATGGAAAAGATTTCGGAAAATGAAGAAATTGCTTGTGACAAGCAATTTCTTCATTTCCCACAATGTTTTCCATCCAAAATGACCTTAAAAAATCCCAATTACTTGAAATTGTCGTCTGCGGGATCTTTCAATTTGAACCACCCTAAAAGTTTGTTGTTTGGTAATGGGTTTAAGATTATTGTCTGTAAGGTTACCTCATTCCCACGTAAGATTAACGCCCCTAAAAACATAGGCAGTGACAAACCTTGTCAACAATGTTTTATACTCAGAAAGACAAAAGGTGCAAAATTACATTCACTCGAAATTGTCGTCCGCAACGTCTTTGAATTTGGACCATGGGTTATGATTATTTGATGACTTGTGTATGTTAAATAAGAGAAAGCTTGGAATGAGACTAATAAAGCTGTACTATCTATATCCATTGTTGTTGTTGTTGTTGTTGATATGCCAATACATATTGTGACCAATGTAATAGATCGTACCTATCACCTAGAATATAATCACGTCGAGCCCGGATAGCTCAGTCGGTAACGTCGGAGTCCATCGGGGGTCATGAGCTGGAACCACAACTCGGGCAATATACATTATGACATTTGACGTAAGTCATTTGTCTCGCACCATTTGGTGTGGGTCATCTATGTGAGAGAGCAGTTGGAGGCTTGGATCGGATATTGTGTTAGTACTCGTGGGGAAAATACCAAAAACCCATGGTTAGGTGCTCCAGTCACCGCGATATGACCATATCAGTTGACAGATAAATCAAACTCTGATCAATCAAGTGAATATTACTTTTTCATGACGTAGGCTATGTGTGCATATATATAAAATCGGATTCTCGAACTTTTGCGAAACAACACCTACTTTGACGTCCCTTAAGAATGACTTGAGAAAGAATGGTTATCATTTTCTGCTTACGAGGAAAACAGGACCGCGAAGAAAAGAAAATCAAAGAAATAACAGCAACAACTATAAATCTCAAAAATCGAACAAGAAAATATATATAAAGAAAAACAAGAGGACCATGATGGTCCTATATCGCTCACCTGAACCAAGATGATATGAGCCACAGATTTGTTCAAATCAATTACTTGTGACTTTAAGACTGAAAACAAACTTATGGTCAACAACACTGTGTCCAAATTTTGTCTCGGTTTGTCGCTATTTGTGGTTGTTAGAGTAAAAACAGTCGAAAACGGCAAATTTGTCAATTTGACGGGCTCAGCAAACTCTACTCTAATTGAGCTAATTCAAACTGGTGCAAGATCTTATGTTCAGCAACATTGTGTCCATTTCGTCTTGATTTGTCAACAATTGTAGATGTTAAAGTGTAAACAAAGTCAGAAACAATCGAAAACATCAATTTTGTCAAATTCAAGGGCATATAACTCATGACTTTCTAGTCTGACAAGACTGAAGTTCAAGCTCATCCAAGAAATTATGGTCACCAACATTGTGTAAAAGTTTCGTCTTAATAGGTCAATAATTGTAGATTCTAGAGAGTAAACAAAGTCAAAAACATTAAAAAATGGGAACTTAGTCAAATTCAAGGGCGTATATCTCATGACCTTTTGATCTGATCAATCTGAAAACCAAACTCATACATGATCTTATAGTCCCTAACATTGTGACCAGGTTTTGTCTTGATTGGTCAATAATTGTAGATGCTAGAGTGTAAACAAAGTCGAAGACAGTAGAAAACATCAATTTTGTCGAATTCAAGGGCATATAACTCAGAATTGTTTTATCCGATCAATCTGAAAGTCGGACTCGCTTGAGATTGTATAGTTCTTAACATTGTGTCAAAGTTTTGTCTAGATTAGTCAATAATTGTAGATGCTAGAGTGTAAATAAAGTAAAAAACAGTCGAAAACAGCAAATTTGTCAAATTCAAGGGCGTATAACTCATGACTTATTAATCTGATCAATCTGAAAATCAAACTCATGCAAGATCTTATGGTCCCTAACATTGCCTCAAAGTTTTGTCTTGATTGGTCAATATTTGTAGATGTTAGAGTGTAAACAAAGTTGAAAACGGTCGGAAATGGCATTTTTTTCAATTTCAAGAACACGTAACTCAAGACCTTCTGGTCCGATCTGACTGAAAATCAATCTCATCCGAGATCTTATGGTCACCAACATTGTGTCAAAGTTTTGTCTAGATTGATCAATAATTATAGATACTAGAGTGTAAACAATGTCAAAACTAGCTATTTTTCGCATTCAAGGGCAGATAACTCCGGACTTTCTGGTTCGATCTGACCCATAATCGAACTCATCCGAGATCTTATGGTCATACATGTTTTGACCTAGTTTGGCCAAGATTGGCTTATATTTGTAGATGCTAGAGTGTTAACACGAACTTGTGGACGGACGGACGGACGGACAGACGGACGGACGACGGACAAAAAGTGACCACAATAGCTCACCTTGAGCACTTCGTGCTCAGGTGAGCTAAAAAGAACTGACTCATTCTATTTGTTTGAACAGAAAACACTTTTAGAGAAACGGGATTCAAAGGGGGTGTCTCACGGATAGGAAAAATAACATGGGAGTCTGCCCACACTCGGAATAAATGAAATTTGGCGTAAAGTTAGTACACTAGATAACGGTTCATATTCATGAAATGTTTCAAATCGCACATTCCAGAAAACAATTTTCTCGGAAATTTAAGTTTTCACAATGAAAAAAGAGGGTACACTGATAAAAACAGTGTGCAAGCGTTCTGGTTATTAGTTTCATCGCATCATTTGTTCTAAAAATAATGTCCAGTAGTCCATGATCCTGTATGACACAAAAAATCATTTAATTATGTACACAAATTTATTTTATATCAACTGATATTAGGGGTCAACCCAAAAATTCACAGTTTGTAAATTATTTAAGTAAACTCTGTTCTAAAATTTACTTAGTTCCAGTTTTTATCAAGATTTGAAAATCATGTAAAAGTTGCCCACAAGTATACCGTTGATTATCGTGAAATATCAAGAAAAAATAAAACCGGTAACAAGTTGCTTTTGGAATTTCCACCTGAATGCTCCACATTTCCAAGAATGGACAAAATTAAGAATTTTAAAGAATGACGTTTTCAAATGTTTTTTTTTTATATTTTTGGTTACTTTAGTTTACCTGAGGATAAATCAAGATGTAAGATATTTTTCGGTCATTTCCTGTCATCTGTCCGTGTGTCTGTCTGTCTATGGCATTTTCTCAAAAAATCATTTTTCCGAATCTTATATGTATATCTTTTTGAAACTTGATAAAAAGTATTCTTAGGTAAAGGAAGTACAACGCTGTGTATATAGAATTTCTTTTTGTCATTATAAACTTTTGTTGTTGTGGCGGCATTATAGGGGCAACATTTAATATAATAAAAATAAGCTCTTTTTGCAAAGCTTTACACAGCCATGAGGTTTTAAATTTCGTATGTAAATTTGCTAAGGGGTAGACTTCAAAGTTGGTTACAATATTTTCGTCAAGGGTCACAATATGTGTTGTCCCAGGTGTATATATTTTACAAAAAAGAGAAGAAATTTTACATAAAAATCCCTTTGAATTATTCTAGTCAGCCATGATTCATGAAAGCTAATAGCAAGGTTTTTTTTTATATAAATCTTTTGAAAGACGAAAAGGCAAATCAGAAAAAGCACCAATTTCTCTGATGGCACTTGATTAATGTGCTAAAGTGAAAATAATGTTGCAATGCATCAGAAATTGATAATCCAGCTCCCACGGGACCATTAAGGGTTATTGATAGCTAAACAAAATGTTAACCATATGACACCATGGAAATGTGTATAAATATTGTATAAATACAGGACAAGCTACGGTTAGAAAAATAATTTGCAGAAATAATTGCACCCTGTTTTATCCCAACAGGGAAAGGTTTTGAAATAAATAAGTACATTTTCAACTGTGTAATTGAAAACAACATAGCTGTAACAGTCTTTTACTGAATCATAATCAGTCTTCCATATCATGTGAATTCATTTGTGGCTCTTTGAGCAAAAACATAATATTAATTAAAACTTGGAAGGGCAACTTTGGGTGCTTTACCGTACGGGTTCTAGGCTTCTTTTACATTTCATAACATTGGGTTTGACCTATATTGCATGTCATAGTGTCACTAATGATGGTGCATAGACAATGTGACGAAATAGTAAAAGAAAACTGGCAATGAGTACACGTATGCCTACTTTGGCTCCCATATTATGTGCTTTTGTAAATAAAAGTAAAATTTACATTCAATCTAGATTTGTCCAATGAGTTTTTTTTGGCATGAATATTATTTTAGATTTGTACTGTATGCGACAGTTAATTCTGCTGAATAAAAAAATATTTTAGGGGCACAATCAAATTTTTACTGAAAAAAAGTTTTGGACCAAAATATCACCTTCATCAATAATATGTACTGAATAACAATGTTACCGGTTTTGGATTTCTATATAATCTAGCTCAAAGTCAGAAGACACATGTTGCATGTTTTGTGGTAATATAGAATCTTGACAAAGACTCCAACATACTTAACTTTGGAATTCAATTTTGCTCTTTTCGCAAATTGTACTGGAAAATATGCATATTTTCATGATTAAATCAAGAGAAAACAATCAAAATTATTTCCCCAAATACTTTTTCTGGTATGAATGTAATGCCTTATGTGTCACGGAGCAAATTCAATTGACAGATCTTGAAATACATTAAACTAAGGTTTTGGGACACATGAAAATAGGGGCATGTTTCGTGTCATAGTGGGAATAAGTCAAGGTGACTTTTTGGAATCCAGTTTTGATTATCGAAGATACTAATTACATTTTCTTAGCTTGTATATGGTCCTTTATCATCATGCGGAATTAAAAGAAAATCCACGCGTGGGCAGATTTGAGAAACCCCATTTTTAACCATTTTTAAAAACATGTAAAATCAACATCGTCCAAAATAGACAGGAAATAACACTCCTCACAAGGGATAATTTTATTACAATTAATATTCTCTATCGCTAAAGAACAGCTTATCATATCCCTTTCCAAATACATTTGAGCCAGGTTCTGGAAAAAGGGCCCTTATAGTAGTTTAAAAAAAAAAACAACATCTGAGTTCCAAGACCAACCTGCGTTCAAAAACAGTCCAATAGGGATCCTTGATGCAATCTTTAAGTTAATACTCGTATAGGTCAAGAAGAAGCTATAAGAGAACAACATGGAACCTGATTAGACTGTGCACAGTCTGATCGAGATTCATGCTGTTGTCAAATGCCTTAAAGGGCATTTTTCCAGATCTTGGCTCATTTGGGTTTGGCGTTACAAACAGTAAATAAAAATATAAAAATTTTAGCAAAATAAAAAAATGCTAGTATGCAGTATTTTTTTGTTTTGCCTGGATAATATCTATTCTATATAGTTCACAACCTTTATCTTTTTTAACCCTTTCCCAAACAAGACCTAAGGGAATAATCTTGGGAAAACATTGAGACAAAAGAAAAAATGTTGATGATCTCAATATTTTCTTGACTATATCATACATTATTACAATCTATATCAACATCAATTTTGTCATCTATAGCAACTTCTGCTTGTTGGAAAGGGTTAGTACATGTACCGGTATCCATAGTATCGTCTGCATCAACTTCAAAATTGGAACAGTCAATCTATATCGAATCGTTTGCGAATTGGTTAACCCAACACGACGACATTTCAAACTTTTGTCTAAGTTTAAAGGTTTCGCAGGTAACAATTTCAAGCGACCGAATGTTTATATTTCTTGGTCTTTCTGTGTAGGAAGCATTGTGAAAAATTGAGAAATTACTTGTCACATTTTCTTTTCATTTTCCATAATGTTTCCCAAGCCCTTTTCTTTCAGTGCGTCGAAAAGAGTCACTGTGTGGTAATGGATTAAACAATAACATCATTACATTTGTCTTTTTTTCACACGACCATGTTTTCGGTTCCGGCGTCGTCCAGCAGCGGTTCAGAAACTTCTATGTCTGTTTCAGAAGCATGTCGTCTTTTTGAGCAGCATCTCTGAAAGGATAAATAAGTTTGGTTCCTTGAAAAATAGACCAGTATGGGAACTTTGAATAAATTCACTAGCAGTTTTTCAAGTAAACATAATAGCGTTACAATTTATGATTGACGTTAACAATGCTAATTATAGATATTTCTGGCATCAGAACAACATGGGAACAGTGAATGTTTGTTGCGTTTTGTGGTACATTTTTAAAAATTGTCTAAGACCGAAAAGAAAGGAATTTCAAAAGCGTTTATAGGGTTATTACAAATTACCTATGTGTGTAGGTAAAGTAAGATACTTGATTTTGAAGGACCAAATGAAATCGGCTCGCAAGATGGAAAATATACTTGCATGTTGACCAATCCAGTTGATATTTCTTGAGAATATGTTTTACCTATTTGTATGTCCGACAACCTAGCATTGGCCCCTTTAAAGATATCATATCATCTTCACAAAAGAGTTCCATGAGTGATTCAGGCATTTGAAAATATGCTAGATGAATTATTTACATAAAGAAAAGAGAGCTTCGCGGCATTTGAAGATTATGCTGGCTGAATGGTTTACTTAGAGAAAAAAGAGCTTCCTGGAATAGCGCATATGTATACGCTCGAGAGAGACTTGTTGGTAACATTGTTCAGTATTTCAATCAAAGGGCATGTAATTTAAGAACGAAAATAGTTATCTGAATTTATTAAAAGTATGCACAACTAGACACCATAGAGATTCAAGTTTGACTAAATTTCAAAAGAAACTGTAAGAGTTGAGAATACGAGAATTAATATTTTCTTTTAATTCAAGGGCAGATAATTCAAGAACAAAAAGAGTTACCTGAACTGCGTAGACAATGTGTGCAACTTGGCACCAAGAACGTTCCTTCAGGCAAGTTTGATCAAATTCCAATGGCAATTGTTCGATAGGTTTTGCACACAATAAATTGTTAAAGGACAGAAAGACGGACAAACAGACGGACGACCGGGGCCATAACATATTAACGTTACGACCACTCGGTCGTATACAAATATTTACTGTACTGATAAATTGGTACGTTATCTCAAAACCGTCTTAATAACTCTTTTTTTAATTCCATGGTCAGCGTCCTGCTGACTTTTGATACTTTGTCCTTTTTTTCATTATACATGTATCATCTCATATTTGAGCCGCATATGTAAAAAGGCCCGTTTGAATAAAAAAACATGTTTCCTAATCAGTTTGTAGTCAGAATCAATCTAAAATTATTTATCAATAAGGGGCATTTCTAAAGCCTAGCCTATTTCGTCTGTAATTTAGATGGATCTTTATCCCTTTTTCAAATGGCAAATATTTGGACTGTTCCAATTTGTAAGCTGATTCAGACGACATAGTTCATGTTTATCTATAAGATAGATTGTGTGTATTACATAACACAAAAAAATATTTAAGTAAAAGAAGAAATGCAGTTTATCATCATTGTCTCATATTACTTTAATACTTTATCTGTTAAGGACGTCAAAGGCACGTCCTGTTTAGGCAAGTGGTTCGGTTCAAGAGTTCCTGGTCATAATGTTGTAGATAGCCATGATAAGTAACCTACCTTACATGGGTAAAACCTTCTCATCGAGCAAAATGCAAATGTGAAAATCAAAATAAGAAGTCCAATTCCAGCGAGAAGCAAAATGGTATTCAGCACTTCTGTATGTGAAACGCAAGGCGATTCCTTGACTCTCGTATAAATGAACCCAACGGGGCAGCTATTCGTACACTTTCCGTCATATACTATCACTTTCTCACATTGACTCTTGTCGATACATTTACCATCATCGATAAGTTGATTGGTTTTGCACGGACCAAGAGTAATGGATGACTCTGAAGCAGTGGATGGTGATATTGTCGTGGACGTTGTGACCTTCCTTACACAGATATTATCTTCTAGAATCGTATCAGACGGACATTCCTTCAAACATGTTCTAGCATGAATATAAGGAGCAGATTCGGTGCAATTTCCTACACATACTTGTCCAGAAACAAACGATTCCACGGGACAGTTTTGCAAACACTCATTCTTGTAACGATACAGTCGAACTGGACACTCGGCTAAACATTTCTTATGCGTCTTTGATATGATTGAATAATACCAAACATTATGAATGTGACATTCTGCATAACTCGCCGGACAGTATAATGGTGAATCAGAGGGACACTTTTCCATGCACTTTGTATTATTGTACACAAATGTTGCATTACTAGGACAATTTTGCACACATGAGTTATTGTAAAATAAATTATTCCGTAGAACACAGAAGCTTTCAGATTTACAGCGTTTACCATCAGCGATTACTGGGGCATTTGGTGGACATTTTAGAACACATGTATTCTCATATACCTTGCTACTTTCATTGCACTTAGTAACACATGTATTACCGTCCACAAGATTTGCACTAAGCATCCCTACGCAACTACTTCTACATGTCGTTCTACCATAATAGTCAGTGTATCGTAATGGACTCTCTTTCGGACAGCTACGCAAGCATTCTTGATTTGCTTCCACCAGGTCTTTGCTACATTCATAAACACAAGACCCATTTTCATGAAAAGCGCGATAATAGTCATCACATTTTGATTTACAAAATATGTTTCCTTGATTATCTTTATCTTTTATTGTTACGTTCCGCGGACATTCATCCACACAAACATCATTGTATATAACCTGTCCGGGTAAACATGAATCGACACAGTAACCGTCTTGTATAAACTGTCCATAACTACACGAGGATACGCACTTTATAGCTGTCAGTTTACCGCTCGATGTAACATTTAATTTATAGCTGTCCTCTGAACAATTAGACGTGCAATTTCCATTTTCTGCAAACTTATATTCCTCTGGGCATGACTGTACACACGTTTTATTAAAGTTAAATGTATCTTTCGGACAAGATGCCATGCAATACTGAAATTTCACAAATGCGTGATAGACAACCTCTGTCTGTATCTGAACAAAAGGTAAATCGTTCGGGCACACGTCTACACATTCGGTCTGGTTTATGTATTTATCACCGCAGTCGGTCTGACATGAGTTTCCATCAACAAACGAATCTTGGGGACACTCAAATAAGCAACCCACTGCCGAACAATAAGGAAGGTGGCTGGGACACGTCTTTGAGGAGCAGTTGAAACAATCCACCTTAACAAAAAGAAAGAAAATATTGCATATTATTCAAAGATCTTGGATCTGAAGATCGCACGTCAAATTCACCAGTGTGACCATTAATGATACGGCCATCTAGTTACTACGCCAACATAAAAGTTCTTCTTTGTGTTATGACTCCGGTCAAAAGTATAAAGTTTTAAATATGTTGCATTGTTGGTCATATGTCTCAAGTCTTATTTCTTAGATCTCGGGTAGATCTATAAGGTATTATATATATGAGTCTTTGGTATCAGGTAATTTATCGTCTTTACTTAACTAAAAATGTCAAATCACAGAACGCCTAACAAAGTAAAAAACTTTTTTTTTAATTTTGTTTGTTTGGAGGGATTTATATTTATGGAAATGAATTTCTTTGTAATTTTTATATCATCGTTATTGAGATGGCTTGTCCCTACAATAAACTATGTATTACGGAATCTTAGTCAAGAGACTTATGACCTACTGCAAAGTACTAATACCAAGCGGTTCTAATGTCCTTCCGAGTAAGACATAAGTTTGTATACATAACTCATGATGCAATCACTAGTAGAAATAAAATAGAGAATCGAATCGAATATGAGATTAATGTCAGTCAATATTAGTAAAGGTAAACAAGTGCGTGTTGTATTACGAGGCAATACAGGAATCCCCAACCGGGTCCTTCATCACAATTTACCTCCTACTTTTAAACATTCTTAAGTTGCTAGAAAATACAATTTATGAGATATGGTCTGGAAAAAATGCGATAACTTAGGTGTGGTAGGTGTGACAGATAAACGGTTCTTAAACATGCCACTATTCCATCATGAGATCTATGGGAGTACAAAGGTTGAAGTTGCTAGCATAAGTTTACGGTTAAGGAGATAGCTTCAAGGCAATAATGTAAGAGTAAAACAACAAAAGGCAATAACTCAAAAATATGGGCTAATCATTCTTGTATATAATACTTCGTAATATTGGGATCTATTTAAGTACATTTTGATGTTGCTAGCACTTATGGTTTTGAAAAAATGAAAGGCTTAGCACCACAAATGCCAATAACTCAAAAAGTGAGTGTGGTTGGGTAATGGTTCTTGTACACGACACTTTTCCACAATGAGATCTATAAGTGTACAAAGTTTGAAGTTTTTAGATATCTTGCAGACAAAAATGTAAAGGTAAAAACCAACAAAAGGCAATAACTCAAAAAGTGGGCGTGACAGAGTAATGTTTTGTACATGGCACTTCTCGATATACAAATCTATAAGCCTAAAAAGGTTTTAAATTGCCAGCACTTACGATTTAGGAGAAATGTTCTGGAACAAATGTAAGGATAAACAAAAAAAGGACAATAACTGAAAAAGTCGACATGGCAGAGTAACAGTTCTTGTTCATTACACTTTCCCACAATAAGATCTACAAGTGTACAAAGTTTGGAGTTGCTAGCATTTATTGTTAATGAGATATGTTCCGGACAAAAGTATAGGGGTAAATATAACAAAGGGCAATAATTTAACAAGAGTGCCTGAAAGGCACTGATATCGCTCACCTGAGTTCTTCGTGTATTTGATTGTGTACAATATAGGTTTTGTTGTAAACAAATATATATGTCAGTATTATGTCATATTGAATTATTGTAAACTAGAATATCACTGAAAGTGATCATACCCCCAAACAGCACTGTTTTTGTGCATTTTGAGAAATACATTTCATTTGAACTGTGATCTGATCAATTGGGAAAAAGAGCAAACAAAAAATCAACAGACCAAACAACACATGTAAATGTTGCGAAAAATACCAATTTTCAACAAAAGGACATAACTCATTTAAAAATCAACAAGCCCCACCCTGCCATGCCCACATTTTTTCAATTGATCAAAAATTCTCAACCATATATTGAAGACAGTCACTCAAGGTACATTCCTGTAAGGTTTGGTTTAACTTAGCCCTATGATTACTTTTTTAAAGAATTTTCTCATGAATTTGTTAAGTCCAATAAGCCCTGCCCCGCCAAGACCACATGTTTTGACGAATAAAAAATTCCCGAACAGATATTGTAACGAGTCACCAAATGATCATTTCTGCCAAGTTTGGTAACGAATTGCCTGATGGTTAAGGAGAAGAAGATTTTGGAAGAATTATCTAACAATTTCTTGAAGTCTGGTAAGCCCCACCCTGTAAGCTGATGTTTTTCACCCTATCAAAAATTCATGAAAACGTGTTGAATACAGACTCTCAAGGGACATTCCTGCTAAGTTTGGTTCAAATTGACCAAATAATTGATTTTTAAAGATTTTTCACATGATTTCTCTAAGTCCGATAAGCCCCGCCCTGCCACGCCCACAATTTTTGACAAATCAAAAATTCACGAACAAGTTTTGGAAAGGGTCACCCAAGGAACATTCCTTTCAAGTTTGGTAATAATTAGCCCAGTGGTTAAGGAGGAGAAGATTTTTGAATAATTATCTTTCAATTTCTCGAAGTCTGATAAGCCCCGTCCTGCCACGCCCACAATTTTTGACGAATCAAAAGTTCATGAGCCTGTGTTGAAAACAGTCACTCAAGGGACATTTCTGCCAAGCTTGGTTCAAATTGGCCTGATAATTGATTTTTAAAGATTTTTCACACGATTTCTCTAAGTCCGATAAGCCCCGTCCTGCCACGCCCACAATTTTTGACGAATCAAAAATTCACGAACAAGCTTTGAAAAGGGTCACCCAATAAACATTTCTGCCAAGTTTGGAAAGAATTGGTCAAGTGGTTGAGGAGGAGAAGATTTTTGAAGAATTATCTAAAGATTTCTTTTAGTCTGATAAGCCCCGCCCTGCCACGCCCACAATTTTTGACAAATCAAAAATTCACGAACAAGTTTTGAAAAAGGTCACCCAAGGAACATTCCTTTGAAGTTTGGTAAGAATTAGCCCAATGGTTGAGGAGAAGAAGATTTTTGAATAATAATCTTACGATTTCTCGAAGTCTGATAAGCCCCGCCCTGCCACGCCCACAATTTTCACCCAATCAAAAATTCATGAGCATGTGTTAAAAACAGTCAATCAAGGGACATTTCTGCCAAGCTTGATTAAAATTGGCCTGATAATTGATTTTTAAAGATTTTTCACATGATTTCTCTAAGTCCGATAAGCCCCGCCCTGCCACGCCCACAATTTTTGACGAATCAAAAATTCACGAACAAGTTTTGAAAAGGGTTACCCAAGGAACATTCCTTTCAAGTTTGGTAATAATTAGCCCAGTGGTTAAGGAGGAGAAGATTTTTGAATAATTATCTTTCGATTTCTCGAAGTCTGATAAGCCCCGCCCTGCCACGCCCACAATTTTTGACGAATCAAAAATTCACGAACAAGTTTTGAAAAGGGTCACCCAAGGAACATTTCTGCCAAGTTTGGAAAGAATTGGCCCAGTGGTTGAGGAGGAGAAGATGTTTAAAACAATTGTTGACGACGACCGACGCACGACGCACGACGCACGCCGGACACAGGGTGATCACAAAAGCTCACCTTGAGCATGTTGCTCAGGTGAGCTAAAAAGGCGTAGCAGAGTGGTGGTTCTTGTACTCCACAATAAGATCTTTCAGTGTACAAATTTTGAAATTGCTAGCACTTAAGATTCAGGCGATATGTTCTGGACAAAAATGTAAGCGTGGGCGTGGCAGAGTGATCATTCTTGTACATGACACTTCTCCACAGTGAGATGTATAAGTGCACTTAGCTTGAAGCTGCTATCACGTACGGTTTATGAGATATGATCCGGACAAAAAAGTAAGTGTAAAAACAACAAAGGGCAATATTACAACTCAACAAGGTGTCAAACTGTCACAAGATACGCCCGTAACACTGCTTTATGTCGACAGGGGGAGCGGGTTGGTAAACGTTTCATGGTCCTAGCTATTATACTTTTCGAGATATGCCCTGGCCAAGATTCAAGTATGAAAACAACAAAGGGTAATAACTAAAAAAATAGGCCAGGTAGAGTTATGGTTCTTGTGCGCTGCACTCCCCTTTGGTGAGATCTATACACCCATGAAGTGTCATTATCCTAGCTATAATACTTTTAGAGATATGCTCCGGAAAAGATTCAAGTATGAAAAACAACGAAGGGCAATAACTCAAAAAATAGGCCAAGTAGAGTTATGGTTCTTGTGCACTGTACTCCCCCTTGGTGAGATCTATACACCCATGAAGTTTCATGATCCTAGCTATAATACTTTTAGAGATATACTCCGGACAAGATTCAAGTATGAAAAAACAACAAAGGTCAATAACTAAAAAAATAAGCCAGGTAGAGTTATGGTTTTTGTGCTCTGCACTCCGTGTTGACAAGAAAAATATAACCGCCAAGTTTAATGTCAATAGGACTTAAGGTGACAGTGTTATGTTTCGGACAAAGAAGTGGACCCCGCCGGACAACCGGACGCCGGACATCCGGACGCCACGGGTGATCCCATAATACGCCCCGTCTTCAACGGACTTTAAAAATGGGTGCGACAGAGTAGTGATTCTTGTATATGAAACTTCTCCATAATGAGACCTATAAGTGTACAAAGTTTGAGTTGCTCGCACTTACGGTAAAAAACAAATGGCAATTACTCAGATAGTGGGCACGGCAGAGTAACGGTTTTTGCACAAGGGACTTTTCCACAATGAGATCGATGGGGATATGGTAGCACTTATGGTGTAGAAGATAGGACCAGATAATTAAGTGTGACGGAGGTACAGACGGAATCGAGCAAAGCTATAGACACCAACCGGTAACCAGTGGGGGACTAAGGACTGATAGTAAAAAGCAATCCGTACAAACTGTAGAACTTTTAATTAATGCATTGTGGGCTTATAAATTATAGCTGAGTCAGAATCTTAAAAATGTCACTTATATAGCGCTCTACACTTAAAGTTAACAGCCTGCGTTTACACGTAGATTGACCAGAACCCGCGTTGTTCTCTATTGGTAAATCATGGCTTAAAACAATTGTACGAGGACAAAGCGTGTTCTGATTTGGCTGCACTTACATATAAACCTATCTTTAAATTGTTTCAAACATATTTTTCTAATGGCACAAGATCAACCTTTTCAGATACCAGACGCAATCCCAGTTAAATGGGACAATCGATGTCTCCGGCCTTTAATTACTCTCCAAGCCGAGGCCTATTGATTAAATCATCAAACAACGACCTCTGCAGTTTTTGATATATCAACCGACTATTTGGTCGTCATAGTCTAATTATAGCACACAATTTGAATGATCAAATCAAAATCGTTCAGTTTTTACTCACACGCGCGGTCATTCATGTAAACAGTGATAACATCTAACAGATTAACCTATGAATTGCGCTCTGCATAATTAGGTCGTTTCTATTTTTGGCCGATGAGATGTCAGCCAGTGAAAATCTGTATAAAAAATTCAAATGTTTTGATGTTTCCAGTCAATGATTGGATAACGAAATCCCGCCAAGGCCCCGAGATTAGACGTGAAATACCCCCGTGGGAACAAAGTATCATTTCATCATAGTTTACGAAGAGGAAATGTACTTTGTTGTAAGAAAGTAGCCTTTAATATGTATTAGCTGGAAATAGTCAACATTATATAAATGCCCATCACATTAATTTTCATCCAATACCTATAACTAAAATATTTATCTATAATTTACGTTCGTAAGGACTCCATTTCGTACAAAAATCATGTGGCAATCAAACTAGGGGGCACGAAAAACCGATGTCTCCATGTATAAATTCTAACTTTCAAACCAAAAATGCCAATTTCAACAAAAATTATCCTAACAGAACTGCCCAAATCTTGTACAGAATTCATAGAGCTCCAATACGATATAAAGATTTGTAAAAAAAAAATGTAATCCACAATTTGTAGAACAGCTTCGAGTCGGTGTCTCCAAAAAACGTAAGGGACACTTTCTTAAAAGGTAAGAAACACTGATATAAATCTACATTTAATGCATTAATCTAGCGTAATGTATAAATTCATATTATCAAAATTAAAATCGTTTTTTGATATACCTTTGTCAATTTTTCTACAAAAGTCAACATCACTCTTAAACAATTAACCATAATTATAACTCCGTAACGTACGAGGCAAGAGCTAAAGTAACAGTGTTTAAAAATGTGTAACTATAAATACTTTAATTATTCAAGTAACATCACTATTCGAAGTGTCTTCTAATAAGTTAAAAGAATTATGCCGATTACTATAATAGCATTGATACTACAGGCCAAATAAAATTGAGTACACATTAAAAAGTGACGTACGAGTCAATAACGTTCGAGGCAATTTTTAATTTTCAGTCTTTAAATTTCTGAAATGGAACGTTTTCTTTGCTTTATTTATGTGTTTTGGGTTCCTAAAGGACTCCAGTTTAAGCAAAGTAGACTTTTAATGCACATAATAGACTGTGCACGTACTCGTACTAGTCTCGTATGTTATTGTATTATAATTACGCTTAATTAATACTATTTTTACAATATATAAAGTTCCACAAAATATGCCGTTTTTTGTTTATATAGAGGTATATTCAAACCCATATACATTACACTAGATAAATGCATTAAAAAGGTTTATTTCAGTGTCCTTACCTTTATAAAAAGTGTCCCGTACGTTTTCGTATATTGGATCCAACAGAGATACGGATGTCCAGCAAATTTTGGATGACAATTTACTTTGATTAAAATATTATTACACATAACTCATTTTTCATAACAATAGGAACATCTTAACTTTTATAAATTGAAATTGATTAGGCTAGGAAGTTTTAATTTGTAAAACAACACACCCATGTGGCTTATAGGGTCGTATTTATTTTCATGTACTCATTTCATTATATTTTTTGACAAAGTGTCTGGCAAATGAATATTGCCTTATAATATTGTTATTTGATTGAAAAGGTAATTATATAGAGGCTGTGATGTTAAAGAAAAGAAAACGCATTACGTACGGGACAAGCTCTAGTTACGTTGGGGACAGAACAGTTTTAAACTATTGTTGATTTGTAATAAGTCATTGACTTCTTTCAGTTTCTGTATTATCGATTAAGGGAATAACTAATTGCTTTTGTTTAACAATTCGAGAGAAATTTAAAGGTTGCTTGGTGCATTTTAGAAGAGGTGGAAGTAGTCAACGTTCTGAAAAAAGGAATTGTAAAAGCATGGCCGTTTTGTATTTTTATTCTCATCGGTACTATTTTCACCCATATTGTCAATTGATTCACAATTTACAAACAAATACTCATCAAAATGTATCGGATTTGTTATTCTTTAGGCATTACTTAATGTAGAATAAGACACACATTTCACAAAGGGGGTCTATTTAAAACACGTAGTTTTTTATGCACACATTTGATCAATTAAAAGTCTACCAATCTAAATCTAAGCAAGCCCAGCTGACAAAACAAGAGAAATTTGCACAGAAGATGTGATCCATGAAGAAAATTTGTCCAGAATGAGTGTATAGTAAAATAAAAAAATCGATTTTTTGTCAATTGTCCACTTTAACTGGGATTGCGTCACCAGCTCATATGTATAAATCTTTTTTTCGCAAATGGAAAAAGAATCACACAAGTCATACAATTTTCAAAAGTATAAAAAGCACATGCAGAAAATTTTGGGGCTGATACTTACAAATGATATATAGAAACACATTAATATTCCAAGCAGCGCCACCATTTTCTTTCAGCAAGATGCTTTGATCTCTAAACCTGTGAAAAGAAGCAAATGGGATTTAACAAAAAGGCTTAAAAAGGGAGTGTCTCGTCGGATTTGCCCTGTGAACGCGGTCATCTTGGCTGTTGAAAGAGGTGGGGACATTTCATGTCGATGAGGGCTAAAAATAATTCTAACATATTCGTAGTGAAAAATACTTCTCACTAAATATTTCACCCAGAAATGTAATTATCTTTTTTCAAAATGGCGACATTTTTACAAAGATGGTCGCCGTTTTTTTAGTTTTTAAAATGTATTCTATTTAAAAGCGGAAAACAAGCGCATTCTTTCTAGTAATTTGTATCACATTTCTTCGTTTACTGGAAAGACATTGATATGAAAACATAAGGTCAGCAGTTTCCACGTGATGATGGATTTAGTGCCCAATATGGCATCCAAACTGTATGCATTAGAAACTGTCAAATCGAAATTGCAAGAACATGCCGCATTACCAATAACTCGACCTTGATTCATTGTTTATATAAAAATGGCTAGGTAATGGTCATTTTAAAGCAGTTTAAGTATATAGAAATACGTTTTTATCCAATATGGCATCAGCATTGCAGTCACTCTTGTTTCTATATCAATAGAAGAAATGTTTTTATACCAATAACCCATTAAATGAAACATTTGTGTTTATGTACCTCATTTTTAAGCAATGTTTTGAATATCTATTGGTTTCATATCCAAAGTGGCATCTGATATGGCCGTCATCTTGGCCTTTTTAGCAAAACAATATTGTACATGTATTTGTTTTTTCATCTTAACTTCAAGGAACAATGATCATTTCTTGGATTATGTAAATAAATAACATTGTTTGACATGTACAAAGAAATAGATTAGCACTCTTAGTTCGTTTTGTTTTCTTTTAACCCAATTCTAAACAAGACATAATTTCGACGCTTCTTCACATTCAAGCTACCAGCAAATTTTACACACACAGACTACCAGGTGGGGTCATTTTGACCCCAGATACTTTTTTGGAAATAAGTCTTTGTTTTTTTCAGGAAATGACATTTTTCAATGTGATCATTTAGGAAAACATACTAGAAGAAAGAATAAACATATGTTCTCGTCTGTTCGGCAATGTATCATTTCTGATTTAGATTTTAAAAACACATATGTAATGGCGTCTCGCACAATAAAATCCTAATTTCCTATACTTTTTAATGAGTTTATATTGGGGTCATTTCTGACACCAGCATAAAAATATATGATAAATCCTCCAAGATCACGGTGGGTAATCGATATATTCAGAGCCACTGGCTCCGCACTTTAAGCATTATACTAGACTTCCGGTCCACGTGCGTCTTCGACGTTATTTGCAGATTTTGGTAAACAACGAAAGGTAGGTGCTGGCTTTTTTGCTTTTCTTTCTTCTTTGACTGACTCTAACCACAAAAAATGCAATGCTATTCGATGCTTACGATATTTTCCCCCTGAAAAACACACAGCATATTGAGCAACGCCTCTTATTTTTTTCTGAATCACTTTCATTCCGAGATCATCTGTACAGAAAGTTAAAAGGAGTCGGGTGATATCTTTCTCTAAAAGTGTATGTTTTGAACCTGTTTGACTAGTTCTTGCTGTTTGAAGTATGGTTATTTGATAATTGAACAAGTTCACTGTCCCTCGAAATGACACCAGACAAAATCATAGAAAAAATACAGAAAAAGGGTACGGCTCTGATTATGTATGATGAATCTGATTATGTAGATTGGCTATGATTATGTACGTTGGCTCTGAAGTTGTTAACAAATGACTTTTCTGTTGGTCCAATGAATATTAATGAGGTATAATAAATGACTTTAAAGGTATGTGTGATCATTTACAGATGTCATGATTTTATTTACTGATGGAGAGAAGGAAATTCCCGTGCAGTATTTGTAACAAAGTATTTGCACGACAATCAAGTGCTAAGTTCCATGAACACAATATACATGAACAAAGTGTTGAACATACTAAGTGTACAGTGTGTGATAAAACACAGGGAATTTTAGCGATTTTTATGTAGACTCTTTCTATTAAAGACAAGGGGACCAAGTTTTCAAGTATAGAAAATAGTACCCATTTTCGCAAAACACCTGTTACAACGCCAATTTTGAAGATATTTACACGAGATCTTCACTAATTAACTCCTTATATATTTATTTAGCGAAAAATCCGGTGGTCTGTCCGCGTAACGATCAGAGTTTTTCGTGACAGAGGCCGGTTTCTCGACGAAAGGTTCAAAAGTGCCAACTACGACGTGTCCGTGTGACCCCCGCTTGTAGGACTAAATCTGCTAGTTTATGCATGATCGTGGCCAAAACACGCATTAAAACGATAAAATAAATTAAAATCTTTCACCAACCTTCCTTGTTGAATAATATCGCAAAGAATTCAGCTTTAATTTGTTGAATGTTTTGCCGACTCAATGGATTTTAGATTCCAGCAATTTTAGGCGCGTTCGCTTGGGATACTCTGGTGAGTGTTTTTATCACAATGTTCCCCTTGACTTTCGAACGAAACAGAACGGTTCAGTTTTAAATTTCAACAAAATTGTCCAAAGTAATGCTTTAATTCGTATCTTTTTACGCTTATTGAACACAAATTTTATTTTTTAACAAGAAAAAGAATTACTCGAGTAATAATGAACGTATGACTAATGGAGGGCGAGTTCATCTCGCTGTTGAGCACACTCACTCAAGTAATTCTTTTTATTGTGAAAACTAAAAAAAATCATCGACAGTTATGCTAAATTAAGCTTGAGAAAATGAGAATTAAAGCATTGCTTTGGACAATTATGGTGAAATTGAATAATGAACCGTTCTGTTTCGTTCGAAAGTCAAATGGAACATTGTGACATAAACATTCACCAGAGTTACAACCGAACGCGCTGACATCACGCTTGTGTCGTACATGGCAATTTCGAACCTTTTGTCGAGAAAAGGCCTCTGTCACGAAAAACTCTGATCGTTACCTGTACAGACCACCGGATTTTTCGCTAAATAAATATGTAAGGAGCTTATTAAAGAAGATCCCGTGTAATTATCTTCAAAATTGGCGTTGTAACAGGTGTTTTGCGAGAATGGGTACTATTTTCTATACATGAAAACTTGGTCCCCTTGTCTTTAATAGAAAGTGTCTACATAAAAATCGCTAAAACTCCCTGTGTGATAAAACGTTTGCAACAAAACAATGTAGAAGACGACACGAGGCAATAATACATCAAAACATTAGACCATTCCAATGCGATGTTTGTTCAAAAACGTTTCCGATCAAATCTAATCTCGAGGGCCACATGAGATCAGTTCATGGGGAGGAGAAACTGAAGTGCCCAACCCCGCAATGTGAGGCAACATGTGCATACTCATGGTCACTGAACGAGCACAAAAAGAAATGTGGTGGTGTAAACCCGAAAGGCTTTGCATGTCCTGTGTGTGACAAGCGGTTCTCACACAAGCGATCGCTAAAAAGCCCACGACCAATCGGCACACAATGGCAAGAGGTCAGTTTGTGAGATTTGCGGCGAGGAATTTGCATACTCAAACAGCTTGAAGAAACATCTGCAGAGGAAGCATGGAGTCAAAAACTAGACATCGTCGCTTTTCAACGAAAACCTCGTAACTGCAGCTAAAACGACGATATCCTCGCCGCAAATCTCACAAACTGATCTATTGCCATTGTGTGCCGATTGGTCGTGAGCTTTTAACGATCGCTCGTGTGAGAACTGCTTGTCACACACAGGAAAAAGACTTTCGGGCCTAACGTTTTGATGTATTATTACCTCGTGTCATCTTCTACATTGGTTTGTTGCAAAAGTTTTATCACACACTGAACACTTAGTATGTTCAACACTTTGTTCATGTATATTGTGTTTATAGAACTTGGCACTTGATTGTCGTGCAAATACTTTGTTACAAATACTGCACGGGTATTTCCTTCTCTCCATCTGTAAATAAAATCATGGCATCTGTAAATGATCACACATAGCTTTAAAGTCATTTATTATACCTCATTAATACTCATTGGACCAACAGAAAAGACGTTTGCCAACAACTTCAGAGCCAACGTACATAATCAGATCCATCGTACATAATCAGAGCCGCACCCTTTTTCAGCATTTTTTCTATGGTTTTGTCTGGTGACATTTCGAGGGACATTGAACTTGTCCAATTATCATATAACCATACTTCAAACAGCAACATCTGGTCAAACAGGTTCAAAACATACACTTTTACAGAAAGATATCACTCGACTCCTTTAACTTTCTGTACAGTTGATCTCGGAATAATCAACTCGGAATGAAAGTGATTCAGAAAAAAATAAGAGGTGTTGCTCAATATGCTGTGTGTTTTTCAGGGGGAAAATATCGTAGGCATCGAATAGCATTGCATTTTTGTGGTTAGAGTCAGACAAAGAAGAAAGAAAAGCAAAAAAGCCACACCTACCTTTCGTTGTTTACCAAAATCTGCAAATAACTTCGGAGCCGCACGTGGACCGGAAGTCTAGTATAATGCTTAAATTGCGGAGCCAGTGGCTCTGAATATATCGATTACCCACCGTGAAGATCGTCCAATGCTAAGAAAAGTTGACATATTATCGACAAATGGTAGATAGACAAAGTCAAAAAAGTAAACGTGTAGCGGAGAAAAACTCTGAAAATTGCAAACATAGATATAGGTCTAAGGTCATGAATGGCTCACCTGGTAGCTTGAGGGTAATAGCTAAATTTGCGAAAGATTGTCAGAAAAGAAAATTGCATTTATTCACAGAAATCATAGATATAGGAATTTTTATGCCCCCTTTCGAAGAAAATGGGGGTATGTTGTTTTGCAAGTGTCGGTCGGTCGGTCGGTCGGTCGGAAGGTCGGTCGGTCCGTAGGTCGGTCGGTCTGTCCGTAGACCAAACCTTGTCCGGAGCATAACTCAAAAAGTATTAAAGGTAGAATCATGAAACTTCATAGATGGATAGATCTCATTATGGAGAGGTGCAGTGCACAAGAACCGTTATTGCCCTTTGTTGATTTTATAACTTGATTCTTGTCCGGAGCATAACTCAAAAAGTATGTAAGGTACAATTATGAAACTTTACAGGTGGATAGATCTCATTATGGAGAGGTGCAGTGCACAAGAACCGTAACTCTGCTGATCAATTTTTTTAGTTATTGCCCTTTGTTGATTTTCAAACTTGATTCTTGTCCGGAGCATAACTCGAAAACTATGTTAGGTAGAATCATGAAACTTTACAGGTGAATAGATCTTTTGCTCATGTTCAGGTTTTAATTCCATTATATCAAAAAAAGATATTGTACATTTATGTATAACAATACAAAGATGAACTTTAAGTTATACTGGTATATTACTGAAAGTAATATCGGGTAAAGATTATTAGTTTAATTTTTTTTCACAAAATTGCTTGTTTTCGAAAATTTCAAGTTTTGCAAAATTTTGATATTTTTCATGTTTTTGAAGGCATATAACTAAAAAAGTGGACTGCCAATGTTTCAATGCTTACTACCACTGAATTATATACAATCTATTGATAATATTACAAGAATAAAATAGTATGGACATATCACATTTTTGTTTATTATTTCTTGTTAAAAATGCATATTTTTTCAAAAAAAAAATCTATTTCCTTGAATGTGCCAACAGTCAATTTTTTTTTGTGTCTTTCATCATGCCTTCCTTATTAAGTCCCTATATCAATATTTAGTGTAGAATTTATCAATATAATAAAATTGTGTTAATTTCTGAATATGGTTGCTATAGCAACCATTTACGAAATAACAAAACAAGAGGACCATGATGGTCCTATATCGCTCACCTGAACCAAAATGATATGAGCAACACTTATGTTCAATTCAATTGATATTTATGACTTTAAGACTGAATATGAATTTATGGTCAATAACGTTGTGAAAATCAAACTCATCCGAGCTCTTATGGTGCAAAACATTGTTTTTTGTTTAAATAATTGTAGATTCTAGAGTGTAAGCAAGGTCAAAAACAGCCAAAGATAGTAATTTTATCAAATTCAAGGGCACATAACTCTCGTGTTTCTGGTCATATCAGACTGAAAATCATACTCATCTGAGATCTTATATTCTCCAACATTGTGTCCAAGATTTGTCTCCATTGAGTAATAATTGTAGATTCTATAGTGTAAACAATGTCGTAAACAGCCCTAAATGACAATTTTATCAAATTCAAGGGCACATAACTCTCGTCTTTCTGGTCAAATCAGACTGAAAATCACTCTCATCCGAGATCTTATGGTCTCCAACATTGTGTCCAAGATTTGTCTTGATTGGTCTATAATTGTAGATTCTAGAGTGTAAACAATGTTGAGAACAGTCAAAAACGGCAATTATATCAAATTCAAGGGCACTTAACTCCTGACTTCTTAATCACATCAGACTGAAAATCACACTCATCCAAGATCTTATGGTCCCCAACATTGTGTCCAAGTTTTGTCTTGATTGATTAATAATTGTAGATTCTAGAAAGTAAACAAGGTCGAAAACAGCCGAAAACGGCAATTTTGTCAAGTTCAAGAGCACATACCTCTTGACGTTCTAATCAGATTAGACTGAAAATCACACTCATGCAAGATCTTATGCTCCCCAACATTGTGTCCAAGTTTTGTCTTGATGTATTAATAATTGTAGATTCTAGAGTGTAAACAAGGTCGAAAACAGTCAAAAGTTGCCATTTTGCCCAATTCAAGGGCGCATAACTCTCATCTTTCTGATAAGATCAGACTGAAAATCAAACTCATCCGAGATCTTATGGTCCCAAACATTGTGTCCAAGTTTTGTCCTGATTGATTTCTAATTGTAGATTCCAGAGTGTAAACAAGGTCCAAAACAGCCGAAAACAGCAATTTTGTCAAATTCAAGGGCAGATAACTCTTGACTTTCTGATCAGATCAGACTGAAAATCGAACTCATCCAAGATCTTATGGCCCCCAACATTGTGTCCAAGTTTTGTTTTGATTTATTAATAATTGTAGATTCTAGAGAGTAAACAAGGTTGAAAACAGCCAAAAATGGCAATTTTGCCCAATTCAAGGGCGCATAACTCTAATCCTTCTGGTCAAATCAGACTGAAAATCGAACTCATTCGAGATCCTATGGTCTCCAACATTATGTCCAAGTTTTGTCTTGATTGATTCATAATTGTAGATGCTAGAGTGTAAACAAGCTTAAAAACAGCATTTTTTGACATTCAAGGGCAGATAACTCCGCACTTTCTGGTCCGATCAGGCCCATAATCGAACTTGTCCGAGAACTTATAATCCAACTTGTTATGGCCAAGTTTGATCAAGATTGACTAACTTTTGTGGATGCTAGAGTGTAAACACCCCAAATGTTGACGGACGGACGGACGCCGGACAAAAAGTGACCACAATAACTCACCTCGAGCATTTCGTGCTCTGGTGAGCTAAAAACTAGACAACCCTGGCGGTCTGGAAGCGCTCCACAGGCCTGACTGTTTGTCTTGTTGAATGCAATTTCAAAGGTTCAGGCTGCACAAACAAGCAAGCTGAAAATTTCAAGCAAGTAAGATCTTATGGTCAGTAAAACTCTGTGAAAATTATTTTATTGATTAATTAATACCAATGGTTGTAAAAGTGAAAATAAAGCCGAAAATGGCAATTTTGTCAATTTCAAAGGCACGTAACTCATGACGTAAAGTTCAGATCAAGCTGAAAATTACATCAAGGCCAGATCTTATAGTCACCAACATTCTGTACAAGATTTGTCCTGATTAATCAATATTTATAGTTTCAAGAGTGAAAACAAAGTCAAAATAGAGCCGAAAATGGCAATTTTGTCAATTTCAAGGGCACATAACTCATGACATAAAATTCAGACCAAGCTGAAAACTCTACCAAGGTAAGATCTTATAGTCACCAACATTCTGTACAAGTTATGTCTCCATTGGTCAGGAAGTTGCTAGAGCGAAAACAAAGTCAAAATAAAGCTGAAAATGGCAATTTTGTCAATTTCAAGGGCACATAACTCATGATGTAAGATTCAGATCGAGCTGAAAATTACACAAAAGCAAGATCTTATAGTCACCATCATTCTGTCCAAGTTTTGCGTTGATTGGTTAATATTTGTAGTTGCTGAAGTGAAAACAAAGTCAAAATAAAGCCAAAAATGGCAATTTTGTCAATTTCAAGGGCACATAACTCATGATGTAAAATTCAGATCAGGCTGAAAATTATACCCAGGTAGGATCTTATAGTCACAATTATTCTGTATAAGTTTTGTCTTGATTGGTCAATATTTGTAGTTGCTAGAGTGAAAATAGTCAAAATGGCCATTTTTGACATTCAAGGGCAGATAACTCCAGACTTTCTACTTCAATCAGAATTCTTTGATCTGAGAGAGGGTCACCCAAGGATCATTCCTGTGAAGTCTGGTTGAAATCCATCCGGTAGATTTTGAGAAGATTTTTAAAGGAAAAGTTGACGGACGGACGGACGCACGCACGACGGACACAGCGCCATGACAATAGCCCGCTGGCCTGTCGGCCAGTGGAGCTAACCAGAACTGTTGGTTATTTTGGATACCATGTTTTAAGGGCAACCTTGTTATATATATATAAAATCTGTATGTTTCTTGTTTGTTTTTGATGTTGTTTTTAAAAAAGCTTTATTTAAATGTGAAAATTGACATCCTTAATTCTTCAAAAATTCAAAATCAAATGGAAGGAGGGAGGATTATGCCATTTTATCAAACTTTTGTATAGATCTAGTAAGTTTAAATCTTATATCTAAAACATCGCAACAGTAAATTATGACACCCCTAATTTCAGTAGAATAGAGTACATTTCTTTTTCATTTAAAATTTTGGTTACCATGGCAACAAAATTCATGATTTTTTTAAAAAATGATTAAATAATCCACAAAATTATGTGAAACTGTTTTTATCATAAAGGAAATCTTTATCATTAAAATATTATCATCAATTTATAAATGGTTGTCATGGAAACGTGCTCCTGCGTACGGTCTGCGTCTAATAATTAGGCAAAGTCGTGCGATGTGGGCCTGTGCACATGCAACGTACGATTTGGGTGGATGCAACCACGACAGAAATTCAAATACAGAAATTCCAGAAAATTCATAAAGAAGGCGTAGTCCTTCTTTCCTCGAAAGAGATTCATACTTTTGACCTGTTTTGAATGAATGCGTTTTAAGGCGTTCTTACAACCCGTTGTGCGTCTTTAGAAATCGTGCAGTTTCGCAGATTTTTAAAACGCACAATTTATAAAGACACATGACAGTTTGAAAAAGAGGCGTTAGAAACAATAACTTTTGTCAAAGGTTAGAAAGGATATTGTCTGAGGCAGGGTTTGTATGTAAGAGATCCAAATTACCCTACCTACATGTATTATTTATAAAAAAAAATCTATATATGCACCTATACTGCCTAACTTCCTTTTTGGGTATTACTGGAAGGCATTACCGGTAATAATTTACCGAGAAAATGCTGATTATGTGACATATTATTGTGTTAGCTGTTTTGGTTCGATCTTTTCAGTCAAAGGCTCTCATGTCAATCGTACCCAATAGGTGGAAATGTAGCACTCAAATTAAGGATCTGGGGTAGAATTGTCCAACAAGATTAACCCGGGACAACTTAATTTTCGTGTGCAAAATCCGTTAGTTGAGGGTCTTTACAAAACATAGTCGAAGTGGGGTCAATGCATTATGCAGATGTCCCGGGTTAATCTTGCTGGACAATACAGAGACATTGTTTTCTTCATTGTTCTTGGCCATGGATGTATTGAATTGTTATAAAATTTGATATTTTTTTTCATGAAAATGTTCATGGAAACATCAACATACATCAAAATTCATAATCAGTCATGAAAAAAACAGAACAAAATTTTTTGTATGTGATGTATGCTAAAGTATTCTAAATATTGATGATTTGTTCTGTATAAAAAGCTATTATTCCTAGAGGTTGATCTTTTTTTTACTGGCCATTAATAAAGGGAGATAATCGGAGGTAATATTGAATCTATTTTTAGCACAGAAGCCTTTGTTATACACACAAATACACTTCCAATTTGTTACTAAAAATAGTAACACTTTTTGATGCCAGATCGAGGCTCTGACCCAAATGAGAGTAAAGCATCCAACGTGCAATGGAAATGAACGGAGGAAAGAAGAAGTTTAAGAGGAATTACACACTGTTTAGTGATGATTCCTCTGTGAATCTCGACGGGATATCATTGACTGACTTCCATTTATGGCCTTTATCGGCTTTTAAGTCTTTTTTGACCCTCCAAAAAAGTAGTATCTTCGGATCTTTTGAGGACCTAGCCGAAGTTAAACTGTCATATTCACGTAAACCCCCCTTCCCCAACAAAAATAGTACGAAACATGCCATTTTCAGTGTGAAGATGATTATGTCAGTACCGAAAGGTTTATGAAGAAAGATAATTCATTATGGTAGATCAATTTGATAATAAAAACATAGCTGTTAAAGCCCATTTCCCAAACGACAAATTATTTAGACTTTTCAAGTTTGACAGCGGCTTAACCCTTTCCTAAACGGCACCTGATTCAATTTGGAAGCTCTTGCAGATAACAGAATGGGTATCATGAAAGTAGGTTTTTTTAAGTGCAAGGGCGGATCTAGAGTGGGGGGTCGGGATGTCCGCACTCCCCCCCCCCCCCTGGAATCAGCCATAAATTGAATGTTGACTATAATTAAAGCGTCAATATAGGCCTAACGTTATATATAATTTAAAGACATTTAAGTCATCATTTGGGCGTGGACCCCCCCCCCCCCCCCTGGCAATTGGGCTTGGACCCCCATGAAAAATATAGTAATATAGTAACGAAAACCTTGAGGCAAAAGGAGAAAATGCTGATTAAAAGTATTTCATTATTTTGCCCCTTGAAATGATTTTTGAAACAATCTCTGTAAGACAGTCAAAGACGGATCTAAAAGGGGGTCGGGGATCCGGACCCCGCCTTGAATAGGCCGAAAATCGAATTTTGACTACACAGCGTTAGTATGGTATCTAACATTACAAAATTCACAAATTTAAAGCCATCTTTTGGGCTAGACCTCACCCCCCACCCCTTGAAAAAAATCCTGGATCCGCCCTTGACAGTCAAAACATTAACATTTCTTGTTTGGTAAAAGTTTAAAACATTTTTCTTTTCATTTCTTTTTTTAATTTAACGCCTCTCAACAATATTTCAGCAATTAGTTAATTTATAATTGTCCACGCTCCGCGGCTGGGAATCCATCCTGTGACCTGTCCATTATTGGCTCTAATCTAGAGCACAAACACATGCAAAATATTACCGCTCACACTTGGACAGTACTAAGGAGCTCACTTGCTCCTGCAAAATTCTTTTTATATGGGTTTCAAAAGCAGTAGCTCATCCTAAACTTGCATGGTGGTAATGGGCGATGGAGACAGGGTACGAATGATTACAAGCCAAAAAATCTCTTTTTTTCAATCAAAGTTGCAAAAATATACCTGTAACTGAAAACTCTAATAATTAACGCAAATGACTGTATAAAATATTCTTAATACTTAGGCAGAATAAATGAAAAATGCTCGCGCGAAAATAACGACTCGCACAATGAATAGTATATAGTAAAAAGACCACGTGACCTTTTGTTTTCTCTCTTCATGCGCAGGTCACGGTTAAAAATTTGGAACTGTATCAGGGTGTATTAGGGAAAAATATGAAACTTCAAAGGCGCATATCTCCGAAGAAATACACACTCAGACTATTTTAATTAAGTTACAATAAACTTGAATTAATTATGCATCAAATAGAAATATTTATTTATATATTTGTAATCCACTTCAAAGCAAAATTAGTGTTTAAAATGGCATAGATTGCATTGGCCTTATAGGAAAACGAAATTATTTTCTGAATTTTCAAATAATCAGAAATTTTATGAAAAGCAAATAAAGTAACAAAAACATTTGTAATCGTCATAAAATAGCATAAACTTCAATTTCTGATGAAAAATTGATATATTTTTTAAATACCATGTACCGTCAAAATGCATGAAATGGCTGATTTTTATGTGGAGTGGTACTTAATTGCACTGATTCTAGAATTTTCCACACACATTATATTTTTAAAGAATTAATTCTACCGGAGCCGCTTCGAGGCTCGATTCATTATGGTCTACCGTAATAAAACCGAAAACTAAATTGACCTAGAAATTATACCCATTTCAGATTAATCGAACAATTTCGGAATTGGTACGATATACCAAACGGTTCACAACAATGACTCATCGCTCCGCGGAAGGATTCTGAGTGATTATCCCGACACACATACGCCTGGTCCGATTCATTAGTTGATTTTTAAGAACAAAGACCTTTTTACGCTTGGCATAAGTCGTATAGCAAGCTTGAATGACGCCATTGTTAAAAATACAGCTAGTTGACACAGATAATCTATTCAAATAGACGAATTTTAACGTTATTTGGCACTATTTCTTCCTTTCTCGTATTAATCTTTATCCCGTTTAACATAATTTGATTTCAAGCAAATTGCCAATTTTAGTGCCACTTCGATCGGATTGTCTAACTTTTTATGCCACAATATTTGATTTAGTCTAGGAGCCAGCTTTTACAAAGGGGGTTAAATTAAAAGTTCTTGCAACCGGTGCCCTAAAAAAATTGGATTGGTATTTTTCAATACGTTAGGGTCCCACGCTTTGGTTAAGGGTGGATGACATGCTTAAAAGTGGTAGGATTTTTTTTAAAATCAAGGTCAAAGGTCATTCGGTACACTTTTCATACATACCTCCTAAAATACCACATAACTTACTCATTTATTAAGCTAAAACAATTATTTTGGTATCAAAATAAAGCTGATAAATTGCATTTTGACTTACATGAATAATAAACAGCTTTTTGATTTTGTGTTTTTGTGAATATTTATAAATATAGCAAAAATTGGCTAAAAATCACCAAAATAAGTTTTGCTACAAGTGAAACAAGAGTGCCTGAAAGGCATTGATATCGCTCACCTGAGTTCTTTGTGTATTTGATTGTGCTCTCATGCAATATCCCTGGTTCAAATTGGCCCAACAGTTGATTTTTAAAGATTTTTCCTATCATTTCTCCTAGTCGAATAGGTCCCATCCTGCCATGCCCACATCTTTGACGAATCAGAAATTTGTCAAAAAAAATTAAAAAGGGGTACCCAATGAACATTCCTGGATAATTTGGTATAATTTGGAGAAACAATTTTTCAAAGAATTGTTTAATAATTTCTTCAAGTCTGATAAGCCCCACCCTGCCATGCCTACATTTTTTGACAAATCAAAAATTCATGAACACTCATTGAAAACATTCACTCAAGAAACAGATCTGCCAAGTTTGGTTCAACTTTGACCAATGGTTGTATTTTAAATGATTTCTCTAAGTCTGATAAGCTCCGCCCTGCCACGCCCACATTTTTTGACGAACCAAAAATTTGAAAACAAGTTGTGAAAAGGGTCACCCAAGGAACATTTCTATTAATTTTGGTAAATATTGATTCATTGATTAAAGAGAAGTAGATTTTTGAAGAATTATTTAATAATTTTTCCAAGTCTGATAAGCCCCGCCCTGCCATGCCCTCATTTTATGACAAATCAAACATTCATCAACACGCAGTGAAGACAGTCACTCAAGAAACATTCCAGCCAAGATTGGTACAAATTGGACCAACATTTGATTTTTAAAGAATTATTTGACAATTTCTCTAAGTCTGATAAGCCCCGCCCTGCCACGCCCACATTTTTTGATGAATCAAAAATTTGAAAAAAGGTTTTGAAAAGGGTCACCCAAAAAACATTTCTGCCAACTTTGGTTAGAATTGACACAATGGTTAAGGAAAAGTAGATTTTTGAAGAATTATTCAACAATTTCTCTAAGTCTGATTAGCCCCGCCCTGCCACGCCCACATTTTTTGACAAATCAAAAATTTGAAAACAAGTTTTGATAAGGGTCACCCAGGGAACATTTCTGCCAAGTTTGGTAACGATTGACTCAATGGTTAAGGAGGAGAAGATTTTTGAAGAATTAGTTAACAATTTCTCTAAGTCTCATAAGCCCCCGACCTGCCACGCCCACATTTTTTGACGAATCAAAAATTTGAAGACAAGTTTTGAAAAGGGTCACCCAGGGAACATTTCTGCCAACTTTGGTTAAAATTGACACAATGGTTAAGGAGTTAAGATTTTTGAAGAATTATTTAACAATTTCTCTAAGTCTGATAAGCCCCGCCCTGCCACGCCCACATTTTTTGACAAATCAAAAATTTGAAAACAAGTTTTGAAAAGGGTCACCCAGGGAACATTTCTGTAAAACTTTGGTAAAAATTGACACAATGGTTAAGGAGAAGAAGATTTTTGAAGATATATTTAACAATTTCTCTAAGTCTGATAAGCCCCACCCTGCCACGCCCACATTTTTTGACGAATCAAAAATTTGAAAACAAGTTTTGAAAAGGGTCACCCAGGGAACATGCCTGCCAAGTTTGGTTAGGATTAGCCCAGTGGTTAAGGAGGAGAAGATGTTTAAAGAAATTGTTGACGCCTTCCGACGCACAACGCACGACGCACGACGCACGCCGGACACAGGGTGATCACAAAAGCTCACCTTGAGCATGTTGCTCAGGTGAGCTAAAAAAAGTTTTTAAAATACAAAAGGCATGTTTGTGTGGTTGAAGTCATACTTACAAATTGCCCAGAAACCTATTCTTGAGTTATATGTATTTCTTCACAGAATTAGTCTTTAGCTTAGGCTTGTAGTCATAGCTAAAAGTGGGTGGGGTAAATTTTCCCAAAAATTACAAAATATGCAAACGTTGATGTAACAAAAAATGTTACACATAAATGTGATGTTTTAGTAGAAATTATGCTTGTGAAATCATATTTGCAGTGATTTGTAAAGCTTTTAATGCATATTCCCGGAAATAAAATAGAATTTTAAGAGCCAAAATAACAATTCAATAAAACAGCATGTGAGATGGATACAGATTATATCAACACCATAATGTCAAAGCAATGACTCTTAAAATGAATATTTATCAAGTATCTATATACTAGAAATCGGTAGCTGAAAATATTCCCCAGACCCGTGCCAGATTTTTTAGGAATCAGAACAACATGGGACGGTCAGAGTTTGCATTGTTGGGTAGTGCATTGCTTTTATAGAGCCAAAGGGAAAGGAATTTAGCGCTGGAACCAAATAGCCCATACACAAAATGTCCGTCCATCAGTTTGAAACTTAACATGAAAACTTAACATTGGCCTTTTCTCCAAAAATATTCCACATGCAAATCTCAAATTTGGTATGTAACCTTCTTTTAATAATATTTATCTGTTCCATGCAATATGAACTTCCTCAAGGTTATCCATTAACCCTTATCAACCCTTAACATTAGATCTTAAAATTAAAACTAATTAACACGAAAACTTAACATTGGCCTTTTTCTTCAAAAGTATTTCACACACAAAGCTCATTTGGTATGTAACCTTCTTTTAATAATATATATCTGTTCCATGCAATATGACCTTCCTCAAGCTCATCCATTAACCTTTATCAACCATTTACTTAAAAGCTTAACATGAAAACTTATCATTGGCCTTTTCAGAGGCATTCGTGCTTCACAAACGCATCTTGTTTCGAGATTGGGCTGAATTATATATGAATTCTTGAGAGATAGCCAGTGATGTGCATTTTAGAAAGTAAGACCAATATAAAGAGTTTAATTTGTCAAATGATGACCGAAATGTCTTCTGCATGATAGTTGCGTAAAGCAGAATACGTGCATAAACTCATTGTTTAGTTCATTTTATGTATCTTATATACTTTACTAAATATAATGTTCTTATATTCAACACTATCCTCATCATCACCATCATCATCAACAGCAACAACAACAAAAACAACAAGACACATGAAGTAATAACCAGACTTTTAATATCCATAGCTACCATATACTAAACACTTCAATACACTTAACTCAGGCCATATATACTAATCATTATCACTGTCCAATGCACCAAGATACGTCTATTTATACACAGTTCTGACTCACAAACACATGCATCAGTGCATAAAAGATCTTCTCTTTGACACTTACACCTTTGCGTGTGGCAGTCAGTTTAACAGGAGCATTTTGTGATGTCAATCAAAGCTAGAGGTGCAGGATCTTTACGCATTCTTACAGGAACTAAATTGTTGTTGTCATTAACATTGGTATTTTCTCCAAAAGTATTCAACATAAAAAGCTCATTTGGTTTGTATGAGGGCTGTTAATAAAGTATCCGGAATTATGTCATAACTTTTTCATATACTAACTGTTTTTGATCCTGCAACAAAATCTAAGTTTTTTGCATTAAAGGTGCATTCTACAGTTGTTATGGCAATGTAGGGTCATATTGAGCGGCGCAACTTAAGTCTGAGATGGATACGTCAGGAAAGCCTGTCTTACACATCTAATATTTACATATTTTCTCTATATTTGCCACTGCACGATATACACATTTCCCACATATGAATTTATTCCTCAAAGAAGCGTCTGAACTGTAGTTGGGAAATTCTAAAGATGGTTTCTGGGAAATAATTGGCAAGTCATTGACAATTTCGCCGACGACCAGATCTATTGAGGTCAGAAGCATCATTGGTAAAATCATTTATAAATGCATTATACCACTCGTAAATGCTTGTTTTTTTCTCATAGAAGTATTGCTGTACATGTTCATAATCATAAAGATCGTCTCTGATTTTAATTTTCCAATTTACACTCAAATCATTATTGAATACCATTGCCCTAGCACCATATTTGCTATATAAGATAAGCGATGTATTCACCATCGCTTGTTTACGGAAATTGACTCCGAATGTCAGCTGGCGATGTTACGTTTGCCGAGAAAAATATCGCTCAAGGTAACAAGCATTTCTGACAACTGTTGAAGCGATAAATACAAAATATGATCGCATTAAAAGCGATTAATAAGTCATATTTTTGCAAATTATCCAAAGTTTTCCCGCTCAACTTGACCCTATGTTTCCATAGCAACTGTCGAATGCGCCCTTATCCAAACAGCAGCGTTTTTGTTGCAGGATCAAATGTATAATTCTTCAAAGCATATGTGTTTAAAATTTCATCTCGGTTGGTTTAAAGGTCAAAAAGTCATACTACTGCAAACGACAAAATGGGTGATTTAAAAGATTTGATTTGTGTATAATATAGCCTAGAAAGTATTGAGGCAAAAGAAAATGCTGATAATCAGAATTTTCTCCTTTTGCATTAGTTTTGCCCAAGCCTTTCTCCTAGGGATGTCAAAACGAGGTCTTGTTTGGGAAAAGGTTAATGATTTCTTTGATATAGATAACATAGATACTTACAAATGATAGATGCACAATTGATTACAACAAAAGTTATTACCAGGAATAGTTTAAGCCATGTAATAAGTAAAACATTGTCCAGATTTTTGTCAGGTATATTTTTGTGCGGTTAGAGCTATAACAACCGTAGGTCCGAATATTTCCACTTTTTTATACCAAAAGCTTCTCTGTGTCTACTCAAATATGTATTAGTCGTGAATCAATACACAAAGTTATGTTATCATGATGGGATTGTGAAGGATGGATCAACAACTGTGGTATCTTTATTTTCTACTATTTACTTGTAACATAATGTCATATGCAATGAATGATTTGCATAATAAAAGATATAGGGACTATTGGGTTCAATTTCCTGTACAATTAAAACTTATTTGGTCACAAAATTAATTAAAAGACCAGATACTCTGTTGTCCCTTTTGAAGGCATGTACATAAACGAATATACTGTACTAACATGTTCATGGTTACTTTTTGAGACCTTCATAACCACACATCATAACAACCAGATTCCAAACTGATGACAGTGATAAGTATTCACAGTATGCAATTTTCTGTTCCTAATTACATTTTATGTATACATGTTCAAATGTTCGCTACCAGGTGTTGCATTGTAATGACGGCAGTGTCGTAATTATCTTTAAAGAGACCCATGCTAGGTTGTCGGGCATACAAACATATACGAAATATGTTCACGTATGGAATGGTCGACCTGGATAGCTAGATCATTTCTGCCCAAGGTAATTTCAAATAAAGTTCATTAGTAGTAACATTTATGTGTCACTGAACCTTGATAGTGAACAAGAGATGTTTGTAAAACACATATGCCCCCTCAAGGGCCTACATTTGATGTCCAAGGTCAAGTTAACAAGGTCCAAGGTCATGGTCAAATATGAAAGGTCTTGGTAGGAGGTGTCTATGTGTGAAATATCTAAGCTGTATATGTAAAAGTAAAATGAAACATAGGCCAGGTTAAAGTTTTTAAAAGTAGGCCAAATGCCAAGGTCAAGGTCATGGTCAAATGTGAAAGGTCTTGGTTGGAGGTGTCCATGTGTGAAATATCAAGGCTGTAGGTGTAAAAGGACATGATATATATGCCTGGTTTCAGTCTTTTTAAAAGTAGGTCAAACTCCAAGGTCAAGGTTGCAATATTCAAGGTCATGGTCAAATGTGAAAGGTCTTGGTAGGAGGTGTCTATGTGTGAAATATCAAGGCTGTAGGTGTAATAGGACATAAGATAAAGGCTAGGTTAAAGATTTCTAAAAGTAGGTCAAACTCCAAGGTCAAGGTCCAAGGTCATGGTCAAAAGTGAAATATCTTGGTTGGAAGTGACCATGTGTGAAATATCAAGGCTGTATATGTAAAATGACATGAAATATAGGCCAGGTTAATGTATTATTAAAGTAGGTCAAAGACAAAGGTCAAGGTCACAAGGTCCAAGGTCATGGTCAAATGTGAAAGGTCTTGGTCGTAGGTGTCCATGTGTCAAATATCAAGGCTGTATGTGTAAAAGGACATGCTATATCGGCTAGGTTAAAGTTCTTTTTAAAGCAGGTCAAAGTCCAAGGTCAATGTCACAAGGTCCAAGGTCATGGTCAAATGTGAAAGGTCTTGGTAAGATGTGTCCATGTGTGAAATACCAAGGCTGTATGCGTAATAGCACATAAGATATAGGCCCAGTTTATTTTTTTTAAAAGTAGGTCAAACTCCAAGGTCAAGGCCACATGGTCCAAGGTCATAGTCGTATGTGATAGGTCTAAGTCAGAGGTTTCCATGTGTCAAATATCAAGGCTGTATGTGTAAATGGACATGATATATCGGCCAGGTTAAAGTTTTTTAAAAGTAGGTCAAACTCCAAGGTCAAGGTCACAAAGTCCAAGGTCATTGTCAATTGTGAAAGGTCTTGGTAAGATGTGTCCATGTGTGAAATATCAAGGCTGTTTTTGTAAAAGGTCATGAGATATATGACGGGTTTAATTTTTTTTAAAGTAGGTCAAACTCCAAGGTCAAGGTCACAAGGTCCAAGGTCATGCTTTAAATGTGAACGATGTTGATAGGAGGTATCTATGTGTGAGATATCAAGGCTGTATGTGTAAAAGGACACGAGATATAGGCAAGGTTAAGAATTAAGTGTAAAAATCAACAAAGGGCAATAACTCCAAGAATTTGATTGGCAGAGTTACGGTTCTTGCGCACTGCACCTCTCCATAATGAAATATATTCACCTGTAAAGTTTCATGATTCTACCTTACATATTTTTGAGTTGTGCTCTGGACAAGAATCAAGTTTGAAAATCAACAAAGGGCAATAACGCAAAAAATATGATCAGCAGAGTTACGGTTCTTGTGCACTGCACCTCTCCATAATGAGATCTATCCACCTGTAAAGTTTCATGATTCTACCTAACATACTTTTTGAGTTATGCACCCGACAATAATCAAGTTTGAAAATCAACAAAGGGCAATAACCCAAAAAATATTATCAGCAGAGTTACGATTCTTGTGCACTGCACCTCTCCATAATGAGATCTATCCACCTGTAAAGTTTCATGATTCTACCTAACATAGTTTTTGAGTTATGCTCCGGACAAGAACCAAGTTTGAAAATCAACAAAGGGCAATAACTCAAAAAATTTGATCAGCGGAGTTACGGTTTTTGTACACTGCACCTCTCCATAATGAGATCTATCCACCTGTAAAGTTTCATGATTGTACCTTACATACTTTTTGAGTTATGCTCCGGACAAGAATCAAGTTATAAAATCAACAAAGGGCAATAACTCAAAAAATTTGATCGGCAGAGTTACGGTTCTTGTGCACTGCACCTCTCCATAATGAGATCTATCCACCTATGAAGTTTCATGATTCTACCTTAAACACTTTTTGAGTTATGCTCCGGACAAGGTTTGGTCTACGGACAGACCGACCGACATACGGACCGACCGACCGACCGACCGACCTTCCGACCGACACTTGCAAAACAATATACCCCATTTTCTTCGAAAGGGGACATAAAAATTTAGTTCCAGCGCTAAAATTGCTTTCCTTTTGGCTCTATAAAAGCAATGCACTACACAACAAAGCAAATTCTGGCTGTCCCCATGTCGTTCTGATTCCCGAAAATCTGACATGGGTCTAATGTCATATGCCCATAAGATAAAAAGAGGAATATGTCGATTATGCTAATTTGAGTCTTGCTTTATATAAAAAAAAATGTTGATACTTGATAAATATTTGTTTTAAGAGTAATTGCTTTGACATTATGATGTTGATATAATCTGTATCCATCTCACATGCTGTTTTATTGAATTGTTATTTTGGCTCTTAAAATTCTATTTTATTTCCAGGAATATGCATTAAAAGCTTTACAAATCACTGCAAATATGATTTCAAAAGCATAATTTCTACTAAAACATCACATTTATGTGTAAGATTTTTGTAACAGCAATGTTTGCATATTTTGTAATTTTTGGGAGAATTTACCCCACCCACTTTTAGCTATGACTACAAGCCTAAGCTAAAGACTAATTCTGTGAAGAAATACATATAACTCAAGAAAAGGTTTCTGGGTAATTTTTTTGTATGACTTCAACCACACAAACATACCTTTTGTATTTTAAAAACTTTTTTTCACTTGTAGACAAAACTTATTTTGGTGATTTTTAGCCAATTTTTGCTATATTTATGAATATTCACAAAAATACAAAATCAAAAAGCTGTTTATTATTCATGTAAGTCAAAGTGCAATTTATCAGTTTTATTTTGATACCAAAATAATTGTTTTAGCTTAATAGATGAGTAAGTTATGGGGTATTTTAGGAGGTATGTATGAAAAGTGCACCAAATGACCTTTGACCTTGATTTTTAAAAAATCCTACCACTTTTAAGCATGTCATCCACCCTTAACCAAAGCATGGGACCCTAATATATAGGGCACCGGTTGCAAGAAAAGTTCCATACCATGACCTGGCTCCTAGACTAATTGTAAAGTAGGTAGGGTAGGCTAAGATGAGACTGAATGTTTGTGCTGGCTAATTCTTGTCTTTACAGCCTGTCAAAGCTCTGATCAAAACAGGTTGAGAAGTGGATATGGTGTAAAGGATAAGCTTTAAAATGTGGTAATACTGGTGGACGTTAAACGTCCAGCAAAACCGATGTCCGACGGACTAGATCTATATGTTTAGGTGAAAGCCGAGGCGTACAGTGCCGAGGTGTTTGCCTTCACATTTAAGTCCAGAGCACAGAGGTTTTATTTGTGCAATAAAGACCTCTAAACTTATTGCTTTATCCATTATAACACTCTAAATAACAAAGCACACATTATACATTTTGTTAATGTGTCATTTTGTGGAAATTCCGTCATAATTCATTTTACCACGTAGGAAAACGCATCGGCGTATAAGTGACATCATTGATGACGCCATCTGATATTACCTTGACGTCCCACGTGGGCGGAGTTTCGTTGCTACCGTGATTGACAACGGAACCAAAGAGCCGCCATCTCGATCGTCCGTCTATGGAGACACTCCACAATGGGATATGTTTCCGGGTCGTAGTATACAAACATAGTTCTGTCAAAAATGGATTCGCTCCTTTTGTTGCATTGATTCTGTGTCTATAGAATATGCAGATGCATGTGGTTCTGCATTCTGGCAGACCATCAGTGTACTGCTAGGATGTGTCTTAATGAATTTGTCGGGAACTAGTTGTTTGCACGGTCGTGACCTTTCATAGGGGGTGTCACATGCAGATCCCGAAAGAGATGGCAAATTGCAAGGGTGGCTGTGTTCACGGGTGCGTGATTTTAGCTGATGGTGCTATTGATACCACTTTCTTGGTAGTAAATTAAAGACAAAGGAGTGGTCTATCAGGCAGACTAAGTAAAATGTGCGACAAAGTCTTCTGAGAGAAGCTAGAAGCTGCCAAATTTGACCAATTTTACTATATATTTGATAGGCCCGTTTCGTTGAGGAGTGACACCTTTATGAGCCCGAAGCGAAAATTTCGAAATTTCACCTTTGACCACATTTTTGTGTTCGAAGTGGCTTCAATTGATCTGAAAGCACAGAATTTGTGAAAATAGACCATATTGTGAAAATAGACCATATTTTCGAAATATATGTCATATTTTTACTTGAATTTAAAAAAAATAAAAAATGTTAAAAAGAACAAAGATAACGTTAGAAACCATATCAAATGGACTCAATCGCTTGTGTTGTCAATTCCTGTGAATTTTTGGATAGGTAATTCCTTTTAGTACTGATTCAAGCTGAAACTAGCTTTGAAATATCATTGGAAAGGCGAAAAACCCTTTATCCAAGAAGCACCCCGCCTAAAATTTAAAAAAGTGCGTGACATGATTTTTCAATAAATTTGATTTGAAATCAACCTTTTTTGCACGAAATGTCATTTGTTTTGCTTATCGCACATTAATGAAAGCAAAGAATTACAAAATCTGGATTTTAAATCGATTTAATCCATATTTAACCATTTCAATAACAAAAAGTAACATTTTTATTGTTTAACATTTAGCCCCCCCTCCCCCCGCCCACATTTTTGTATGCCCCCCCCCCCCCCTCCTCGTAATTTCCTTCTAGTTCCTATACAAAATCATTTTCAAGTAGGATAAATACGTAGGCAGTGATTATGAATTTCAAAGATATTTTGAAAGCATTTTAAAATGAAAATAGACTGCAGAAACCCTTTATCCTTTAAAGACTTGTCTTATTATTGATTTCAATTTCGTGTGTTTTCCACGTTTGTATTGTCTTTAACACCTTTGTTTTTCCTTCTCAAAAACACGGTTGACAGCTAACTTGAATAGCTCAAGACGGGAATTAGCAAGGAGACTCTTGTGTAAAATATTTCGGCTGTTTTAAAGATTTTATCGGTCCACAAAAAAGCGAATTTTAGTAGAAAATCGATGATTTTGTCATTTTGGCACCTTTTTTGATGCCTTGTTTCTGCTAGATTGTCACAGGAGTTACGAGTTTCCTTTTAACTAGTGTTAATAAGTATATATAGTAACGATTTGCTGTATTTGCTCATTCAAAACAGTAGGAAAAGGCGAAAAACCCTTAACTCTCCCCAATTCTTATTTTGGTCATAATCCGATTTAAGAGGCTTAATTGGCCAGTAGTGGCCATTTCCTGTCCCAAAAAAGTCTTTGTTTTTATTCATTTTATTGTACAAATATTTATCTGCACTCTAGAATTACTTTTACAAAATTCAAGTTTTGAAAATCGAGGGAAACCAGAAACGTTTTGATTTCGTTTAAACGGTCATGAGTGTAATTGATGATCTTATCGTCTAATGCACAATTCAACACTATATCAGTACAATCGAAAAATGCTCTATTCTTTATTTCTTGCAGGAATCTCAATCCAATTAAAAAATGATTGGGATTTTGACGATGAATCACAAAAAATATTGTGAAAACATTGATAGAAAATCACAAACCGCAATTTTCACCACAAGAAATGCTTGTACATTACGTTCACCACCATTACGTCGATTCTATTTTTGGCCAATAACAGGAATTTGAAATTTTAGCCAATGAAAACTTGTATAAAAAATTTTCAATGTTGTTACATTTCAAACCAGCGATTGGATAACGAAATCTCTATAAGGACGCGAGATTAGACGAGATTGCTTATGAAAAGAACAGAGTGAAATCGTTTAGTACATGTGTACTGTAAACGTTTGAGCGGCGTGAAAGAGAGTATATTGTTTTATGCAATATTTTTAAGAAATGCATCTTACTGTGAAAGCTTAAGGACGACAGAGTAATTATCTTTTTATTTTTTGGAATTCTGACAATAAATTACTGATTTATTCCAATTCAAGCAAGCCAGGGGGGCGGGGTCTCAACCCAGAATTGCATTAAAACATCGTTTTGCAGTTAGGGGGGCCTTTTCAAAATGTCCCTTGGTTGTTACTTAGAGACAATTTATAGACTCTCTTATGTTTTCTCTTTGGAAACACCATAAGGCACTGACCTGAGACAGATTTGGTAATTATTTTGTAAAATTCTTCATTATACATGTATAGGAGACACTCCACAACGGGAAATGTTGCCGGGTCGTAGTATACAAACACAGTTCCGTCAAAAATGGCTTCGCTCCTTTTGTTGCATTGATTCTGTGTCTATAGAATAGGCAGATGCATACAATGTGGCTCTGCATACTGGCAGACCATCAGTGCCAAATTGACCCATTTTACTAATATGGAAAACCCTCACCAATGGAGGACAGACAGACGAAATCTTTTACTGGTGCATCAATAAACGACCACATTCGGTGGCGCTTACATATCGTTCACCTAAATCATTTACTCAAAAAACGTGGAATAACAAAGGTGTTTAACTTTTTTTGCCTCACAGTATATAACAAAACACCATGTAAATGACATTAATGAGTTGAAGTTATTTCATTTGTTCATTGAAAACAAATAAATACAAGTCAACTGTCCTGTAATTGTATTTTTGAAATAATTTTTGAATTTTGACTATTTGATAGTGAATGGTTTTATTCATAACAACATCTATTCGATCAGTCAGAAACGGTTTTATAGAATAAGAGTAACTGTCCAATTACAATGTGTATTCAATAACAAGAATAACCTGACATCCGTGGTCTTGATAACCAGTCTGATATTTGATTCTTAAATCTCTTACCTTGTTATTGAATCCTACATTTAAAAGAAAACGGATCTGGATTTATTAATCTTCAGTCGGTGTTCTAAATTTTCATAAATAACATGAATCATCACAACCATGTACGGAATCCAAGGCGCGACTAAGAGTTATTATTGGTAATCGGATATTTTAGTATTGATTTATTGGTTTGAATCCATGAAAGATAGGCCCATACTTACGCATATTGGTCCAATATGACCACCCCGATCAAGCGTAATTAAGGTCGTTATTGCCTGTTCTTGCTTTAAGAAAGGATTAAGCATTAGCGATGCGGCACAAATAGTAACGGATGAAATAACATACCCCTTCTTGACTTCCGTAGATGTGTATTATGTAAAGTTGGGAATTCCACTTTCACTTTCGATTCTGAATTATTATTGTAGCGTAGTTAACGAAACAAAACATAAACAAGGTAAGAACTTCGTTTCTTTTGCGTTTAAGTTGGTCGTATAATAGCATTATTTTCTCCGCTTGTTCGTCTGTAACGTTGTAAGCACGTCGTCCACACCATGAGGATATTTTGCCACTTACATTTTCCATTACCAATTCTCATATGATTGAACGAGTAACAATTATGTCGTATTTCCTACAGGTAGAATATGGTAACTTAATAAAAGTATCGTTTTCCTTTTCCATCTACTTTCTAGGCCAGTATTCTAATTAAGCATTTTCTCAAAAATACATCTATATTAAAAATCGATGTGGAAAATAAAGTAGATAGTGAGTGCCAACCTGTTACTATTTGCAACTTTCGTTCGAATCTGTGTTCTCGTTTTAATTATTAGTCCCCCACCGGGGACTATAGGTTTGCTCGATTCCGTCCGTCCGTCACATTTTTGTCCGGGCCATATCTAACCATAAGTGGTAGACACTTTGAACACTTATAGATCTCATTGAGGAGAAGTGTCATGTTCAAGAACCGTTACTTTGCCACGCCCACTTTTTGAGTGATTGCCCTTTGTTGTGTTTACCCTTACATTCATAACCGGGCAATATCTCCTAAACCATAAGTGTTAGCAATTTCAAACTTTGCACACTTATAGATCTCATTGAGGAAAGGTGTCATGTTTTAAACAGTCTGTTTAAGAACCGTTACTCTGTCACGCCCACTTTTTGAGTTATTGCCCTTTGTTGTTTTTACCCTAACATTTTTGCCTGAAAAATATCTCCTTAATCATAAGTGCTAGCAACTTCAAACTTGGTACTCGTAATAGATCTCATTGAAGAGAAGTATATACTCTGCCACTCCCACTTTTTGAGTTATTGCCCTTTGTTGTTTTTACCCTTACATTTTTGTCCGGAATATATCTCCCTAACCATAAGTGTTAGCAACTTCAATCTTTGTACACTGATAGATCTCATTTAAGAGAAGTGTTATGTATAAAAACGTTACTCTGCCACTCCCACTTTTTAAGTTATTGCCCTTTGTTGTTTTTACACTTATATTCCTGTCCGGAACATATCTCCTAAACTGTTTGTGCCAGTAACTTCAAACTTTGTACACTCATAGATCTTATTAAAGAGAAGTGTCGTGTTTAAAAACCGTTACTCTGACACGCCCACTTCTTGAGTTATTGACCTTTATTTGTTTTACCCTTACATTTTTGTCCGGATTATATCTCCTAAACCATAAGTGCTAGTAACTTCAAACTTTGTACACTTTGTTTTTATCCTTACATTTTTGTCCGTAACATAACTTCAAAATGATAAGTGCTAGCAATTTCAATCTTGGTACACTTATAGATCTCATTGAGGAAAAGTGTCATGTTTAAGACCCATTTCTCTGCCATATCCACTTTTTGAGTTATTGCCCTTTGTTTTTTACCCTTACATTTTCGTTTGGAATATCTCCTAAGCCATAAGTGCTAGCAACTTCAAACTAGGTACACTTATGGATCTCATTGAGGAGACGTGTCCTGTACAATAATTATTACTCTGCCACACCCACTTTTGGAGTTATTGCCTTTTGTTTTTACCCTTATATTTCTATTCTGGACATATTGTCCCAAACCTAAAGTGCTAACAACTTAAAACTTTGTATACAGTTATAGATCTAGTTAGTAGAAGATATTTTATAAGAAGCTTTTTCGTTATTCGGTGGGGGACTTCTGTATTGCATCGCAACACGACATGCACTTGTTTTAATATCGAATTCATGTCATTTAGAAAATTCTACAGGTGCAGGCAACTTTTGGTTTTCGTACCCGCCTCACATAGATTCAATTTCTTACACTACAACTATTCATATACTTAAAATGAAGTTTTCTATGATCTTATTTACTATTCATTTTCTCTGAATACAAGCACAATTTGTATATACCAGGCCCGTAGGAAGCAATTTCAAATAGGAGGGGAGCCTAAGCTCGTGTCCGGGCCAGTGTCTGAATATTGGGGGCTTATTATATTTTTTCCATAAATGTTCAGTGTAAAATAAGGAAAATTCGTCATTCTTTGGCCAACTTTGGGGGCTTAGTCCCCTAACCCCCTATTCATACGGGCGTCTATACATCATATAGCAGCTTTGGTTTTGTGACTCTGTCTGTATTGAGCTTGCGCATCATTGAAACACATTTAAAGACGTATTATCCCGTTAAAATAGAGAATTACCTACCCTGGGCTGGCGTACACCTTTTCCCCCATTGTCCCAGCTTCCCATTGTCATATGTTGTGTAACTTGGCATACGCTTCTGTGGTACAAAACGGAATACCTGAGTCCCAGGAAACATGCTTATAAGCTACAAATAGTATTCATATATACCAATTTCCCTATTTTTTCGGGTTAATTTCGCTTGTGCTCATTTCAATAATTTACATGCACATTAAGGACGAAAGCAAAAATAGTCTAATTCTATTATGATTTCGACATCAATTGTCTTAGCACTTAAAAAAGTTTTGCTGATGAAACAACAGAAAGCTTTATTTTGCTTAACGGAATACAAGTGGTTCAAGAAAATAAATGTAAGTGTATGGGTATGTACAGAAACCAAGATTTATATGTACCTGTCTTTTTTAATCGTTTGGAATATATTTTCATATAATTTTGGTATACATTCTATCATAAAACTTGAAATTGTTATCAATTTGCATTTTTTTTATTACTTTAAGATTGACATTTCGATTTAAGGAGACTACCTTGCGTTATCCACAGTTCTCCATAGCGGTGTCCCTGTAATGGGACAAGTGACCAAGTGTATAGTGCTAATAATAATTTCATTTAATTACAGAATCACACCGAATGCCCCCCTTCGGGTGTAATAGGTCGTAAATATTCAACCTAGAAGGACTAAGTGTTTTCTTTACGAGTACTTATAGTAATCAATTGTTTTGTGGCCATGGATTCCGATGTTGAACTTTTGACCGTTGAAGACCTCAACGAAAGTTCTCTTGATCGTGAAACTCATATAGACATTGAAGTTATTGGACTCCAAGATGAGGAGCAACGGGCTCCAGCTTTACCAGAGGGTAAAGATCGGCATCTGTTTGTGTCTTATAGCAGCGAAGACTCTGAAAGGGTATGGCCAATTGTCGATGCTTTAGAAAAACGATTTAATATTAAATGCGTTTACTCTGATAGAGATTTTCAACCAGGCATGGATATAACAGAGAATATAAGAATCAGTATGCGACGATCTTTGAAATGTCTGCTGATGGTGTCATCCAATTTTACACAAAGTGGGTGGTGTAAATACGAGAGGGAGTTCGCGTTTGTGCAGTCAGTGGAGTCTGGCAGTAACCGAGTTATCCCAGTCAAGCTAGAAGAATGCGAGATGCCATCAACACTGGTGACATTGACGTACATAGACGCAACTCAGCCATTTTGTGACGTGCCGAAGGAAGTGATGCATGCATTGAACACACCAGGTACATGTATCATTTATATCATACAACACAAGAAATTGGAGTAACTGTAATGATAGTAGGATAATTAAAATTTGATGTCCCTTTTTTCCAATAAATTTATTTACATGTTCTTTAAAGGGACCCATGCTAGGTTGTCGGACATAGAAACATGTAAATATATATTCAAGAAATACCGTATGGAATTGCCAACCTGTTTAGGTAGATTATTTCTGACCAAGGAAATGTCAAATAAAGTTCATTTTGTCCTTCTAAATCAACTCTGTGAATAATTACCCTACCCGAACTTCATATTTATAATAAGATTTATGGGAAACTGGACCTTGATAGATAGTGAAAAACTAGCTTCAAGCGCTATTTTTTTTTATTTTTAGCCCTAGTCTGACTGTTCCCATATTGCTCTTATCCCTGAAGAACCAACCACGTGCCCATTTAATACGTAACGGTGATAGGCATATCATATACCCAAATGGGCATACGTAATATACATGTATGTTGTGTAGATCTACATATTTATTTCAGACATAGACTTTCCAGACCAATTGAAGGAAAATACTGCAAAATGTAAGTACAGACAATTGACCTACAAGTAGGCCTAAGGAGAAAAGTAAATATTGACAAATGGGCACAATTTGAATAAATGTGCCCAAGAATTCTTAAACGAAGGATTATGACTATTTTTTATCAATAAATAGGATTTTGTCACAAATTGAAACCATGAATAGACTAGTTATAGGGAACCTAAAATCAAGTAGCTATATAGAAAGAATAAGTCGTCCCAAAGTTTAAGAATCGGTGTAATTATCCTTGGTATACACACTATCACGGACTTGGTGTGTACTTCTACTTTGGCTTTGGCTTGTTCCGAAGCAAATGCAATTTGCGTTTGCAAAATGGTTAACGTATTTGCAATTTTGAAAACATCTGTGTCGTCTAGGCTTTCAAATTATGCAGACGACTCTGGAACACGTGTACCAGGTATTAAGGTAGTGCATTCCATGACTTGGTGGTTCTAGAAAGGAGCTGTGTCCGTACGTCTCGTAGTTTGTTTTTTTTTTTGTATAAAGGGAATGTTTTAAGTTCTTGTGTGGTCAAAAGCAGGTGTTGTGTGCATAGTATAGGCCATGAACTGGGGTGCGTTCCTTAGAGCGAGATATTTAAGATTTCGTAAGATGTTTTAGACAAGGCATTTTAATACCTAGATTCTGACCGATGTGTTCCGAATGCTCCATGCTTCATATGAATGACGTTGTGATAATGCCATTTGTATAAAGTTTGGCGCACTCGGAACATCACAATTTATGAATAAAGGAGCATTCGGAACAACTCGATTGTCTCTTCTAAAAACATCTTAAGAAATCTCAAGATATCGTACCCATTCATGTCCATTTCTATTTCATTCATACATATTCTTCTTTAATTATTTTTATACAATTAGAAAGCGTAAAATACCATTATAGAAGATCTTATCACTGTCATCAACGTTTTGTCTTGATCGGTTAATGTGTGGGGCTGTTAGAGTGAAAACAAAGACGCAATTGGCATTTGATTGACCATTATAAAATTTTGTTGATATAAAGAGGGTGAAAACCAAGTCAAAAACATATTATTATTATTATTATTATTATTATTATTATTATTATTATTATTATTATTATTATTATTATTATTATTATTATTATTATTATTATTATTATTATTATAAAAAACCAAGCGTATAGCGATTTTTATCATACGTGAGTAGGTTCAAAAGCGCTTTACAAACTTAAGAAATGTACGAAAAAAACATCTAAACATAAAACATATTAGCTGCACATTATTAACCGTAAAATACCATATCAGCAAACAGTATAAACCGTAACAGAAAGGCGATCTATACATAAAATAAAATCTGCTTAATTTCCACCAATCTGTAAAAAATGAGTTTTTAGGGACTACTTAAAACATGACATTGTAGTAACTGGTCTTATTTCGAGCGGGAGTGAATCCCACAGCTCATGAGCAACATTCATGAAACTACGATCTCCGTATGTTTTAGTACGACGTCTTAAAGTGCACATAACTCTGGATTTAAGATTCGATCATGCTGAAAATTACAGGCATCTAAGGTCTTATAGTTAACACAATTCTGTTAAAGTTTTGTTTTGGTTGGTTGGTATTTATGGTTGTTCGAGTGACAATAAGTCCGAAAAAAGCGAAAACATTTTCTATTTCAAGGGCACATAATTCGTGAGCTGAAAATTACACCCAGGCAAGACTTATAGTTACCAACATTCTGTTCAAGTTTGCATTGATTGGTCAATATTCTTAATTGCTAGAGTGAAAACAAAGTCAAAACGGCCATTTTTGACATTCAATTGTATTTAATTTCAGACTCTTCGTCTTCAATCAGAATTCTTTAAATGAATCTTTGAGAGAATCACCAAGGATTATTCCTGTTGTTTTTTGTTGGAATCCATCCAGTAGTTTTTAGGAAGAGGACTTTTAAAGAGAAAGTTTACGGACGTACGCACGCACGCACGACGGACACAATGTCATGATAATTACCCGCTGGCATGACGACCAGTAGAGCTATAAACGCATTTAGTGTGAAGGTCAGTACACATGTACCTTGAGAAAGCGCAACTTCTTATGTTGTATAGTCCACTGATCTGACGTTTCTGTGCATTGCGTTGCGCACTTTTACGTTTATAGCTATATTTGATATGAATATTTCATTTAAAGACGACGTGAAATGTATGAAATTCTGAATTCTCATATCTTTAGAGATAAGTCATTATCAAAGCATTATACTGTGTAAAAAAGGTTTAGCACACTCTGAAAATGTTAAAACTATAGCGAAATCTTGAAAAAGAAAACAATGCTTGGATTGTGCATTCATTTTGCTGACGTTTCCGGAAAATTTTGTGCCGAACTCTTAAACGTTAACTCGATATCTTACATTAAAGTGCATAGGGGTCAGACATCGAAAGTCAGGCAAATTTCAATATCGGGTAAATTCACCAGCAATTGCTTTGATCGCCATAAAACGATTTTAGATGTCACAGACAAGCTGTGTTACTAAACAAAGGGAAAATTCTGGAATTTCTATCCAATTCATATTGCATAGGACGCTCAAAGTCAAGGACGTTACAAACGTCGAGGCTTTCGCTAGCCTGGCGTCCCAAAATGACACGTACAAGGTGATACGTCTGCAAACACTAAATAGGACTTCACTCCAATGTCTCCTGGTTCAATAGCAACGTGTCCATACCCACTGACACATTGTATGTCGATGCCTCAACGTCATTGGCGTAAGGGCGGCAGGCTTTGATGCAAGCTGTACAGGACCTATTCCTGACAGTCTCGACACTAGTTGTAGTGCCTGTGACGTCACAGAGGAGTCGGGCTAACTTCTTACTAGACGGGCATCTGTTACATTGTCAGGACGTCTTTATAAAAATATCCTCTTTAAACGTCGTTTTACGCGATCTGTAAGATTTATGTCGATCATTCGCGATCAAGCCTGCATCAATTATGCACCTCAGGCGTCTGATTTTCGAGTTATGTCCATTTTTTCTTCAATAAAAAATGATGGTCTACTTTTCGACTTTCACTTCGTCAATCAGTGTAGGTATTGTTGTTAGAGCTATTTCAGCATTCCACCTCTTTTATGTTGTGTTTTGAACATTGTGATTTATGTGCACATTTGAATTGACATACAAATTTCGTGGTTGTAAGTGAAGAATTTCCCAGTAAAAGACAACATATTGATTTTACAGAGTAAGCAAAGGCAAATTATTCAACAATTGAAAGAAGTGCAAAAATCAGTACAGGCCATGAAGCAGATCTATTTGGCCTAAAAGTGAAATTACTGTCCTTCAAATATTGTTATATGTGTGATATACGATAGCAATTACATGTTGGCAATGCATTCTGTCTGTTGTCTTTTTCGATGATGCTGTTTTCGGTGAGTCTAAATCAGTTTCATTTTTATTTATCAGATGAGAACGGTTTCACCAAAACAATTGCAGCGAAAAGAGATCCTTTGTGTTTATGCAGGCCTGCTAAGTATAAGTTTGAATTTCATCAATGCTACATAGAGGAATTTCAACGCTGCAATATACAGGTAGGCTTAATATTTGTAGGATAATTCATTTAAAGAGACATTTCACATATATCTTCTCATAAATCTTAAGTTTAGTTATGTATGAAAGAGCATAATTATTTTCTCACGAAAATTGTAAAGCTTTGAAACCATAGTATTGCGCCGTTTACGAGATTTTGTTTGCATTAATCTAAAATAAATGGATGTATACAGCAGTCCACGTCTAAATGGAATTTGCCATTTTCATCCTAACTGACATTTTACATAACTTTCGTCCACTTAATACACTGAACAGATCTTCTAAACCGCCACGGCATGTAACTCCATTAATGTTTTAGATAGGGGCTTGAAATTTCCAAATGAAAAAGACTGACCATATTCACAGAAGATGCCAAAATTTCATCGAGGCCCGTTGACAAAAACATGACTAAATCGCAAGTTGAAAAGGGTCTACATTTTCACATCAGAAAGGTAAACTGTAAGTACGGGATGTGTCATCACTCTGTGTCAATACCTCTGATTGACAACGACCATCATTTAGTTGTAGCTATCTGGGAAGTTCTAAGGTGTCATCCCAGACGTCTCAGTAGTCTGGGTATGTCTGCCACACTTCCGGTTGTCTGGAATTTTTGCCAAACTTATTGTAACGTCGTGTGTTTACATTAAAGCATTTCTCCGATTTGAATTAATCTGGGCATCAAATCTGAGTGATATTTGCTAAATTTTAACGAAAATGTCGGTAAGTCTTCATTTTTGAATGTTTTGATGGTGTTCTACGGAATACAATACGTGCTATAAGAAGAACAAAAAAATCCAGTGGTTAACATAACTTTGTATATTCTCCAGAAGCAAGGATTCATAAATCATGTTTTTCGTCAAGAAGGGTACATGTGGAATAATAATGATTTGTATGGTAGACTGTATGGTTCATGATCTGTGGTGCACTTTGACATGGTTTTTGGGGCCATATAACTCGTTAGAATGAAGCAACAGGAAAACAGCCGATGAATTTAACAACAATGTCGGCATATCATCACTTTTGAATGCTCTATGGTTTTCTACGGAATATAATACGTGCTAAAAGAACACTGAAATGCAGTTTGTAACCAAACTTAAAATCCTCTGTTTAGCATACACGCGTCAAACATCCATCACTGACATGCCAGAATCGTGCAAAAGACATGTCATCTGTCAGAAATTACACATGTCAACTAATAGTGTTTTGTATGGTGGACTCTGAGGACCATGCTCAGTGGTGCACTTTCACACGGTTTGATGTCCACGAAATTCGCAATACAGATGGCAATCGGAGAACAGTTAATGCATTTAGCAGTATCATGAGCAACCTTTTGAAACATGCATACTTCACTGTAAAGGATACATGCCCTATTCATATTGACGTCGCCTTCGATAAGCCCAACAGCCCGACCCATATCACTGAAGGACATCCGGCCCATTGAGTTGCTTTATCTTTGCAAAATCGGCATGTCGGATCAATATGAAGTAATGCTTGAGTAACGTTGTGCAATTTAACGCAACACATCGTGCGCCACGTGCAAAAACCGGTTTTATATCAAAGCCCCTTTACACAAAAAATATTGTTTTGATTTTTTACTTTTTCGCGTTAAATCGATAGCTAGTGATCACAAAATGTAATGTGCAAATTATTGATTCACAGGAGCTTTTCGTTTTTCATTTATACTAAAAATCTGTTCTGAAAAGTTTCGGTTTAGAACATCTGTTCAGTGTATTTCAAAGCATGATAACATTTGAGTTGCAAATAGGACATGTCAATGCCTCTGCACTTATTTTGTTTCTTTGCAGATTCCAGGACACCTATTGTATGACGCGATAGAAATTCTAAACAGATGCAAAGCCGTTAGATACTTCGATTTCACAGGAAGACCGGGGAAATGGTGTTGCTGGTCCATTATACCCTTGCTTCTGACTTTTATTGGTCTAGTTCTTGTACCTTGCATTGTATTCATACATAGAGGTCGATTTAGCAAGGTTCAGAATAAATACGAAGAGAACTATAATTATGCACCAGTAATGATTACCCCAGAGATGATCATAGTGAGCCTTTTCTCGTGTATTATCGTTTGGCTCTTCATTTTTGGCATTGTATTTCGTCTACATGGCAAGGTAAGTTATACATAGCTAAAGAAAAGTGGGTTTCAAGTTGGGTTTTTTTGTTTGTTTTAGTTTTTTTTTTTTTTTTTTTTTTTCTTTTTTTTTTTTTTTTTTTTTTTTTTTTTCAAAATGCTGTGACATTCATTGTTTATTGAATACTCTTAGTAACGATTTTACATTAACATGTACAATGTTAATTAAGCACATTGTGCATGAAATGACCAAGTATCTTTCATTTTATGTAGCTGACCTAATATTGTAAGATGACCATTTCACATGTAATGATTTTGCAATATGATAAAACATATCGGTAGGCCTATTGATTTCAGATGGCGTTGAAAGTTCACGAGGAACTATGGAAAAAAGTGTCCAGGAGATGTCTACAACACAATACAATATTGTTTTATTGGAGTGATACATGGTCCTGTCCAACTGTATCCTTTAACAGATTGCCTATTAGTGGACAAAATTGTTCCGGATGAAATATACGCATATTGTTCCTAGTTACCTGACCATGGGTATAATGCCGGGGTTTTGCATTATTGTGCTTTTCAATTTTCACGCCAACATAGAAAAGCGTTTAGTATCCAAAGATGGAGTGATTTTGACAAGTCTGTATCGTTTAAAATGGCGGATCGATTTGCGTTGTTTTAATTTGATTAACGTCAAAATTCTTGTCTAGTTTATTTAAAGTTTGCTAAAGGATATTAAAATCAACAAGACACATTTGTGATTAAAAGTATCACGTTTGGCACCAAAATAATTGACATAAAGGTATGCTTTTGATCGAGTTGGAAACCAAATCGCCCCAAACTATTCTTAAGAAGTTTTAAATATTTGGGTTCTTTTTCTTCATTATTTCATAATTAACCCCAATATATACACAAACTTCCAACGCATCGCTTGGATCTTTGAAATATCATGGTAAGATTTTGACTCGATCATGAAATATTTAAGCTCAAATAATGATTCCATTTATTCTAAAACTAAGAAAACCGAAAGATTGAAATGCGATCACGTAAGAAATAAAAAAGGACTTGTGCACGTGTGTTCGATCTTTTTTTCATTTTTTGTTAAAAAGCATAACAAAATGTCGATTACAAGGCAAATGATTAATGTTGAATAACGGCTTTAGTGTACGCGTTTACGTAAATTTGCCATAAGTAGTAATAGTATTATCAATAATGATAATAATAATAATAATATTAATAATAATAATAATAATAATAATAATAATAATAATAATAATAATAATAATAATAATAATAATAATAATAATAATAATAATAATAATAATAATAAAAATAATAATAATAATAATAATAATAATAATAATGATAATAATAATAATAAAGAAAAAGAAGGAAGAGGAGGTGATTGTGAAAAGAAGAAGAAGAATCTTGGTGATGATGATGATGATGATGAAGAAGAAGAAGAAGAAGAAGAAGAAGAAGAAGAAGAAGAAGAAGAAGAAGAAGAAGAAGAAGAAGAAGAAGAAGAAGAAGAAGAAAATAAAAGGTCACATAATTCAAGAACTGCTTGTACGTGCTTCCAGAAATCCTTGTATACTCCCTTCTGTTTACGCATAACATACGTTATGTTGACGTTCCGTACACGGTTCCATGCGTTTAAGGTATGCTGATGTACGTTCCTAATAAGTCGGTATACGCTTTGAGGTCGTTACTCATACCTCGATGGTACGCTAGAACTATTGTTTTTCTGACATTGTTTGATCTTAAGTTGACCTTATACGCCGAAAAGTTGTGCGTATAGATAATTTTTCGAAATCTTTAATACCTTTCTCATACGTTCTCTACACGCTGTGGTGTGACTGGACCATATAAGCGTACATCAGTGTATATCGAGTTGAGTTTATTGGGGTTTTACGCCGTTTTCAACTACCAGGGTCATATCGCGGCGGCTGGAGCACCTACCCATGGATTCCTGTTGTTTCTCAAACCAGTACTACCATAACACCCTTACCGAGCCTCCAGCTGCTCGCCCACTTAGGTTAACGATTTCAAACCCATTGGTGGGTGACAATTTTGTCAGAAAGGGTATTAGCCGCGGCCGGGTATCGAACCAGGGACCTCTCGAATGAGGGTCAGATGCGCTACCAACTGCGCTAAGGCCGCGGCCCCCAGTGTATATCGACGTACCCCAATATGTCAGTCACGTATAATAGCATACCCATAGCGTACCTCCAGCGTGTGTCAGCGTATACTAGCGTACGTCCAAAAATTCAAACGTTACTAAAACGATGGTTCTTTACGCTGTAAAGTGACTGAACATTTATGTATGATTCCACAGTCACCAACATTTCTTCTCAATTTTGTCGAAATTCGTCAGTAGTTTTTGGATGTTATAGTGAAAATAAAGTCAAAACGACATTGTTGTCTAATTCAAAGACACATAACTCTAGACGTGATTTTCCAAATAAGCTATAAATTTTACAGTCACAAACATTTTGTGTAAGTTTGCTTTTAATTGGCCAATTAATATTTGTGGCTATTATTGTACAAAAATAAGGCCGAACTGTTGATTTGGTCTAAATCAATGGCACATTTTTCTGAATCTTTGATTCGAATCAAGCTAAATATCGCCCTTACGCAAAATCCCATAGTCACCAACATTTCTTTCAAATTATGCCTTAGTTACTCAATAACTGTGGCTGTTATAGTAACAACAATGTAGAAAAGGCTATTTTGTCGATTTCAAGGGCACACAACTGAGGGTGTTACGTTTTGACCAAGCTAAAATTACACTGATGCACGATCTTGTACTAACCGAATTTTTGTCCAAGAATTCACCCAATTTATTTATAACTGCGGCTATAAATTCAAGTGCACACAAAGCCGAAAGTTTGAGTCCGATCAGGATAAAAAATCACATATACAAAGTCTTATATTCCCCAACATTCTAAAAATTGCACTGAAGCAAGATCTTAAAGATGTCAGAGTGAAAACAAGGGCAAAACAGCTATTGTTTACATTCAAGGGCAGAAAAATCAAGGGCAAAACAGCTATTGTTTACATTCAAGGGCAGAAAAATCAGTATCTTCTGCTTCAATATATCAATAGATGTGTAATAAGGAGGTTCGTATCACATACGAACAACTTATCATTAAAGTTTCCATGTACGTCATAATAAGGTGAATATACAATTAAATGAGGAAACTAAAGAACAGTGCATTAAGGTAGAATAACCATAATAAACAAGATGTGTGTGTAAAACACAAATACCCCCGAAATGGCCATTTTTCTAAAATGTTAAGTTTTTGTGGAGTAAAGGGTTGATAAGGGTCAACGGATGACCTTGAAAAATGTCATATTGCATCGAACATATCACGGAAAGAAAGTTACATAATGCTTCAAGAAGAAAATGATTTACAAATATCATTTTACTCTATATTCATTTGCAAGGGAGGTAATTTTGAATATTTTTGTCAATTTTTTTCATATGTATGCATGAAATCAAAATTCTAAACCGTACAAAATGCTTATGTTAATATTTGGAATGGAAATGTAACGCAGTTTAGGAACTATTGGTACTTTTCAAATTTCGCATCTGGCTCTTTTGTGCTAATTATGGGTCTTCTAACTTAAATGAAAATGTAACTTTTATGACGACATACAAAATTTATTTTAAGGCTAAAGGCTGTCCATCAAACTTTTCAGGATTCAATTTGATTGAAATCAATTTCACTTACAACAAACAGAATTACGCAACACACCTGTCTCTTACTCGTGATACCAACTGCGTCATGAATGTCTGCGGCCTGATATTCCAATCGAGACACATCCAAATTTCTTATCCCATACTATTTGTAAAAAAAATATGAAATCTCAAATTTCCCAAGTTCCTTCAGAGAAAAAGTGTAGGAAACCATGGCCAGGTGCTCTAGCCGGCCGCTGTGATAAGACCAGAGCAATCGAAAGAAGCGTTTAACCCCATTAAATCAAACACAAAACTTTCCAAAACATATTGACTCTGTATATGAGTGATCAGGGCAAACGTGAATGAAATATGGCTTATAAGACATATTTTGGCATTCAAAGGCTTTGTCTTCTGTATAACCAACACGTTAAATTAGCCATTTAGTCTCTTTATTTGTCTCAACAAGGCCTAATAAGTTATCATTGCCCAAAGTTGTCGTATACGCTTGACTAGAAATGAATAATATTTTTGTCGGTATTATGTTTCGATTGTAAACTGCAATATATGTCAATTGCGAATTTTACATTTCTTTAACTATTCAGTTATATGTAATGCGATATGACATCACGAAATGCCAGGTAAGTGGAGTTAACGAGAAATAACACAAAAGTACTTTGTCTTCTTTCTTTCAAATTCTGGTCTGACCAACATGGCATATTTTGCTTGTCATCTCTAAACAGAGCACTCTTTACTTTGGTGTTCAGATATCACTTCTTTGTTTTTTAACATAGTCTAGATTTCTTTTGGCCAAGTGACAGTGTCGGTGTTTTCAAAATTAATTGTCTTTTATGTTTAGGTTTCGGGGTAAGGTTCTAGCTTTGACCCTATCACAGGTTTCTACAATCGGAATGTGTATTTGATGGTCGAACGTACCCAATAATTTGTTCTATTACCACAAGCCATCACCATTGTTTCGGAGTAATTTTTATAAAGAATGAAAGAAAAGATAAATACACGTACAATACCAAAGCTCTAGAACAGACGTAGTCACGAAAGGACTTGGAGGTACATGTAGTAATTTTCCTTTATGTATTTTTTTTTGTCTCTCGATGTATTTGGTTTCGTGTCATATTGGTTCAGGACCATCATGGTCCCCTTGATTTTAATTATCTTCATCCTATCAACATTTTAAGAGAATTTTCATTCTGACAGTCGGAGTAATTTGTCGTCTGCAGCGTCCTTGAATATAAACAAGTTAAAATTTTAATTTAAAGGGCGACGGTAACAGATGGTCTAATTGCAAAAAATGAATTTTTTGAAAAAATATGCAAAACTTTTGTGTTGACCACCTCGGGATGGTTAATAATATGCGATTCAGATTTTTAAAGTCAACAAAACGCCCTATGTCATCAACTGCGGCGATAACTCAAACGGGAAAGGATTGGCATCGCAACCTGTTTTCAGTTTGAAATTTGGATCGCCGTAGATTCGAAGCCAGTTAGGACCATTTCTTCTGTATAACTTTTGTTTTGTTTGTGTTTTCTGCAAGAAGACATTTTAGAATGATTACTCAATTTAATGTATGCACTGTGTTTGACAAGTCATTCTTCTTTGATCATTGTTGTTTAAGGATTTGACATACTTTAAGAAATGGGGTTTACACGCGATGTGTTTTCGAAACGGGGTTTCCTCATTGATTATCGGGGACTGAGTTCATTTCGCAACCGGGGTTCAATCTGAACAGCCTTAGGTGAGCCGCTAGTGATATCCGGCTATTTAGAAAAACAGTTGCTCTTACGAGTTTTATTTTTTTTCCAGCATCTGTATCACTGACACTTAAACAGTATCATGACCTATTAATATACTGATCAATTATCATGACAACACAATGATTATTATGAGATCGAGCGACAGCGATCTGTATTTATTACTTTTAAGTGACCTGTTCACATGTATTATACTAAGAAGATGAAGCAATAGATCTAAAACAGTGACAGTGGTACCTCGATGATCGGGTAGATATATGTACAGATAGGGACATTGCAATTTTCAAATGTTCGTTGATAACGACATGAAGATTTCAAATTGCGTATTGTAAATCCATTGCCATTTTCCGAGCGGCACGTTGCCAATTTCTTCTTGGTGTACACAACCGTAGATGTAAGGATGCTGCGGTAGTACTGGTATGAGGAGTACATGGTTAGGTGCTGCAATATGTCTGGTAGTATGTTTCAGGAAAATATGTATTGCATGTGATTGTTTTGTAACCACAACCAAGGAAAAACTGCTCTCGTGGTTTTTCAGACTCTGTGCACGAATAAAAATCGAAGTGCTTTGAGCACTGTATTTAAACGTCTCTTATTGATTGAGCGGAATTGTAAATAAATGATAGGTGTTTCATTACTTCATTTCTTTAGAGTCTGTTTAGATCGAGTCTAAATCACTGGGGTCGTTTTCCCCTAACGTTGGTAGAGATAAAATTCGAACAAAGAGAAAATGAAAAAAGACAATGTCTAGGTAAAATTCGAACCCACGGCCTACCAGATATAGTCATAGGAAAAGCCGCGTTCCCATTGCCGACCAAATCAACTCGATCAACTCGATCGCCTAAATTCCCCGATCAAACCCGATTAAACTTGATCAAATGTATTTACATGACTTCTTCTTTATTTCTTGTTGATTGATTCCCGATCATTTTTGCCGACCAAGCTCGATCAGTACTCGATCGCTTGATCGAGCTTGGTCGTGTTGATTTTATCGGCAATGGAAACGCGCCTTCAAGAGTACAAGGCGAATGGTCTACCGAGTGAGCCATCGCGTCTTTCATTTGTGTAGCGCGTTGGCTTACATTTTAAATATATTACTTTGTCTCATCCTTTAAAAAATCAACGAAATGTGTTACTGACGCCAAAACCATGATTAAACCGATTCAAAAAGACGTAAATGTTGGTAATCGTATGGCATTAATTGAATTGGGTTATTAAATTAATAGTGATTGTTCATAGTCTTGAAACGGCCAACAAAGCATTTTGAAGTCTGAGAGAGGGGATGAGGGTGGTAATAAAGCCCATTTCGTGTGTCCGAAACCGATCTTATAGAATTAAACGATAAAAAGAATGAAATATCAGAACATGCCTATGACCGAGCAGCAAGCGTGCACTATTTAGATAGGCAATGATTTCGGATGTGTTAAAACATGTTTAGTGAAATCTCCATTGAAAAAGCAATCTCTTCAACGAGCAATACATCCTTTCGTAAATACTGCCAATATATATTCTAAACGATGCAGACATTTGCAGGAAGTGTAGAATCTTTTAAACAGCATTCGATAAAAAAGGTTTTACTATCAAACAAATGGAATGTTTACCAATTACAGACTAAAACAAGAGCCGTCATAGACGGATTATGCTCCCCGAATAAGTGTTTGTCACAAAAAAAAAACTTTCATACATTAAGCCCCCTTTTCCCATGATGGATTTTTTGTACACACATTATTTATAGAATATCGTCTAGAACATCTCGTTTATCACATAAGCACAAAATTTCATTAAATACTGCCCATTGGATGAAGAGAAATTAGAGGAAATCTAATTTTTACATTAAGGCCCCTTTTTCCATGACGCAGCCTCAAATTAAAAAAACGGAGAAAAAGTTCTCTAGGGATTTTCCCAGGGAGTTCACATGTGAAGTTTCATTGAATTTGGTCCAAGGGTTACTGAGATATGACTGTGGACGGACGGACGGACGGACGCACGGACGGACGGCATGGCGACAATATGCTCCCCCGAATTTTTTTCGAGGAGCATAAAAATTATACTCTTGGCCCTGCTCGTCCAATAACTTTCTGTTATCAGGTAGATTTATTTTTTAAAAGATCTACTCACTCATCGCGAATGGTCTTGTATCAATCGAATAATTATTCGCTCGAACTGTCGTAGAAAATGGGATGTTTCCGTTGCCGGTGTAACGTAGTAAAGTGACCCCCATAGAATACCGACCCCATGTCACTCCTTTATATAGAATACTGACTCCCCAGGTCATAATATTTTGACCGGGGGGTCATAGTATACATAGTAAAAAAAGTTTAGCAACAAAATGTAAATATCTGTAGTAACCAAAACATGTTTGTTTTAACATAAAATCAAACGTTTACACAATAGATTATAGCTAAAGTCCACAACCAGATGAATTCTATACCGACATCGCGTGCGTCTCGCACTCCAGGTGCGCATTTCCGTCTGCCATAGTATTCATGTGTATGGAGCATAATTCTAGAAAACATTTAGGTGTGAACATAATGCACCGTTCCGCTACTGATAGTTTCATCCAATCAGAGCGCGTCATTTATTCACCGCCGATAAGCTTGTTGCTCCGCTTCCCAAAACACTACCTAGCAACGTATACGCTCTAGTTAAGGCCGTCGGTTAAATACGAAATTTGTACAAATTTCTAGCTTTTTGTTGCAAAAATGAGATTTGGGAAACTTTTGTATCCATGGATTTAGGTATCCAAAACGAATGAAAGGGGCAAGGTTCATTACATTTCACAAGCCCCAAACAAAGCGAAAGAGCTGTTTACGCTTGATTGTAACGCATTTGACCCTTTCCATTGAGCAAATTTAAAGACTTTGAAGACAGCAGACTAGATTTTGATAGAAAATACAGCATAGAAACTATTGGGACAATAGGAAGAATTGTGGATTATCAACGTGGATTTCTTCTTTTGTCTCAATATTTTCCCAAACTTGTTTTATTAGGGACGTCAAAACGGGGCTTGTTTGGGAAAAGGTGAAGCACTTTCTCTGTTACGATGCTACAGTTAGTTAACTCAAAATCATGTTCCTGGCATTTTCCATATAGGTACGAACATAACATCCAATCCAAGCCACCAGCTGCTCATCCCGAGTAGAAATTAAGTTGAATGATAGTTGTAAATGGACGCGGGGCATAAAATTACTGAGTGTGTTACTAAGTGTAGAAAGTTGGATGTAGATGTAAACAGATCTAGATATACTAACATGAATAGCCTTCAGAGAAAAGTAGAAAACATGTTGGGTATTAGCATGTTCTTCTTTTTTCTCTATGCCTTTCAAAATGACATTTATTCAGAATCAGCTATTATTTGGGAAAATATTAACAAAATAGGTTTAAACCAAGGGCGGATCCAGATTTTTTCCAGGGGGGTCAAAGCCCAAATAATGGCTTAATATGTGTTAAATATGTAAATTTATAGTCAAAATTCAATTTTCGGCCAATTCCAGGGGGTCATGACCCCCTGACCCCATCCCTAGATCCGCCCTTGGTTTAAGCTGTGTGATAATTTTGACATTGATTCAAGTACCACCACCATTGCTTTTTCATACACTTGTTTTATTTTTTGAAATAAAAATGCACAAAACAATTCAAGTCAATGTGCTTCATGTCACTGTCTGGTCTACTTGATAAATTGGTTAAACCTTCATTCAACTCCTTTTGATAGAAGATCAATCTGAAAAAAAAAACAACAGTTAGTATGAGTGTTAATTCATTAAAAAGTCACTAAACTTTCTAACTTTTAACCCCTTTCAGAATAATACTTGCAAATAAATATAGTCACAAAGTACATTTATTTGTAAACAAGAACTGCTTTGAACACACTGGGGCCATTTAATCTAAAATTTTGAATTTTTGATGATAAAACAACTGATACATGTGGCAACCACAGCAATGCATATGATGAACAGTAAAATACATTTGTAATTATAAAAATCTTCTGTTATTTCAAATCCTAGTCATATGATTTGGGGTCAGGAGCATGGTATTTAATGTTTTGTGTGTGCATTCAACATCAAAATAAATTGACAAACTGTTTTGTAGCTTTATGGGTAATTGGGCCACCTACCTTAATAGAATATTTTGGAAAAAGGATTTAAATCAGGTTATATCAAAGGTCATTAAGGTAGTACATTTACATCCCTAATGAGATTCATACATATCCAAACTTATTTGGTCTAGGTTGTAAACATTAGGGGGAACGTTCACCGCTGAAAATTTACGTTGACCAAATAAGTTTGGATATGTAATGAATGTGTCGTGCGAAAAATTCCGATGTCACATATATCTCAATCGGGGTGTACTACCTTAAATTAATATTTTGCTCACAAATAGCATTTTTCCTTCAACTGTAATTTTGTTCATGTTTTTATGCACTGACACCAAAATGTAGAACCTTATGTTGGCCATATCTTGCTTTCTACAAAGAGACTTGATAAAATTAATATTAATGTTTACAACTTACCAATGAAACAATAGATTCTGAGGAAGAACTGGAAATCCATGAATATGTTTCCAAGTAGTGAGCATGAGAGTGTCTTGAATTCTTCAGCATGGATTCACCTGTTATTTGAAAAGATAATTCTCAATATACATGGTATTTGTGCATGCAAATGCTTTCCACATTATACTATTAAAAATACTATTAGTATTTAGCTAGTCACTGTCACATTATCCTAAGTTATTATGACAATGGCAATAAATATCATTGAAAAAAGATAAATCCTGACCTCAATTAACAAAGATTTGAAAAATACTCCTAGAATTGCATAAATACTGAATATTATAAAATATAATTCTAATCACTTATCCATTTCCAAAACAACAAACAAACTAACTGATCCAAGTTGAAAGACCAGAGTGCTTTCACAATTAAAACTATTGAATTAAAGAAGTCTCTTCTTTTCACCAAATGATTTTTAAAGGCACTGGCTATTTGTCTGGTCCAGACTATAAGTCATTTATATTATCTTTCTGGAACCGGATGATTAGCCATTTAGAGCTGTTAACATTATCTGTACGGAACCAAACAAGCCGCTATAAATGATGCATTGGAGATATCTGTGTGTTACTGGTGGATGTGTTGTAAATCTATTTATCCATAAAATATCTTCATTGAATATGAATGAGGTCACAATTTGTTACTAAACTGTCTGAACAGAATATCTGTAGATATGGCTTTTTGTCATTTGGAAATAAATGACAATTTTGTGCTGAAATGTTTACTAAGTTTGTTTTTTTTGTTTTTTTTTTTTTTTTTTTTTTATTTTTGTTACCTTTCTGCTAAGAGGGACCTTCTGGGGAGTCCATAAAACCAGAAATGGATCTGACTTAGTAGATGACAACCAGATGTCTATTTTTTGGGACCAAAGACAAAGTAGGCAAGGGATTTTCTATACCAAAAGTACCAAATGGAAGGACCCCCCCCCCCCCCCTAATACACCTTCAAGGAAACCTCTGAATTAATGGCTAACTGTTTGGTTCTGAACAAACAAAACTCAGCTGTGTATAGGTAATCTGTCCGGGACCGGATAAATTTATAGCTTTTAGCAGATCGAGTACCGGCAATTAGAGATTTACGGATTAGTACGAAATGGAATACGAATACGAAACCGAAATAAATTGTAGGGGGGAGGGGGCATCTCAAAATACTTGACGATGGTTCCCCTACGTCTGCGTTGAGTGAACGTGTCTAAATTCGGAGATGGTGGGTTCAAATCCTACGTTGTCTTCTTCTCTTTTTTTCTTTTTAAGTACCGGTATACCCTTTTGATAATGGATAGCATTGAAATATATATACTTACATGCACTTCAAAGGCAAATATTTATTTGATTTTGTATATCACATTTATTTTTTCATAGAAAGAAACGAAATTTGAACAGTCGATAATGGAATCGTATACAAACTGCAGATGCCATATGTATCGCAAAAAACTCATGTACAGAAGAAGGGTAAAACTTCACGTCACGGACGGGTGTCTTTTAAAGCATATTAAGTCAGAAGATTGTTATCCACCTTTTTGTGTTAGTTACGGAAATACGACGAGTTCTGTCTTCCGTGATGCTTGACTTTGCCCTAAACCGCGTGCGACCCTCGACGGTAAAGTGTCGACTTCGATATCCCGTTAGTAGCGCCCCATATGCATCGGCAGTCCTATATCCGTCCTTTGTTTTTACATGTGTGAAGCGTTTTTCATTACTGAACAAATCTGTCTGCTGGTGGGATTAGCCATCCTCGATGTACCTGGCACAATTATATCCGAAGATCTGACGGCGTCTGTGTTCAGTACGTGGCTTTATGGCCGAACCACTCTAAGCCAGTCTGGACACTTATTGGACAGTAACATTTCCCGATTGTTACGGCTGCCGTTTGTGTTGCTGAAAATGGTTCCGTTAGAGGTGAGATGTGCGAATTTTATATCCAGAGCCTGAGTAGTATCTCAGTTGTTTTTTTCTTGCGTCGAAGAAAGTCAATCGTTCTGAAAATGGGAACAACTCGTGCATGACGGAAAAGGGCGAGTTTAGATAGAGATAACTTAGAATTTATTGCTGGTAACAAAGTCGATTTGAAATCGTTATGTGTCTGAACTTTTGTCATAATATATGTATGGTTTACAAAGCGCAGTAAGAATATGACACCACACTTTGGGCCTTTCCAAAAACCGCTCATCTGGCTTCAATACCAAATTCAGACAATTCGAGTAAAATGTCTAAATATTCATCATGACTTAAATTTTTACCGTATATACATTTTGTAAACTTGTTAGTAACGCCGATTACTATCGGTAGTAGGCAATGAGTTCGAGTTGCACGTGCAGCATCAAATTCGTCGATTTGAGCACAATGCTCCGAAGATCAGTGAAGCATGGCAAAAATAAACAAGTTAATGACATAATGATTTAAAATGTGCAGTGGGATTCGTGTAAGAAGAACTAAATGACAATGAATTGTGTGCTAAAATAGAATTGGTATATCCATGTTGTTTCTTAAACCAGTACTACCACAATACCCTTACCGAGCCTCCAGCTGCTCGCCCACTTAGGTTAACGATTTCAAACCCATTGGTGGGTGACAATTTTGTCAGAAAGGGTATTAGCCGCGGCCGGGTATCGAACCCGGGACCTCTCGAATGAAGGTCAGATGCGCTACCAACTGCGCTAAGGCCGCGGCCGATAAACCGTCGGAGTTGTTATAAAATCTCGTAACTACAGATTGAATCCAGCCGTTGTTTCGGAATTTTATAACAATACCCATAAAATACTATTGTTTGTCTCGAAATTACGTCACGGTTAGCCCGATAAAAACGTTCCCATATTGAAAATTATTACAAAAGAACATTAATAGAGAAATAATTGCTTACAACAAACATTTTCTCCTTTTTTCCCAATTTTTACTTGGCTATTGAATATAATATTTTGGCATTTGACTAGATTTTTGAGTCGTCTGCACCACCTTCTGATTTGGACTACCATAAACTGTTGCCAATCGGACATTTGCATCTACCCCGTGCCTTGATACTACAAAAAGTGCTGCGTGACCAAACAACAATATGGCACCTCCTTAGGACAATTATAACACCGTTGTAAAGTTTCATGGACCTAGGTCAAACGATTCTTTAGCTAGGACACGGAAGAAAATCTGCAGACGAACGGATGGATTGATGGGCGGGCGGAAGGACAAATTCACCCTTTCGAAAGAGAAAAAATGTTAGGGCCGTCTAATTTGAAAGCTGCTACAGACAACTGACTGTGTGTTGATAGATATAGGATTTGCCGTTATCAGTATTTTATTCTTTCGTGTCGATGTTTTTTTCGTCGAAATTTTCCTTCTTGTGGTCATCAGCATTTCATTATTTTGTTCCAATTTTGTTCCATGCGTTTTTCTATTATAGACGTCAAATCCAGATTTTTTTTTTCAAGTAAAAGTTTGACGGTGTGAGAATAAATGGATTCTACATAGGATTACAAAGAGGCAAATATGAGTGGCCTGCCACCATATTCTAAGTATCCTGATACATCCCCTTGATTTCATTTCCATTTCCATTTCGTATTCCATTTCGTACTAATTCGTAAATCTCTAATATTAGTCCGGTAACATTTATGTATACAAATAGACAGTTAATTCTTAAAATAACATCCTGAATAATAATAGAATACTACTCATGCAAGCTAGGAATTGTTTGGGAAAAGGGTAAAAAACTGATTAATCTCATTTGGGAATAAGTACAAACAAAGATCAGCCTCTTTTGTGAAATATGATCTTCATCTTCTTTACATCTCGTAGAATAAAACACAGAAAATGTTGACAATTTGGTGTCACTCCTCAACGAAACGGGCCTATTAAATATATAGTAAAATGGGTCAATTTGGCAGCTTCTAGCTCCTCTCAGAAGTCTTTGTGGCACCTTTTACTTAGTCTGCCTGACAGACCATTTCTTTGTCTTTAATTTACTACCAAGAAAGTGGTATCAATAGCACCATCAGCTAAAATCACGCACCCGTGAACACAGCCACCCTTGAAATTTGCCATCTATTTCGGGATCTGCATGTGACACACCCCCATGAAAGGTCACGACCGCGCAAGAAACTAGTTCCCAACAAATTAATTAAAACACATCCTAGCAGTACACTGATGGTCTGCCAGTGTACAGAACCACATTTCATGCATCTGCCTATTCCATAGACACAGAGTCAATGCAACAAAAGGAGCGAATCCATTTTTGACGGAACTGTGTTTGTATACTACGACCCGGAAGCATTTCCCGTTGTGGAGTGTCTCCTATATAATGAAGGATTTTACAAAAAAATTACCAAATCTGTCTCATGTCAGTGCTTTATGGTGTTTCCAAAGAGAAAACATAAAAAGAGTCTAAAATTTGTCTCTAAATAACAACCAAGTGGCATTTTAAAAAGGGCCCCCTAACTGCAAAACGATGTCTTTAATGCAATTCTGGGTTGAGACCCCCCTGGCTTACTTGAATTGGAATAAATCAGGAATTTATGGTCAGATTTCCAAAAAATAAAAAGATACTTACTCTGTCGTCCTTAAGCGTTCACAGTAAGATGCATTTCTTGAAAATATTGCATAAAACAATGCGGAAAAAGGGGCTATTTTAAGACAAATGTCCCTTTTCAGGCTGAAATCCTATTTTTATCATTTATATACATTTTAAACTGTAAAAACTAAACTCGAATTTTGTAAAAGTAATACTTTAGTGCAGATATATATTTTTACAATAAAATGAATAAAAACAAAGACTGTTTTAGGACAGGAAATGGCCACTACTGGCCAATTAAGCCTCTTAAATCGGATTATGACCAAAGTAAGTATTGGGGAGAGTTAAGGGTTTTTCGCCTTTTCCTACGATGTTTTGAATGTGGAAATACAGCAAATCGTTACTACGCAATTAGTAACACTATTTAAAACAAAGCTCGTAACTCCTGTGACAAATTAGCAGAAACAGGGCACATAAAAAGGGGCCAAAATGACAAAATTATCGATTTTCTACTAAAATTCGTTATTTTGTGGACCTAAAAAATCTTAAAAACGATTGAAATATTTTACCCAAGATTCTTCGTGCTATTTCCCGTCTTCAGATATTCAAGTTAGCTGAAAACCGTGTCTTTGAGAAGGAAAAACAAAGGTTTTAAAGACAATACAAATGTGGAAAACACACGAAACAGAAATCAATAGTAAAATAAGTCTTTATAGGATAAAGGGGTTTTGCAGTCTATTTTCATTTAAAAACGCTTTCAAAATATCTTTGAAATTCATAATTACTGCATACGTGTTTCTCCTACTTGAAAATGATTTTGTATAGAAAATAGAAGGAAATCACGAAGGGGGGGGGGCAAACAAAAATGGGGGGGGGGGTAAATGTTAAACATTAAAAAGTCATTTTCTGTTATTGAAATGTTTAAATATGTATTAAATCGATTTAAAATCCAGAATTTTGTAATAATTTGCTTTATCTATTGTGCGATAAGCAAAACAAAGGGCATTTTGTGCAAAAAAGGTTCATTTCAAATCAAATTCAATGAAAAAATCATGTCACGTACCTTTTTAAATTTAGGCGGGGTGTTTCTGGGATAAAGGGTTTTTCACCTTTCCAACGATATTTTTAAGCTAGTTTCGCATTGAACTAGTACTAAACGGAATTATCTATCCAAAAATACACAGGAATTGACAACACAAGCAATCGAGCCCATTTGATGTGGTTTCTAACGTTGTCTTTGTTCTTTTTAACATTTTTTAATTTTTTTAAATTCAAGTTAAAATATGACGTAAATTTCAAAAATATGGTCTATTTTTCACAAATTCTTTACTTTCAGATCAATTGAAGCAACTTTAAACACAAAAATGTGGCCAAAGTTGAAATTTCGTAATTTTCACTTCTGGCTCATATAGGTGTCACTCCTCAACGAAACGGGCCTATTAAATATATAGTAAAATGGGTCAATTTGGCAGCTTCTAACTCCTCTCAGAAGTCTTTGTGGCACCTTTTACTTAGTCTGCCTGACAGACCATTTCTTTGTCTTTAATTTACTACCAAGAAAGTGGTATCAATAGCACCATCAGCTAAAATCACGCACCCGTGAACACAGCCACCCTTGAAATTTGCCATCTATTTCGGGATCTGCATGTGACACACCCCCATGAAAGGTCACGACCGCGCAAGAAACTAGTTCCCAACAAATTAATTAAAACACATCCTAGCAGTACACTGATGGTCTGCCAGTGTACAGAACCACATTTCATGCATCTGCCTATTCTATAGACACAGAGTCAATGCAACAAAAGGAGCGAATCCATTTTTGACGGAACTATGTTTGTATACTACGACCCGGAAGCATTTCCCGTTGTGGAGTGTCTCCATTTGCTACCTTGGCTTGGATGGAAGGAAGTTTCATTGAAACCTACTTTCACTTTCACTTTATCATTGGCGTTGGAAAGACTTGGTTAAAACTGCTTAGATGTAGACTCTCTATAGTTCTGAGATTCAAAATGCAAATCACTTACCATACTTAAGAAGTACAGCGTGACTGTACGATCTCCCCATCCCTCATTTCACTGGGAAAGGATGCATATCCTACTTTCATTTTGAGCTTCGACCTGCAGCCAGCAACTAGCGACACTTTCACGCCTGGATTTCCCGGATTAATCATATAACCTTGATTGTAGTAATTCTGTCCTGTTTTTAGAATTCGACCGGCATGTTTTTTGTGGTCAGGTAGATAAAATATAGAAATATTCTCCGAAATAGAAGATAAACAATCGTTCGCTTCAGCATCCGCGGTGGCCATATTGGATGTTGTAATGTGAAGCATAGCAACAATCACTGTGGGATTATTCTTCAGCGGAACGGTGCATTGTCTTTGCCTAGCATGAAGAATGCCACTAAAAAGAGTTTTCTGCAACGCTGTGGGACTACGTCATGGACTTACGGTAGAAGGACGTTATATCGCTAATTAATGTGTTCCTACGAGCCAGAACCGGCGATAAAGATGTCTTTTTTTAATTTTGCGCATCTCAAAGCATAAGTAACAGTTTGAGGATGCCATGTGAGCCATTTTTTTTTTGGGGGGGGGGGTTGAGATAATCCCGGTCAAGGACGTCGTATAAAAAGGCCACGAGAAGATGACCGTCATAATTTCGTAACGTCACGGCAAAGATGTTCCATATCAACACCAAAACTTCCGACTGGCTTCCACAGGAATTTCAACATAGAGTATCCACACTTACCATCCGTGATCGTCTCCACAGATGAACGGTTACTAGACGTTGACCATACTTTGTTATTTCCCTGACGCTACACCATGAACGCACCAGACTTGACTGGCATAGAGTCCTAAATGCTTTATGCCAAATTAAGCGTATACAGCATTGGTGTTCTCGCATAATCATTCCTTTCTTTCTGATTTGTCACCCATAGAGCACATACGGTGCATTAAAGGAAGACGTGTGCGTGATCGTTTTGACGCGAATGACGTTCAATCTCTTGATAAAGTAGTAAATGTTGATACTGTGTACAAACAATTTAAGTGGGTTAGAAATCGTTTCACTGCTGTTCTTGCTCGAAAAGGGCCTCATAATCGATACCGAATTCTATTGTAACTTTTTTATTTTGACCCCTCACCTACGTCAAGACAATGTTCCTAACACAATATTTAACGTTACCACAAATCGACCTTTGAATGTTGTGCGTAAATGCATATGCTAAAATGTATATAACGGGTGTGAAATAAATATCACAGAAAATACATGTTTTCAATTAACAAAGCCAGTGTTGCTAAACTTTTTTACACGGTATTTTATGACCTCCCCACACGTAGAAAAGTGACCCCTCACGTAGAATTATGACCCCCCCCATAAAATATCGACCCCCTTCCCCACATACACACCAACAATCTTACTCTTATATAAACCAAACTTTGGTACACGTACAACATAACTATCTCTATCGATAGGCATCGGAGGTGCAATGGCACTCGTCCGTGCATGCGTCTGTCCGTACATACAGAGTGTTTTGACCGCAACTTTTCATTCATTATTGGGCAAACGTGATTCAAACTGGCTGGTTAGACGCTTCCGCTGAATTGTTTTGATTTATTGGAGTTTAACGCCGTTTTCAACCGCTATGGTCATATTGCGGCGGCTGGAGCACCAAATATGGATTCCTGGTATTTCTAGTACTACCCGTACTACCAAAAAATACAAACAGAGCCTCCAGCTGCTCTCTCATAGATGATTCACACCCATTGGTGAGAGATAAATGACTTTTGTCAAATGTCAGAAAGCCCAGCAAACATTGCTATATCGGACCGATATCGGCTATATGTCGGAATATCGGTGTCGGCTTTCTGATATCGGCCCGATGTCGGGCCGATATAGATATATTGCAGATATACATTCAGATATTAGTATTTTGCTTGTACAATAAATACGAGTGAAACTGTCTTATTTTGTAAAATAATCAAGTTTGTAATCTGATAATACGGGTTGTAAATTTAAGTCGATATCGGTGCGACATCGGGCCGATATCACCTATATATAGTGTTTCTCACAGCATTGTACTTCTACCTACGCACTGCCTTTGCACCGGTTTCTCGGCTCCGAAAGGTTCGACAAAGATTTACATTACTTTTTTCGATTTCTTCTTAATTATCGAGAATATTTTCGTGCAGCAATTTATTCATCTTATCAAACCCTTCTTCCAACACGAAGAAGTGCTGTTGATTTTGCAATTACACGTGATTATATGTAAGTGAACGTAAATTGTAATGCATTTTCGCGACATTCGATCAGTCACTGTTTTGGGTCAAAAATAAAAATATGTTGTGCTACTTTTGAAATACTCTTGAATCGCAATGTAAGGAATGTCAAACATTCCTTGTTAGATTTTTACCCAACTTATTTCAGAATCTTATGTATTGCAGGTCACATACCTATCTGTGCAATGTGGGGTGTCCAGGACGGACATGTCCAAGAGGGTCCTCAAAACCTGCCTCAACAACCAGTAAGCAATCCAATACAACTGGTATGGTAAAAAGGCGAGAGAAAATTCAAAGATCTGAAACTGGCCCAGGCAATACTTAGTAAGTAAACATTTGTTTGATTAAGACACTTTTATCTTTAGAGGCAGAACAACAAGCTGTTATACTTGCAATTTGAAAATAAGTATCCTCACTGATAAAATTTGCAATTTCTTTGTACCTTCAGAAAATTCATAAGTGAGCATTTTTTTGAAAAGCCTCATTAGGCCAAATAAAAAAAATATGTGTGATTCGAGGTAACATCTCTAAATAACCAGGGCAGGTTGGTAGGGTTTTTTTCCTTTTACTTCAGTACCAAGTTATTATAAAACAAATTGAGGTATGCAGATTGATGGTGGTATGATGTTTTAGTTTGCTTCTTCCGTCTTGTTTTTTTTGTCACAACTAAAGGTTTTACAATTTACTCTTACCTTTTTATTTCTTTTGTAGAATCGGTCACGAAGTGCAAATCGGTTACTGCATCAGAAGTAGATCAAGACTGCAGAGAGTGGTTTCGGATGGCTAGCGACAGGGATGGTGGCCGTATGAGACGCCAGAAAGGCAGAAGACAGGAAATAACGTGGAAACAACCGTGGAAACACCTAATGATAATGATTGTTAGGACTAGCATTTTTGCTGTTCAAATATAAGGGAATTCAAGAAACTGCTATTTTAAAGGTGTTTTTGAACTAAATCGGCAGAGTGGAAAATGCTTAAATAATTACTTTTCAAAGGAGTTGACTCTATATTGGGGCAAATGTGTTGATGGTTTATTGACTGGCTCATATTGTAATTGATTTTATGTACATATGCATTTTGTTCCTACTACACACTTATATATTTTGTCTCACACATATCATTAGGTTGGAGCTGGGGCATGGTATCTGCCTAGTCATTGCATTGACAGATGCACTGTTCTTGCTCTTGCCCCTCGATATATGTATTTATATGATTGGGGACTAATATGTAAATACATGTATATGTGTGTAGCAGATCACCTGTGTTTTCTGCTTGTTAATGTATTTCATTTTTATGTCCCCGCATCGAAAGATCTTTTTCTGTGATTATCAGGCACGTAGGAAGCAATTTCATATTAGGGGGCTAAAGCCTCAGTGTCTGAATATTGGGGGGGGGGGGCTAAATTGAATTTTACCAAAATTTTCATTGTGAAATAAGGAAAATTCGGCATTTTTGGCCAACTTTGGGGGGGGGGGGGCTAGCCCCCCACCCCGTTCCTACGGGCCTGATTATCATCATTCTTCATTTAATTGTGTTGTCAGTATTACATGTATATAAATACTCTAGTCATTACAAATGTATTTCAATTATGCATAACAATTACATGTTTGTGTTTTGCATAAAAAGCAACCGATGCTACCTTAACAATCTAGCATATTCAGTAACCATCGGAAGTTTTTATACAATTCTTAGAATTATAAAACTACATTCTGTCAGAGCTTTGCATTTTTTCGTGGCCTTTTTCAAGTTTTCTGCTACAAATTGAAACTGATGTCCAGCAATATGGACCAAGATCAGATCCTATAAATTGTGGAGTCCGATCTTGGTCCATATTGTTTGAGCATGCTTTTGTACGTAGAGAGCAAAAATAACTGCAAAATCTCAAAATTTGTCCAAGAACTTTCGATGGTTACTGTATCAGTCAGTACTAACTTTTGAGAAAACCATGTTTTTAATTAGTTGTCGTTTGGCTGAATTTCTTAAGCTTTAGACTGCCAAAAACAAACTTCGTTTCATACGCAAACAGCTTGGTATGGATATAATGCTGAATCTTTAATCGTTTTGTCATTCTAAAATTTCTGTTGCTACACGTTGACTGATGACAACAGGTCTAGATTATGAGTTTATTTTGAATAAAACTTTGAACTGAAAAAACATCTTGTTCTATTTAGCATTTCGACACTTAATTGCTGATACTCTTATAGATATTGGCCTGATTTATCCGGCTGTATCACAGGATACAGCAAATAGTTGAGAATAACGACAAGAGTGGGCCACTCCCGACATCCTAAATAGAGAAAGGTGGTGGATATAGTTGAACTACCTTAAATAAAAGGCTCTAATGAGGAAAAAAAGCTGCCCTAGCAATATCGGCTTAAAGTCGGCTCAAAATCGGCTGTATATCGGATAGCCGATATCGGACCGACATCTAGCCGGGTTGCACATCCGATGACGGGCCGATGTAGGATTCCGATATCGGGCCGATATATACGACGATATCGGGCCGATATCGGACCGATATGTAATGTTTGCTGGGAGGGTACATGCCGAGCAAGGTTCGAACTCACGACCCCTTGATTGGCAGACCCCGACTTTGCCAACTAAGCTATCCGGTCTCGGAGCAGCTGTATTGGTTCTTAATCGTATATAGAGTAGGTCTACAATATGTTCATGGATTACGAGCTACTACCGACGTATATTTGTGTGAAAATAACAAATGGTTTTAAAAGGTGTCTGAGTTCGAAGCCGACCAGAGTTATGTATACGTGTCTGCCATACGCACTTTCTTACCTGGCGGTTGCATATTAGAATGATTATGTTAACATTTAGTCACTTTAAATAGTGAGATAGTTATCTTGGCTTCTCAATCTGATTAAAACCCTGTGTCGACTTGACAGCAAGATCTGACAGGCGCCAATAAGGGGTCATCTTCTGTGACCTATTTTTCTGGCCAATCAAATACACGCTTGACCAACGATTGGGGAAGCGGTTTAATCCGATACTAGGTCACGATTTCATTGTAAAACCATGTGTTTGTCATGGAAAAGTATAAGCAACCCGTCACGCTAAAGGGGACATAACGGGATGTCCACAAAAATTAATTTAGAGAAATAAGACAGACTAAAAAGGCCTCAAGCTGCTGTCGCAATTGGTAAATAAAGATGTAAGATATGAAACAAGAGACCAAGAGGACCTTATCGGTCACCTGAATCCAAAAAACAGTAGAGAAAACATGGATCTACAAATAAGGTATAACCGTATTATAATTATACTATAAATTTGGGTGAAATCTGTCAAAGTAGAAAATGAAAAAGTTAAATAATGACGCCCCCCTTCCAAACACAACTATTTCATGACATTTTTTTCTCTTGTACAAACTTTGTAGTCCTTGTCCTAAAATATCTAAATACCAAATGAGAATCAAATCTAATAGCCAGTTCATTTAAATTTCAAGATTTTTAAGATAAACCCAAAAACAAGAGGGTCAAGATGGCCCTAGATCGCTCACCTGAATTCATAGTTGAGATAGGCCTACTGGCAAGACCATGAAATCAATCTTTCAACATTAGAAGAATACAAGAGTGACAATGGCAATTTTGCCAAATTCAAAGGCATAAACCTAAGGACTTTTTGTTCTGAAACAATTTGGAAAGGGCTTAAACCTTGGCTTGGAAAAGGCTTAATCTTTACCAAGACATAAAAGAAACAGACTGTTCAAATTTGAAAGGAGTTGCAGAAGACAAACTTGGTGTGGGTAAGAAAGGACTCATGAACAATATAGCAAGGCAAGAGGAGAAAATGCTGATTATCAGCCTTTTCTTCGTTTGACTCAATAATTTCCCAATCCTTTTAATAGGAACATAATAGGAACGGGTTAAGGCATTAAGATTATCTGTAGCTCCATCCTCTATCAGATAAGAGCTCCATTATCAGATAAGGCAGCCCTCTATTCATTTTGGACAGTCTATTATTGACTTTAGACAGTCTAACTATTTACTTAAGCAATGATTGCTGATAAGCTGATACCTGATCTAAATAAATTTGTCTGAATTGCTCACTTGAAAATTCCAAAACCCACAACAAAGGGCTCTTTGTTTGTAAAGTGATGGTTTGAAGTATTCTTTTAGAGGTCTATGAAATGTAGTCTCATACAAAATTTCACATCTCCAGGCCAATCAGTCTTTGAGAAAACTGTCTCTGTGTGAAACCTGATACCCCACTACATAGGGCCAATTCTTCTAGTATCACAACAGTTTAAAGTATTTTGGTAGAGGGTATTCAGACAATGTTGAAAATTTTGAAACAATATATCATCAAGTTAAACATTCCGAACAAATTTCACAATGATTGAGCAATATTGTAATTCTTACAGCAAAAACAAGATTTGACCTAGTGACCCAGTTTTTGACCTCACATGACCCAAGTTTTCAATGATCTGTAGACATCATCAAAATTAACATGCTGAGCAATTTTCAAAATAATTGAGCCAAAATTGCAACTTCCAGAGCAAAAAGAAGGGATTCGTTCCATTTGACCTTATGACCCAGATTTTGACCTCACACAACAACTTTTTAAACGGACCTAAACATCCAAAAGATCCATTCTGAGCCATTTTAACACAATTTCAGCCAAAAACTGGCATTTCTTGACTTTGTGACCTAGTTTTTGACCTTGCATGACCTTGCATGACAAACTTTTTACATGACCTTTTTATCATTAAAAAAAATTCTGAGCAATTTTCACATTAATTTAGCCAAAACAGGCACATCTGAGCAAAAAGAAGCGTTTTATAAAAAAGACCTAGTGACCTCCTTTTTGACCTCAAATGACCCAATTTTTAGCCGAACATAGATATCGACCAGAAAAACATTTTGATAAATTTTCACAAGATTTGAGCCAAAGTAAGCACTTCTGGAGCAAAAATAAGGATTTTAAATCATTTGACCTTGTGACCTACATTTTGACCTGGCATGACCTACTTTTTTATATGACCTAGATGCCATCAAGACAAAGATATTGGTCAATTTTCACAATGATTGAGCCAATACTGAGACTCCAAGAGCAGATATAAGATTTGACTTAGTGACCTACTTTTTTACCCCATTATGACCCTGATCACAATTCTTTGAAGTAATTTGAAAAAGGATGACCCAAGGATCATATCTGTGACAGTTCATCCAATTCTGCCCAGTACTTTAGGAGAAGAAGATTTTTTTATAATTGTGAATGGACGGACGGACGGACGGACGGACAGACAGACGCCGGACAACAGACCGATCACAATAGCTCACCTTGAGCACTTCGTGCTCAGGTAAGCTAAAAACCCTTTTTGGCCCCTTATGGGGCCCCAAGGGAGATTACTCCATGATTTGTAACAAATCTGAAGTGGCTTCCCATGGGAATGCTTTCTGCCGAGTCTGGTTGAAATCTATCCATTGGTTCTCAAGAAAAAGTCGAAAATGAAAATGAACAAATGACGCGACACCGCTCCCAAAGCCCACTCCCCAGCACGACCATTTCTAGACATATTTTTTTCTTTTGTACAAACATTGTGGTCATCATCCTGAACACTCTAAATACTAAATGTGACTCTAATCCAACAGCCAGTTCATGGGAAGAAGATTTTTAAGATGTCCCCTATTTAGCCCCTTTTTGGCCCCTTTTGGAGCCCCAAAGGAAGATAACTCCATGATTTGTAAAAAAATCTGAAACAGCTTCCCATGGGGATGCTTTCTGCCAAGTTTGGTTGAAATCCGTCGATTGGTTATAAAGAAGAATAAGAAAGTGTAAATGAAGTAATAACGCGACCCCATCCCCAAACCAACCTCCCCGGCACGGCCAATTCTTGACAGATTTTTTTTTCTCTCGTACAATCTTCGTAGTCATTTTCCTAAAGACTCTAAATATTAAATGTGAATCCAATCCAACAGCCAGTTCACGAGAAGGAGATTTTTTAAGATGTACCCTATTTAACCCCTTTTTTGACCCCTTATGGGGCCCCAAAGGGAGGTAACTCCATGATTTGGTTGAAATCCGTCCAATGGTTCTCAAGAAGAAGTCGAAAATGTTAAAAGTTAACGCACGACACACGATACACGACGGACGACGACGGAGGAAACACGGTCGCAATAGGTCACCATGACCTTCGGTCAGGTGACCTATAAAAATGAATTATCAAATATAAAATTTCATTAAATTCTATCTAGATTAAAAGAAATATGTGAAAAGACTTCTACAATAAGGCCCCTTTTTCAATAACACAGCATCAAATTGAGAAACAGAGTGAAAAGGTTCTTGAAAGAATTTCTTGAAGTTCATATTGAAGTTTCGTCCAATTTGGTGCAAGAATTGTGGAGATTTTGCTTTGGACAGACTTAAAGATCTAGACGCAATGTTATCATATATTTTCACATGATAGGATTTTTGTACATGCATTATTAATTAAATAACCTACAAAACATCTCATTCATCACTGGAGAACAAAATTTCATTAGATTATGTTCATTGAATGAAGAGAAATTAGAGAAACACTAATTTCTACAATAAGGCCCATTTTCCGTGACGCAGCCTCAAATTGACAAAAAAATAACAAAACACACACAAAAAAACCAACAAAACACAACAACAACAAAAACAAGAGGGCCAACATTGCCCTAGATCGCTCACCTGAATTCATAGTTGAGGTACTGGCAAGACCATGAAATCAATCTCATAACATTAGAAGAATATAAAAGAATGACAATGGTAATTTTGACAAATTCAAAGGCATAAAACTAGGGACTTTCTGTTCTGAAACAATTTGGAAAGGGCTTGAACCTTGGCTGGGAAAGGGCTTAATCTTTACCAAGACAGAAAGATAGACTGTTCAATTTTGAAATAGCGCGGCAAGATGAGAAAATGCTGATTATCAGCCTTTTCTTCATTTGACTCAATAATTCCCAAAGCCTTTTTTAATAGGGACATCATAGGAAAGGGTTAAGACATTAAATTAAATGTAGCTCTATCCTTCATCAGATAAGAGCTCCATCATCAGATAATGTAGCCCTTTATTTATTTTGGACGGTCTATTATTGACTTTAGACAGTCTAATTATTTACTTAAGCAATGATTGCTGATAAGCTGATACCTGGTCAAAATACATTTGTCTGAATTCCTCACTTGAAAATTCCCAAACCCACAACATAGGGCTTCTTTGCTTGTAAAGTGATGGTTTGAACAAATTTCACAATGATTCAGCAAATATTGTAATAAATCCTTACAGCAAAAACAAGATTTGACCCACTGACCCAGTTTTTGACCTTGCATGACCCAAGTTTTCAATGACCTACAGAGTACAGACATCATCAAAATAAACGTCCAAAATTGGAACTTCCACAGCAAAAAGGATTCATTACCTTTGACCTTGTGACCTAGTTTTTGACCTCACACAACAAACTTTAAATGGACCTAAATATCCAAAAGAAAAACATTCTGAGCCATTTAACAAGATTTTAGCCAAAGTTGGCACTTCTTGACTAATAAATGGAATTCTTGATATTTGATCTTGTGCCCTAGTTTTTGACCTTGCATGACAAACTTTTTACATGACCTTTATATCATTAAAAAAAACATTCTTAGCAATTTTCATAATAATTTGGCAAAAATGGGCACTTCTGAGCAAAAAGAAGGATTTTATTAAACAGACCTAGTGACCTCATTTTTGACCTCACATGACCCAATTTAAAAAAAAACCCCTAGATATCCACCAAAAAACATTCTTAGCAATTTTCACAAGATTTGAGCCAAAGGTAGCACTTTTAGAGCAAAAAGAAGGATTTTAAATCATTTGACCTAGTGACCTACATTTTGACCTGGCTTGACCTAGATATCATCAAGACAAAGATTCTGGTCAACTTTCACAATGATTGAGCCAATACTGTGACTCCTAAAGCAAAAATAAGATTTGACCTAGTGACCTACTTTTTTTGTCCATTCTGACCCCGATCCCAATTCTTTGAAGTATTTTGAAAAAGGATGACCCAAGGATCAAATCTGTGAAATTTCATCCAATTCTGCCCAGCACTTTAGGAGAAGATTTTTATGATTGTGGACGGACGGACAGACAGACGGACGCCGGACAACAGACCAATCACAATAGCTCACCTTGAGCACTTCGTGCTCAGGTGACCTAAAAACCAAAACGCGAAAACACTGACTCAAAAAAGTATTTCAGGGATTACACATGTGAAATTTCATTGAATTTGTTCTAAAGGTTGCTGAGAGCTGACTGTAGACGGACGGACGGATAAAGCATGTCGACTAAATTCTCCCCGAAACTTTTTTCGGGGATCATAATATACACGGGTGTGATTTGAATCGATATACATGTAGTGTATGTTAAACAAGTACATGTCGTATTGCGATGTAATCCCCCATCGGAAAAACAAAAAGTCCTTTCCTATGATAAATCTCCTACTTACTAGATCTATAACTGTACACAAAGTTTGAAGTTGTTAGCACTTTAGGTTTTGGACTATATGTCCCGAGCAAAAATATGAGGGTAAAAACAACCAAAGGCAATAACTCCAAAAATGGGCGTGGCAGAGTAACGATTCTTGTACATGACACTTCTACTCAATGAGATCTATAAGACTAATGTACAAAGGTTGAAGTTGCTAGCACATATGATTTAGAAGACATGTTCCGAACAAAAATGTGAGGATAAAAACAACAAAGGGCATTCACTCAAAGCAAAAAGTGGACGTGGCAGAGTTACGGTTTCTTGAATATGACACTTCTCCTCAATGAGATATATCAGTGTACAAAGTTTGAAGTTGCTAGCACTTATGATTTGGAGATATGTTCCGGACAAAAATATAAGGGTAAAAACAACAAAGGGCAATAACTCAAAAAGTGGGCGTGGCAGAGTAACGGTTTTTAAACATGACACTTCTCCTTATGAGATCTATAAGTGTACAAAGTCTGAAGTTGCTAGCACCTATGGTTTATGGGATATGTTCCGGACAAAAATGTAAGGGTAAAAACAACAAAGGACAATAACTCAAAAAGAGGGTGTGACAGAGTAACGTCTCTTAAACATGACACTTCTCCTCAATGAGATATATCAGTAGACAAAGTTTGAAGTTGCTAGCACTTATGATTTGGAGATATGTTCCGGACAAAAAAGAAAGGGAAAAAGCAACAAAGGACAATAACTAAAAAAGTGGGCGTTGAAGAGTAACGGTTGTTAAACATGACACTTGTCCTCATTGAAATCTATCAGTGTAAAAAGTTTGAAGTTGCTAGCACTTATTGTTTAGGAGATATGTTCCCGATAAAAATGTGAGAGTAAAAAACAACAAAGGGCAATAACTCAAAAAGTGGGTGTGGTATTGTAATGGTTCTTAAACATGACACTTCTCCTCAATTAGATCTATAAGTGTACCTATATTTGTGAAAATCTAACTCATGCGAGATCTAAATTATGGTGCCAAACACTGTGTCCAAGTTTTGTCTTGATTAATAAATAATTGTAGATTCTAGAGTATAAACAAGGTCGAAAACAGCCGAAAACAGCAATCTTATCAAATTCAAGGGCACATAACTCTCGACTTTCTGATAAGATCAGACTGAAAATCAAACTCATCCGAGATCTTATTGTCCCTAATACTGTGTCCAAGTTTTGTCTAGATTGATTAATAATTGTAGATTCAAGAGTGTAAACAAGGTTGAAAACAGCCGAAAATGGCAATTTTGTCAAATTCAAGGGCACATTACTCTTGACTTTCTGATCAGATCAGACTGAAAATCAAACGCATGTGAGATCTTATAATCCCCAACATTGTGTCCAAGTTTTGTCTTGATTGATTAATAATTGTAGATTCTAGAGTGTAAATCTATATCTCAATATATAGTTACAGTATGCCTCTATGGATCTGTTTCCGCTCTGCTACTATTTGTTAACGCTTAATAATGGACACTAACGCTGTAAATATCTTAGACTCTTTTTATTTTGACTTTCTTTCCTCATGTTCAACCTCCCAGAGGGAGAGCTCTTTCAAACCAGATAACTCTACTTATACTAAAGAAAAGTAGTGTCAAGGGTTACTTCCCTCAAATTAACACAAGGTCGAAAACAGCCGAAAATGGCAATTTTGTCGAATTCAAGGGCACATAACTCTTGTCTTTTTGGTCAGATCAGACTGAAAATCGAACTCATCCGAGATCTTATGGTCTGCAACATTATGTCCAAGTTTTGTATTAGTTGATTAATCAGCCATTCCACGAAAAGTGACTCATTTCCAAAAACGAAAATGTTGAAAAATGAACTTTTCTGAATGAGCACAATTTTTATGTTAAAATAAAGTGTCACATGTCTACAATGTATGATTAAAATTTTACCCACAACATTTTAAGTCCTGCTGAGTTATCGCATTTTCAAATATACAACTATAAGCTAGCTGTTACGGAGCATATAAAGCAATTCGAGATACATATAGCGTGAGCTGTGGCCAATATTATAACCCAACATTAAAAAAATTGTTTGTTTGACCATCATCAACCATTTGCAGAACTTACAAGGACAAAATGATAACAATTCAGCTGTTACCCTGTGTGGTAATTTTAAAACGAGTATTTCACTGTTTAACGCAATATTCGAGCATTTTAAAAATGTTTGTGATCGTTTGTATTCTTTTTGAAGCCATCTTGCAAAGTAAAGTTAAAAGTAAATATTCCAATAGTAATGCCTCTTCAGATTATGTTTTCCAGTGCATCTGGCTCTCGAGCTTTTATTTCTTAGTATGTATGATCGTGGAAAAAATGGCCCTTGTGTTACGGAAAATAGATAATTTCCATAACTTTATTGCCATGAGTGTCATTTCTTTCAAAGAACTTTAAACGATAAACGTAAAGGTTCTTACACGAAAGAAACATTAAATTGGTATAAAACAAATACTAAATTCAATACTACGAATGAATCAATAGACGTTTCTTTTAGTACCCTTAAACTATTAATATCGTTGGCAAAATTGCCGAACTGGTACATTTGCTATTCTTTGATATCACACTCAGAGTAACAATTACATTGTCAGCATCGGGCAACAGATATGTCTGTATATGTACCACAGCTTCGTCAACCAGGTACCACCATGGGCAGTTTCTAGGATGTAATTCCGATTGATCTACAACAACTAACCAACCAACAACAACTACTATCAATTCATTTACTTTGAAAACCAGTGCCACCTTGTCTACTCAGGTTTTGTATGTATACCATTTCCATTTCGTCTAAAATTGCCTGCTTTATATTTCAGTATGATATCTTATTTTTTGTTGAAAAACAATGCGTTGTTTTTCTTAATTTATGATTGAACATGTTATAATATATGAATTTCGTTTTTTTTATTTAGAAATATATACTAAGTAACTCGATGGTATAGTAGACATGTGTGCATTGGTCGTGTAAATTTGTAAGGATGTTTCAATTCGAAGGGGTGTTAAATTTAACATTTTTTTGGTAAGTGTGCAATTACCCGTCCCCTTTTCTTCTGATTTTCTTTTATTTCTAATTAAATAGTTTATGTAAGAACACATATTATTTTAAGGTAAATTGGTTATTCATCAGATATCCCTAAATAAAGATATGGCTCTCAAAAATCGTTAACAAATAACTCCATAAAATACAATTAAAATATGAATTACAAAGTGAACAAATAAAAATGAATCATTTGATACAATTTGGTGCCAAGCATAATTATTCCATTTATTGACAGGAAATAAAAGAAAAATGCATAAATATTGAAATAAAAATCATAACGTAATATGTAGGCTTAGTAATGAAAATTGTATGATATATTGTAGACCAAGTCGAAGTAGACGAATTCTGAAAGTAGATGAATGTTGATTCTGACAATAAAAATGTAGCAAACGAAATGGGAGTAGAATAAATGTTTGGATGCTACAGTCACTTTGACTAGATCCAAAGCTTGATTTCCAACTAGAAAGACCTGAAGGTCTTGAGTCGCTCCACAGGCCTGAATTTCTTAAGGTTCATGCTGAAAATTACACAAAGGTAATATCTTATCGTCACCAACATTCTGTTCTAGTTTTGTCTTGATTAGTCCATATTTGTAGATGCTAGAGTGAAATCAAAGTCAAAATAGAGCCGAAAATGGCAATTTGGTCAATTTCAAGGGCACATAACTCATGATATAAAATTCATATCAAGCTGAAAATTATACCAAGGCAAGATCTTATGGTCACCAATATTCTGTACAAGTTTTGTCTTGATTAATCAGTATTTGTAGTTGCTAGAGTGAAAACAAAGTCACAATAGAGCCGAAAATGGTAATTTTGTCAATTTTAAAGGCACATAACTCATGATGTAAAATTAAGATCAAGCTGAAAATTACACAAAGGCAAGATCTTATAGTCACCAACATTTTGTCAAAGTTTTGTCTAGATTTGTCAATATTTGTAGTTGCTAGAGTGAAAACATGTCAAAATAGAGCCGAAAATAGCAATTTTGTCAATTTCAAGGGCACATAACTCAAGATGTAAAATTCAGATCAAGCTGAAAATTACACCCAGGCAGGATGTTATGCTTATATATATTCTGTCCAAGTTTTGTCTTGATTGGTTGATATTTGTAGGTTTTAGAGCAAAAATAAAGTCAAAACCAGCTATTTTTGACATTCAAGGGCAGATAACTCAGGTTATTCTGGTTCGATCAAAATTCTTTGAAGGAATCTGAGAAAGGGTCACCCAAGGATCATTCCTGTGAAGTTTGGTTGAAATCCATCCAGTAGTTTCTGAGGAGAAGATTTTTAAAGAAAAAGTTTACGGACGCACGGACGCATGCACTGACGCACGACGGACACACCGCCATGACAATAGCCCGCTGGCCTGAAAGGCCAGTGGAGCTAAAAATCACAGCGTCTTAGACTGCCATACCCCCTGGTGATTGGATTGGCCATGGTTGACACAAGGTTTATGCTTTTAGCGTGTGAACTTGTGTGAAAGGATCAATATTTGTAATTCCGATGGTGAGAGGGCGGTGTAATTTGTCTTAGCCAATTACCTAGTAGAAGGGAACACCAGTTTTCGGAAAAGAAATATAAAGAAGCCATTTCTTTACAAACTATTCAAGACCCGACAAAACAAATATCTAGGTTTAGTTTCGGGAAAAAAGATGTCAGGATTAATGAAAACTTAAAAGAATGTGCAGCAACAAAGCCTTTGGGTGTGTTACTTCACTGTCAGCATTACAAAAAAGAAGGGAAAATACACCCTGCATACCAGCTCCTGAAACTTGGGGACTAAACAGTGACAAGTGAGTTGCAAGCCACGTTTGCAGAAAATCATTCCTGTTAACATTATCGTCTGGCCCAGTTGAAAATGAAATGTTTGTGTCTTCTTTTATTTGCCACAACAGCGATGTATGCGGGATTTCTAAGAACAACTAGTACAAGGCTGAACTAGAAAGACCTGAAGGTCTTGAGTCGCTCCACAGGCCTGAATTTCTTGTGGTTTACTATAAAAAAAATTTGACAAATTTATCTAAATGCTTAAAACTGATATATTTTAAAATTCTTGTGATTCTTAGAGCAGAAACAAAGTAAAGAGAAGCAATTATGTGGTCAAAGCAAAAAGAAGGTAAATGATTGACTAATATTTTGGGGATTTTTAGAGTGATGATAAAGTTGAAAACTGTCATTATGCCAAATTCAAGGGCACATAATTCAATATGTGAGTTGATAATTGTGGTAGACTAAGGGAAGTAACTTTTGATATGAGCAATTTAAAGTTCAGTAAGAGTTGTTTTTCTTTATGATAATTAGTTCAAGAAGTTGCGATTGTGTATTTATCATAGTGGTCATGAAAATAAAGACATTCTGATCTAAAAATATGATTTTGACTTGATAATTTATGTCTTGAACACCACAATAATCAAGCTGAATATTAAACTCGAGCAAGATCTTATGGTCTGTCCAAATTTTGTCAGTATTAATCTATATATGTGGCCACAAAAGTTAAAAACGTGTTGAAAACTGAAATTTTGTCAACTTCTAGGGCTCATAACTCACATTGTAGTAATGCAATCATCCTGAAAATTACACAAAAACAAGATCTTGTTGTCAACAAGATTCTGTCCAAATATCATCTTGATTGGTTAACAATTGTGGTTGTTAGAGTGAAAACAAAGTCGAAAATGGAAATTTTGTCAAATTCAAGGGCACATAACTCATGATGTAATATTCCGATCAAGCTGAAAATTGAACCCAGGCAGGATGTCATGCTTATATATATTCTGTCCAAGTTTTGTCTTGATTGGTTAATATTTGTAGATTTTAGAGTAAAAATAAAGTCAAAACCAGCTTTTTTTGACATTCAAGGGCAGATTACTCAAGTTATTCGAGTTCAATCCAAACTAATTGTAGGAATCTGAGAGAGGGTCACCCAAGGATCATTCCTGTGAAGTTTGGTTGAAATCCTTCCAGTAGTTTCTGAGGAGAAGATTTTTAAAGAAAAAGTTTACGGACGCACGGACGGACGGACGCACGGACGGACGCACGACGGACACACCGCTATGACAATAGCCCGCTGGCCTGAAAGGCCAGTGGAGCTAAAAATGTCTAATGTTGCAATTAGAAAGTGGAAATGGCGTTAGGATCAAAAGGGGCATATTTTATGGCCCAGACAATTCTGTGTTTCGCTTGCAATAATCAATAGGCTGCTGTAACCATGTCTATCTACTTGTGAAGCCACAAACTGTTTCAAGCGTGTTGTATAACATGCTTAGACAGAACCTGAAGGTGTATGTTTGTTAAAATCTATCGCCCAAAAAATGACAGTATATGTTCGATCTTCCATAAAACATAGTATATTCTTCCGTAACGAAGAGTCTATATTTCGTAACGGAATATTACTATAAGAATTCACAGATAAACACAATTAAGCGGCTTTGTTAGTATTCCTACTTCATATACTTTCTAATCATAAACAATTTACATCAATATGTTAAATGTATCGTAATTTACGCACAAATTGTATACCAAAACATATGCTTCCGTAACATTTTCTTATAGCATATGTGGCAAAACATGATATAATAAGCTCTATTTAGACAAACTTTAACTATACGGAAATGTAAAATCCCATTTGATTCATGCAAACTCAGTTAACCAACAAAATAAATCTCATTAATATCCAGGACATGCTACCACCAAATAATATATGCTCCGTAACAGTTATTTTGACCATAAAACAAAAAGGGTAGATACGTAAATCCCGCATTACTTTGTTTTTTGTTTGAGATTCCAGCTTTTGCACGTCAAATTAAAAAAGAATCGAGCATAAATAAAGAAGTTTGGTATCGCTAATGTGGAAAAGAATTTGTATAATACCGTATAGCACTTTATTTCTGCGGGGACTTTATTTCTGCTATTTCTGCGGTCGTGGACGGCACCGCAGAAATAAAATCCGCAGAATATTAATCCTGAATGTAGAGGTTGTTGTTTGTAATTTTAGTCAGTACATGGACAAGTTAAACTGTTACCACCCGATGAAAAGAACAATATCATAACAATGGAGTGCTTTCCTATCCAAAAGTGGTGTAACTACGGCTTTAATTTAGGTGTAGATAAGACATTTTAGTTCATCAATTAACAAAGATTTAACAAGTTTGACTGATTGGTAACAGTTTGACACGTCTTTCATTTCATGCCTATCTGTATACGGCATTGTTTTCCATAACGCCTCTATAGATACTGGTAAATTAGTGGGATTATCCCTTTACCCTGACGGAGTAAGCATCGTCTTCCAAACTATGTCTGATAATGACTAAAACTGATTTGATAGCTAAGAAATAAAATATTTGATTTTGCAAAATGAGAGACCGCAGAAATATGTTCCGCAGAAATTTAACCCGCCTGATTTCTGGAAAAACCGCAGAATTTGGAACCCGCAGAAATAAAGTGCTATACGGTACTATATTTACATACTTCCGCGTCGAATTTCACATTCAACATTCCATTTTTCTACTTGCAGTAGCCGATATAATGAATCTGTGATAACAGCAGTTTATTATGTTGTTCACTGTATTAAAATATTCCCGTTAGTTTAATTCAGGGCGTCCTTTGAAGTACGCTACGGAAAAATGTGTGTAACGGAAACATAGCGACCAAAGGACTTTCAAGGCTCTCAATATGTTATACTCTTGATTATACCTGAAACTCGTATCTATTTCGACAGTTTGGCAACCACTCTGTCAAAATTTGACAGATTTAGGAATGTCCGTGCATTATTGTGGGCTACGTGGACGTAACGGAAGCATAGTAAACGAAATGCGACAAATTCTATTTGTCCATGTTCTTTGCTTTAGTGAAGAAATACTAAGATATTCATAACCTTTAGGGTTTTGATAGTTAAATTAAGCCATTCTCGGACTTCAATAGTTTGAAAATCGGCAAATGGAGAGAAAAGTTGGCTTTCTTTCGTGCATTTGAAAGTTCGTTACGGTCACATAGGCAAATCTGGCGACATACAAACAGACATGTTTAAATTCTATTACATGTATGATGATGGAATCATACTTAGTTAAGTCGTTGTAGTAGAGTTTGGGGAAAATAATGTCCAAGAGAACAAAGTCTAAGTCAAAAAACGGCTGATTTGGACGGTAGTTTAGAACAAAAAATTGTGCGGCGACATCAACATTTTGACGTTTTTGCAATATTCAACACAACCAAGCACATTCATAAAATCGTTTGAATAACTTAAAAATCATACTATTTTATTGCAAATTATGTCCCGTGATAAAAAATATCTTGCTTTTTATTGTACCTATTTGATAAATGTGTTAAACAATGCAATGAAGGTCGGCGACATGCATTTTCAGTAAATGGGTCAATTTTCGTGGAATGGCTGTAATAATTGTAGGTGCTAGCGTGTAAACAAAGTTAAAAACAGCATTTTTGACATTCAAGGGAAGATAACACCGTACATTATGGTCCGATCAGACCCATAATCGAACTTGTCCGAGAACTTATGATCCGACTTGTTTTGGCCAAGTTTGATCAAGATTGCCTAACTTTTGTGGATGCTAGAGTGTAAACACCCCAAATGTTGACGGACGGACGCCGGACAAAAAGTGACCTCAATAACTCACCTCGAGCACTTCGTGCTCAGGTGAGCTAATAAAATCAGGGGGTCGTTATTTTACATGGAGGTCAGTATTTTTTATAGAAAGGGGTCAGTATTCTATATAAAATAGTGACCGGGTGGTCAGTATTCTATGGGGGTCACTTTACTACGTTACATCGGACGTCGGAGTAAGGCTTGGTAAAGTTTTATGTGCAATAGTCACATCTTCTGAGGCTAAACATCTTCCGTCTCGTGGACGAGGACCGCCTTTGTATGCATTTGACCAAAATGTCCTAAGAAACTTGGCCTCGTATAATTTTATTGAAATCGTACAGATCCATAATAGATATTCCCACACTTCAACCATGCAACTTTAAAAATCCTTTCCCAAGTTATTTTATCATTTTGTGTTGAACAGGATTACTTATACAGACTAATACAATCGAAGCCAGAAACTAGAAAAGAAAATGAGTTAGAGGCAAACGTAAGTAGCAAAGTATTATCGAAGAATTTTATATGTGTTATTTCACAGAATTTGTAATAGTAATATTAATTTCTAAAACCAAAGTTCTACCGGGTAATTGAATTTTTATAAAATTACCTGTAAAGTACTAGTAATCATATTTTACATTGAGCAAGTATAGTTTCAAAAGGAAAGGATAGATTGTATTGCAGATAATTGCCAAATACGCCAAATACACGGTACGGAAACTACAGAGACAGAGCCAATGGCTCTGCTAGTAAAATCCTCTGGGGCGCTTCCGGCCATGTGTGGCTCTGTCTCTGGGAGCACGATTTTGGACAAAAACAGGTGAGTGTTCAACTTTGTTGTTCAATAATTTTCTTTTGATGCTTAAAAGCGAAAAACCGGGAATTTCATGCTCCCCTAAGACCATATATCTGTCAGTTTTAATTCTATGGCCTTCAAAGTCGGCAGGGTTTTCACAGGATCATTGTCGTCGTGAGTCGACCCTATGTGATTTTTTCTTGTTTACATCATGTATTTATCTACATTCCAACGGTAAATAGCCAATTGCCGCAGCCAAAACATGTTATATACCAATCGAGGGATACTCTCGATTAGATATCCCTTTCCCATGTTACAAAACCTTAGAAATGATTGGCAAAAATAAAATTTGAGCAATTTCTATCGGTGGCTCTGTCTCTGTCGGCTGGCTCTGTCTCTGTCGGCTGGCTCTGTCTCTGTGTACTTTGTGATATATTTTAATCCCCGCAAAATTCATGTCGAAGTAATATACCTTATTGACTTATACACTGAATAGATCATAATAGCGTATGGTGAACGGTTCAATCACTGATCAAATGCTTTTCCAAAACATGGGTAGATATAGATCTCACTTAGTCCGACCCAGCCAATTATCGCCCGATCTCTCTCACTTACATCTTATGCAAACAACTTGACCATATCAGTGCATCTAGTATAACTAAAACTAAACACTTCGACAAAACATATTCTGCGACTTACAGCACGGCTTTTGGGAAAAAAGATCCTGCCTGACCCATCTCTTTGGCTTGGTAGATGATATCCTCCAGTTCATAAATGAATGAGAAAAAAGCCAAGTTGACTTGATCCTATTACACTTTTCAAAATCGTTTGATATGGTAAATTATGAGAAAATGCTATCAAAAATGCATTATTATGGCATTAGAGGTTACACTCTGGCACGGATCAAAGCCTTTGCAGACAATAGGACACAATCAGTGTTGGTCAATGGATCCATGTCCAGCATCATACCAGTTCCTTCAGGTGTGCCCCAGGGTTCGGTCTTAGGCCCCCTACTATTCCTTATCTATATCAATGACCTTCATGAATATGTACAATGCTCTAAAGTACGTCTCCTTGGTGATGACACTATCATTTACATGTCACAATCTATCACATTCTATTCCAGCCTCTCACAACAGGATCTACCCAAGCTCGAGAGCTGGGAATCAGACTGGGACAAGTCTTTTATTCCTGCCAAATGCCAATTCATACAGTTTTCCAAGAGAAAGACACAATTACCGGCAGAATACTTTCTACATAATACACTACTTGAAACAGTCTCCTCAGCAAAATATTTAGGTGTTACAATCTCAAACGATTTACCATGGAATAACAGCTTGTCAGGCCCCAGCTCGAGTACTGCGCCGCAGTATGGACTGCAGTCCGCTCAACACTCAGGAACACTGATTAACCAGATTGAATCTGTGCAGCAGGGAGCAGCTCACTGGGCCATGTGATTCTATGGTCGCATATTTAGTGTCTCTGTTGGAGAAGATTAGATTTGCGCCGTATTGAACAACGGCTGGTTAGATTCTATAACATTGTCGATGATAAAGTAGTCGTCCCTCTACCTCAAAATATTGTCAAACCTGTCAAACCACATACCACATAGAAATTCCTATATCCTGGCATTTCAGCAACTACATACTGATATTTTCTTTTCTCACAATGCATCAGAACATTGTCTTGTTTGGGAGAGATTAAATGGAAATATGTCGAATTGCATTAGTGCAAAATGTTCTTTGTCAACACCTAATTTGTCGCAAGTAGTAGCTTTGAAATTGAACAACGCCGAAATTTCGATGTTTTGGAAAGTGTTTAATCAGTGACTGAAGCGTTCGCCATACGCAATATGATCTATTCAGTGTACGAGTCAGTTAGGCATATTACTTCGATACGAATTCTGTGGTAGATTATTTTTCTTAAGTTAGCACACAGAGACAGAGCCAGCCGCCAAAGACAGAGCCAGCCACCAGTGACAGAGCCAACGATAGAAATTGCTCAAATTTCATTTTTGCCAATCATTTCTAAGGTTTTGTGACATGGGAAAGGGGTGTCTAATCGAGAGTATTCCTCGACTAGTATATAACGTGTTCTGCCTACGGCAATTGGCTATTTACCGTTGTAATGTACATAAATGCATGATGTAAACAAGAAAAAATCACATAGGGTCGACTCACGACGACAATGATCCTGTGAAAACCCTGCCGACTTTGAAGCCAACAGAATTAGAACTGACAGATAAATGGTCTTAGGGGAGCGTGGCATTCCCGGCTTTTCGCTTTTAAACACCAAAAGAAAATTATTGAACAACAAAGTTGAACACTCACCTGTTTTTGTCCAAAAATAGTGCTCCCAGAGACAGAGCCACACATGGCCGGAAGCGCCCCAGAGGATTTTACTAGCAGAGCCCTTGGCTCTGTCTCTGTAGTTTCCGTACCGTGAATATATGTTATGCATTGTTTTGATAAACATAATTTAAATTTGATAAGAATCCCTAGTCATCGTTTAACTTTTCTTAAAATGATCCTTATCACATTCACAGGAGCACATACCGGTATTAAGATTTTTTTCTTCTTCAGAAAGCCGCATTTGACATAATAGAAAAGTACCTATCCGAGAAGGGTCCAAAAATGGCATTAGCTTTTAACAGTTTACCTGATGCGCCAACTAAACGGCATAGTGTCATGAAGAGGAAAGCGTGTCTTTGTCAATGCATTGAACAATACATCTAAAACATACAACCTTCTTCATATGGAACTATCACACTTAAATAGCATGATTTGAGGCGGGGTTTGTACAAAGGCCCTTAATTAATCCTTTACAAAACAAGACTGGTTTTGACGTCTCTAATAGAATAGGCTTGGGAAAACATTGAGGCATAAGAAGCAAATCGTCGGTGTAAATGCAAAACCTCGCAGTACAAACTTGTGTGCCTAGTTACAGACAATTCTTGCAGGTTTTGAGATATTTTACTGATCAGTATTGATGACAAATTATTTGTGAACAATATGTCCAAATTTCAAGTAAAACATTTCTGTTTGGGAAAAGTTATTGCACTTTTTTCGCTCCCCTTTAAAATTTTACATAAACGAGATACGAGGTTTTGCATTTACAACGACGTAATGCTGAGAATCAGAATTTTCTCCTTTTGTCTCAATATTTTCTATTCTATATTTTACACATATACATGTATGTCGTTTTTTTTTTAATTTTTGAAAGATTTCAAATCGAAACACTACAATATTTTGCTGTTTGGGAAAGGGTTAGAGTCTTTTAGAGTATCATATTTACAGATCAGTTTGCAGCACTTAGTTCTGTCTGATCAAGACCCACACCCGTATAGTTGGTCATGACGAAGCTATTAGATAATATCATGGATTCTTATCAGAATGTATCTGTGTATGTACAGGCTGATCTAGATCCACGTTTGTCTAAATTGCAACAAGGGCCCCTATTCCGGATCTTGGCTCATTTTACTTTTCTTAAAACATTACCAAACATTGACATTTTTTGACGCCCTACAGAATAAAGGCATGGGAAAACATCGTGGAAAATGAAGAAATTGCTTGTGACAAGCAATTTCTTCATTTCCCTCAATGCTTTCTACTAATAAGACCGAAAATGTTTAATTTTGTTCAATGGATATTGCCGTCTGTAACACCTATGAGTTTGGACTAGGCTAAAACTTAGTTGTTTGGTAATGGGTTAAAGTATTGGTTGGGAAAGCTTGATGTGAAATTATCCTATTGCAACCCGTCCATACTATGTAGAGATAATTCTACACAGCCTGGTCTATTTCTTCCTAATTGTTTTATGAAATTCCAAGATGATATTTTCCAACTTCGGTCATGGGCTAATAATTAACAATTTCTTTCTATTCATGTGTTATATTATTACCTGTCATACTAAAATATATATTTTAGTATGACAGGTAATAATATAACACACGAATAGAAAGAAATTGTTAATTATTAGCCCGTTACCGAAGTTCGAAGATTATGGAAAAGGTGGAATAAAACAGAGCTATAGATAAGGGAGTACTGGATGTATCAAAATCAACAAGATGTGTTCGGACAGACATATAATACGGACAGACAGACATGAGTAAAAGAAATATGCCCCGATCTTTTGATACGGGGCATAAAAGTTTGTTTATTTTTATCAAACTGTATGTGTGTGTTCTAACTGGAAACATCAAGACGATTCAAATGAGAACTCACGACATAGGGTTTGGATTTGAAGTAACACATTTAGAATGGCTTTAATCATCTCCCCTATTATTTGTTGCTTTGTAAAAACGTTAACAGATGCACAAACAAATGACGGACATAACACCATGACAATAGTCTGCTAGGTCATTGATCAGTGAATCTAGAGCCGATTCCAAACAAGACCTGGTATTGGCGTCCTAAATGGAAATGGCTTGGGAAACATTGAGACAAAAGAAGAAAATTCTGGTTATCAACAATGTTTTTATACCGGTTTGATGACCTATAAGATAAATGCTTTGGAAAACATCATGGAAAATAAATTACAATATTTTGCTTCAATATTTTCTGGCTCTATTTTACTCAAATCCGATCTTTATCAACATCCATTTGTTTTGTCTGCAGCGTCTAAAAAAATTAAGCGCCCTCAAATCTTGCTGTTTGGAAAATGGTTAAAACAGTGCACAACAAAACAAACTCATGTATAACTGGTGTTTATTATATTCTTCAAAGCTGAGGTACTGATATTAGCACCACATATAAAAATAACGACCTTTTTGCCTTTAAAACTCTCCTGGTTGGATAGGAATGCAGCTACTGCCACGCCTGCAGCACCTTCAATGACCTGGAAAAAATAAAGATTCAAGTCCGATTTAAACCTCAGCAAAATGACACAATTTTGGACTGCTCCATTTTGAAAGGTGTTGCAGACTACATTTTCAATTTGATAAAAATTTAAAAACATTGTATTTCGGGTTTGAAAATATTGTGGATAATGAAGAAATTGCTTGTCACAAGCAATTTCTTCATTTTCCACGATGTTTTCCAAAGCCGTAATATTCAACTTGTAGGGCATCAAAAGGTGTCAATGCGTGGAAATGGGTTCAAATAATTTGTCCTGGAAATGTACCGCAAACCATTTAGGACTTAGGTAATTGTTGATAATTATGTGATTCATGTCCTACATGTAAACATGTAATAGGACATTTGGTTTGACAAAATATATCCTAAATGGTTTGATAAGAACTGGCCAAATGCTTTGTTATAGATATCACGTTTTAGAAAGTAACCATTTCCATTTCATCAATGTAGATATCCATGTACATTTATAGATGTTGTTATGTATTACATTATTGTTATAGATGTACTATATTCTAGAAGAATATACATTTACTTTCTAATGACTTTATGCTATGTAGTTGTTTTTTATCTACCTTTTCCCAAACAAGACCTTGTTGACATGATAATCAGCACTCATCTTTTCCCTCAATAATTTTGTTCTAAAATCACATGAACTCCTCGTGTATTTACTGCCAAATTGTCCTGCTTTAGGTTCCAATTTGAACACCCTAGAATTAAATTTTGTTGTTTAGAAAAAGATCAATCTTTGACTATAATGTTGTGACTATATTATATCGTATTATTAAAATCCGAACTAAATCAAATCTATGTTACAATCTTTTGTACTTAGCATCGACTGTAAAGTTGTTGAAACGCTGGGGAAACAAGATCACAAACCTTATGATGTTTATCAAGTATATAATATACTCCTGTAGCAATTTCTTCTTCATTCACTGTGATCCAGCGATCCACGAGGTCTCTACATAGTGGGAAGGTCACCTGTGAATTAAAGTCGAATCAAAGTTCTGATAGAACTGTAAAGTAAATCATGACCCATCACACTAAAAGGGAACTTCTGGAAAGTCCATGAAACAAAATTTGGAGGAACTGACTAGACTTAACAAATGTTGCAATACTTAAAAGTATTGATCCTTATAGTCAGTTGACTGTGCAGACTGACTATGATTGATCAATACTTTTCACACTTGCCGTACGGTCCCTTTTACCATGGCATGTCAGAACTAGAATATCACTGAAAGTGATCATACCCCCCAAAAGCGCTGTGTTTGTGCATTTTGACATTTCATATAAACTGAAAACTGATATTTTGAATGAGAAAAGTTTTCAAGTATATGAACATTGTATCTTAAATATTTCATAAAATGAGTTTAACAATTTAAACAAGAAAGTTCACTCAAGGGCCATAACCCTATGAAAATTCAATGGACCGTGACCAAAAATATAAAATGCACATTTCCACTTGGTAATGCGTTAACATGTGAAGTTTGAATAAAATTGATTTGGTAGTTTATGAGATAAAGAGTGGACAAAAAACAGACAAACTTATGAACACACGCTGAAGTTGCGAAAAATGACAATTTTCAGCAAATGGCCATTACTCAGTCAAAAATCAATGACCCATAACCGAAATTTAATATGCACATATTTGAGAGCAATTGAGCATAACTGTAAAGTTTTTTGAAATCCATCCATTAGTTACCGAGAAATTGAGCGGACAAGATAATTCACTCAAGTGCCATAACTCTGTAAAAAATCATTGGACCATGACCAAAATATTACATGCACATTTCCACTTGGTAATAAGATCACATGTGAAGTTTGAATGAAATTGGACTGGTAGTTTATGAGAAATAGAGTGGACAAAATATCAACAGACTGATCAACACTACTTAACTTTGCGAAAAATGCCATTTTTCAACAAAGGGCCATCACTCAGAGAAAAATCAATGAACCATAACCAAAGTTTAATTTGCACATATTTGAGAGCTACTAAGCATAACTGTTAAGTTTTTTTGAAATCCATCCATTAGTTGCCGAGAAATTGAGCGGACAAGAAATTTCACTAAAGAACCTTAACTCCGTAAAAAATCAATGGACCATAACCAAAATATTAAATGCACATCTCCGCTTGGTAATAAGCTTACATGTGAAGTTTGAATAAAATTGGACCAGTAGTTTATGAGAAATAGAGCGGACAAAATATCAACAAACTGATCAACACATATTTACATTGTGAAAAATGCCATTTTTCAACAAAGGGCCATTACTCAGTCAAAAATCAATGAACCATAACCAAAATTTAATATGCACATATTTGAGAGCTACTGAGCATAACTGTAAAGTTTTTTTGAAATCCGTCTTTTAGTTTCCGAGAAATTGTGCGGACAAGAAAATTTACTCAAGGGCCGTAACTCCGTCAAAAATCAATGGACCGTGAAATTTTTTTTAGTATGCACATCTCAACTTAGTAATGAGTTCACATGTGAAGTTTGAACAAAATTGGTCCAATAGTTTATGAGAAATAGAGTGGACAAAAAATTGAAAAACCAATCAACACACACTGATTTTGCGTTAAATGGCAATTTTCAGCAAAGGGCCATAACTCAGTCAAAAATCAATGAATCATCACCAAAATTTGATATGCACATATTTGAGAGCTACTAAGCATAACTGTAAAGTTTTTTTTTGAAATCCGTCCATTAGTTTTCAAGAAATTAAGTGGACAAGAAAATTCACTCAAGGGCCGTTACTCCGTCAAAAATCAATGGACCGTCAAAAAAATTTAGTATGCACATCTCAATTTAGTAATGAGTTCACATGTGATGTTTGAACAAAATTGGTCTAATGGTTTATGAGAAATAGAGTGGACAAAAAATTGAAAAACCGATCAACACACATTGATTTTGCGTAAAATGGCAATTTTCAGCAAAGGGCCATAACTCAGTCAAAAATCAATGAATCATCACCAAAATTTGATATGCACATATTTGAGAGCTACTAAGCATAACTGTAAAGTTTTTTTGAAATCCGTTCTTTAGTTTCCGAGAAATTGAGCGGACAAGAAAATTCACTCAAGGGCTGTAACTCCGTCAA